>CM047746.1:7789661-8360596 GCA_026225825.1 Pistacia integerrima | reverse complement strand
TAGTGGGAGCTAATTTGATTATGCATTAAAAGGTTTAAAAAATTACAAGACTAATAAAATTACTTTTCTTTGCGCTTTCATCTTTGTGATAAATAATCGAAAAAATGGCCAACAATGTTCTCCTAAGGATAATGAATAATAACATGTTAACCGGACCCAACCTAAAAGATTGGCTAAGAAATCTTAGAATTGTTCTAGGTTTTAAAGGAATTGCTTATGTCCTGGAAGCACCTCTTCCACTTGATATTGGACCGGATGCTCCACAAGCTGAGCTTGATGCTTTTGAAAAGTGGAGAGAGGATAGTAGGAGGGCTAAAAAATTACATGCTAGCCTCCATGAATAGAGAACTTCAAACTAAGCATGAAGAGGTTTCAAATGCTTATTATATCCTCACAGCTTTACAAGAGATGTACAGCGAAAATCCAAGAGTGGTTGAGTATGAGTTATGAGCATCCCTCTTTAGCGTGAAGTTGAGGGAATGGGTATCTCCAGCTGATCATACTCTTAAGATGATCAATGGATTAGGTCGACTGGATGGATTTGGGGTGGTCATGCCAGACCACCTCAAAGTGAATTTGATTCTACAATCCCTTCCTCCAAGTTATAAACCATTTATAACTAACTACAATCTCAATAGGATTGAGCAAAACCTTTCTGAATTGCTAAATGAGCTTAAAGAATTTCACAGGCATAATGTGAAAGGGAAAGGACATGAGGATGTCTTTGCCCCCTCCACTAGCAGGGCCAATAAAAGGCCCAAAAAGCTACCAAAGAGAGGTCCAAAAGTTGGACCAAAGAATAAGAGCTTCAAGAAGCCAACAGCGAAGGTAGAGAAGGCCAATGCAAAGGGAAAATGTTTCCATTGTGAAGAAAATGGACACTAGAAGAGGAACTATCCTCAATACCTGAATAGTCTGAAGAAAGGCAAAGGAAAAGCAGGTACGAACCAATGTCTTATGATTGAATATGAATTAAGTGTTAATTCAGATAGTCATTCCTGGATATTAGATTCAGTAGCAACATCTAATGTTTGTATGTCTTTGCAGGTACTTCAGAATAGTTTTGAGGTGACAAAGGGCGAGATCATTTTGAGGATGGCAAATGGGGCACGAGTTGCAGCCGAGGCCATGGGGACTTGCCCACTAAGACTACCTTCAAGACATGTTTTGAATTTGTTTAAAGTATTGTACTTTGAAAAAGCCACTAGAAACATCATTTATATTTCTGCTTTGTGTAAAGCAGGTTATTATGTACCGTTTAATGGAAATGAATGTTCAATACATTTTGGAAATGTTTTAGTTGGTAAAGTTGTGAATACAAATGGTTTGTATATCTTAGAATTGAATGACTATGCTTCAATCAATACCATTTCTAATAAAAGAACGCGATCTGAATCAAATCCTAAAATTCTATGGCATAATAGATTGGGTCATATAGGAGAGAGAAGATTAGTACAGCTTGGAGAAAGTGGGATCCTAAGCTCATTGGGTTTTGAACCCTATCCAACCTGTGAATCATGTCTCCAAGGAAAGATGACCAAGTCTCCCTTTAAGAGTAAAGGAGAGCGAGCTAAAGAACTATTAGAACTCATACATACATATGTATGTGAACCATTCAGTACTTTAGCCAGGGGAGGATTTGAATACTTCATTACCTTTACATATGATATGTCACGATATGGGTATTTTTATTTAATGAAATACAAATCTGAATCCTTTGAAAAATTCAGAGAATTCAAGAATGAAGTAGAAAATCAAACTGGAAAGAGTATTAAAATACTACGATCAGATCGTGGGGGTGAATACTTGAGTGCAGAGTTTCAAGAGTTCTTAAAAGAAAATGGGATCATCTCACAATTGAGTCCTCTTTATACACCCCAGCTTAATGGACTATCGAAAGAGAAATTGTACCTTATTGGATATGGTACGATCAATGGTGAGTTTTACAGACTTACCAATGTCTCTGTGGGGGTACGCTCTTTAGACCGCTGTGCACATCCTTAATAGGGTCTTGTTTAAAACTATCCAAAAAACACCATATGAGACATGGTATGGAAAACTTCCAAGTCTGAATTATATGAAGATTTGGGGTTGCCCAGTTTATGTTAAATTGGTTAAATCTGATAAGCTAGATGTTAAATCCGAGAAGGGTCGATTTATTGGATATCCTAAAGATAGTTTAGGATATTACTTTTACTTCCCAAGTGATCAAAGAGTTTGGATCAGTAGAAATACGCGCTTCCCCAAGAACGAGTTCTTGGAGAAAGGCGGTGTTGGAAGAAATATTGAACTCAAGGAAGAGTTCGAAGAGCCAAGAACCGAGATTACTGAAGATGGAACGTCCACTCAGCGAACCTCAGTATCAAATACTATAGTTCTAGTACAAAAGTCTTCTAGAATATCAAAACCTCTAGAGAGATATGGGTTCCTATATGAGCAAGATTTTGAATCTTACTTAGTAGGAGTAGATGATCATGGTGATGATCCTAGAAGCCATGAAGAAGTAATACTGGATAGAGATTTAGGAAAATGGTTGGAAGCGATGGATTTTGAGATAGAATCAATGCATGCCAATCAAGTATGGTCGCTTGTGGATCCACTAGAGGGAATAGTTCCTATAGGTTGCAAATCGGTCTACAAGAGAAAAGTTGGCAAGGATAGGGAGGTAAAGACCTTCAAAGCTCGACTGGTGGCGATAGGTTATACTCAGAAACAAGGATTGGATTATAAGAAAACCTTCTCGCCTATAGCTATGATTAAATCCATCCGTATAATGCTAGCCATTTCAGCATACCATGATTATGAAATTTGGCAGATGGATGTCAAAACAACTTTCCTCAATGGGTTTATTGAGGAAAACATCTACATGGAACAACTGATAGGTTTCGTATCCTCTACTGAAAGACATAAGGTGTGCAAATTGCATCGATCCATTTATGGATTGAAGCAAGCTTCAAGAAGTTGGAACATTCGATTTGATGACATAATCAAATCGTTTGGTTTTGTCAAGAATCCGGATGAGCCCTATGTATACAAATGGGTTAAAGATCATGCCATCACGTTTCTCATATTATATGTAGATGACATACTTTTGATGGGAAATGATATAGGCATGATGCCAGAGGTTAAGGTTTGGTTGTCCAAAAACTTCTTGATGAAAGACTTAGGAGAAGCGATATATGTCCTTGGCATTTGTGTCTATAGAGATAGAACAAAAAGGGTAATTGGATTATCCCAGAAATTGTACATAGAGAAAATGCTAAAAAGATTTAGCATGGAGAACTCTAAGAGAGGTCTCTTGCCCTTCACTCACGGTCTTCATCTTTCTAAGGAAGATGGGTACAAAGACCGATGAAGAGCAACAATGGATGCGTAATGTGCCTTATGCATCTGCCGTAGCAGCTTAGTGTACGTAATGCTATGTACAAGACCTAATATAGCTTATACTGTAAGTGTTACGAGGATATCTGTCAAACCTGGGGAAAAAACATTGGTCGGTTGTAAAATCGATCCTTAAGTACTTGAGAAGAACTAAGGATCTAGTTCTGAGTTATGGATGTTCAGAGTTAAACATGCAAGGATACTCAAATTCTGATTTCTAATCAGATATTGATGATAGAAAGTCTACGCCAAGGTACATTTTTATATGTAATGGAGGTGCTGTTAGTTGGAAAAGTTCCAAAAAGACAACCACAACTGACTCTACTACGTAAGTGAATACATTCATTGCGTGAAGCGAAGGAGGCTGTTTGGATGTGAAAGTTCGTAATTGAACTTGGTGTGGTTCCGAACATGGCTTACGTGATAAGCATGTTCTGTGACAATGCTGGAGCTATTGCACAGGCAAAGGAACCAAGGGCACACCAAAAATCCAAATACATTCAACATAAGTATCACATTTTGAGAGAATTAGTTGGAGCTGGAGAGTCTATAATTCTGAAGACTCCTTCAGCAGAAAATGTAGTTGATCCACTGACTAAGGCGATGACACTGAAGCAATTGGACCGTCATCTTGAGAAGATGGGTATGAGGTACAACATCGAATGGCTTTAGTGCAAGTGGGAGTTTGTTAGTATATATTAGTGTATGCCCTAGAAACCATTCTTGTTGTCGGTTTCAAAGCATTTTGTCTTGTATCTATATATATATAAAATAATAGAAGAAAGAGTTCTTCAATTCATATATATAAATTGCTTCCTTTATTCAGTCCTGCATTTAAAATAAAGTATGTATATGAATTGTCCAGATGATTCATTTAATCGGTAAATGAATTATCGAAAAGGGTTCCCTACAGAAGCAATATAATTTGGGCAACTATATTGCACAGTAGGCATGTCAGATGCTTCCGAAGGATATCATGAGTTGATATAAGTATGGATGACGATGATAGTTATGTCACTGGGGCATTGGTATGGATTAGCAGTTGGTGAACTGTTTTTCAAACGTGACCGAATAACGACAAATCACTTAGAAAAGCATGTAGTCAATGATTTATCGTTTGGTTATATCAGTGCACGATGTTGTTCTTTGACCTGAGACATTGTAGTCAGATCCGATATGGATGAGAATGGTTCATACGGTGTATAAGTACGAGACTAATCATGTTTCATATAATAAAGCCTATTTGGTCATGCATTGTTCATATGCAGAAATGAACGATGGTCAAGAGGGGATCTATTGACTTGGAAATATAGGATCAGGAGTACCACTGACTCCATCTGATTTGAGTTCCTAGACGAATGTCGCTAAATGTTGGAAATCAGAAACTCTGGCCAGAGTCTATTATTAGTCATACAAAAGCAAGTTTGTGATGACGAGTTCTGGACATATTGATTGACGATTCAGTAGAAGATCGAGTTTAGGATTTTGACGTTCCATGAATCCATGCTCAATCAGGATATTTCAATAGAGGGACTTTACATGCATGGTACGTATGATCTAAAATGGGTTCGATAAAGTATTTCTTCATCGTGGTTTATGGACTATGGCACATTACTAGATGTTTACCATAGTCGTTAGGCATCCGAACAGGTTTTCGGATTCATCCAGAACAAGCTCACGGCTAATCCACGGTGGACCTACATGGTCACAAAAATAGCCTTGAGAAGTTAGAGAATGATGAGAGAGAGAAATGATTATCTGAAGAGGGCTAGCACCTTCCGAGGGTAATGATGGGATTTCTATGGTAATAGTTACATAGAAAAAATGTTTGTGACATTTGAAGGGTTAAAATAGTCAAGCAATGATTAATTGTATTTAATTATTATATCTTAGAGCGTTAAGATTAATGAGATGAACAAAAATAACCTTTTAATAGTTAAAGGGTAAAAGGGTAAATTTATGGGTTGTTAATGTAAACTAGTTTAGTTTACATGGGCCCTTGAATAATATTGATTATTCAAAGGGTAGCATAATAAATTCGTGGGGTCCCTTTTTAAAATAAGATTTTATTGGGCTTGGAAGTGAAAAATAAATAATTGCAAAATTGCCTAAGTATATATAAATGCAAAAGGTTGCATTTTAGTTCATTATTCATTTTTCCACTCAGAAACAAACTAAAAGCTCTCTCTCCCTAGCCACGGCCACTCTCTAAATCTCTCAAGGTGGTGTTAAAGTGTGGAGGTTTCATCATTTTGAGGCTAATCTTCATCAATCCAAAGCAAAGGAGTAGGTATAATATCTTTTGAAGCTTTGCACGAAAACCGGTTTTGTGAATCCAACCTTTCATGTTTTCAATCATCACTTCCACCACTCTTCATGCGTGCTAATCTTTCACATACAACAGTTAGCAAAAAATTCTATAACATTATTATCCCTAGTAAATTTGGATATGCTTAACAAATTCTTATTAATATGTGGCACATACAACACATTTTTGAGGTAAAGTGATCTGGAAAATTTAGAATGACAAGGTAATAAAGCAAGACCAGTATGAGATATAGGGAGAAGCTCACCATTTCCAACCTGGAGCTGCTCATTGTCGGTATAACTGGAGTTCGAGTTAACTGAGACAGGTCTGGTGTAACATGGTCTGTGGCACCAGAATCCATATACCAAGAGGAGTCCTGAACTGTGGATGGTGTGGCAATATAGTTGGCTCCATGATCTTGATAATTTTGAGGTTGTGCTTGAGATAGAAACACCTGATTATTTGTACCATATGTACCCCCTTGAGTTCCTGGATGTGATTGAGGCAGTCCCGAGGTGGAAGCAAATGTTGTGGAGAGAATGTTCTGAGAAGAATGTTGTGGTCTAGTATTAGAATAGGACGAAGTTGGGAAACCAGGTGCATTGTTTGGAGCATTCATATGTCCAGTAGCAATCTGTAGGAAATACTGAAACCGGAAATTTGTTCCCTGAAATGATGCTTGAGGCTAAAACAATGCTGGAGGTCTAGGATAATTCTGCACAAAGTTGGTTCTACCAAAAGAAGCACTTCCTCCAATAAAATTAACATCGAATCTGTGATAGCAGTTTAGTGCCAAGTGTCCAGTCCTACCATAGACTTGACAAATAAACTTTGCTCTACCTGCTCCTCTGCCTTTGCCTCTACCACTAGTAAATCGAGTTGGATAAAAATGATTTTGTGGAGCAAACTGAGGCGGTTCGAGAAGCAGCTGTGGAGAAGGATACGTTGATGTTGAAAATGTAGGGGATTGAATAGCAAATGAAGAGTGTCTAGTGGGATTCTGCCCAGATTTGAGTTAAGTTATGTCATGCTGATGACTTTTGTTGTTCAGATCAGGTGATACATTTGCAAGATGAACTGAACTTCCATGAAACTCATTGTTGATGACTAAGTTCATCATGAGATTTGCTTTCTCTAACCTGAGCTCAAACTTCTGTAAAATTATTTGAGTTTCTTGTACTGGAAGTGGATCAAGCTTAGACTCTAGACGTGTGGTAATATTGACAACCGCGACATTGATAATCATATTTTACACTATGATTTTGCATTGAATTTTGATAGGATTTAGGATACTTTTCATACGATTTGGGCCATAATTGCTACCTAATTCTATTAATTTGTCTTTGCAGGCCTAAACGATGATTTTTAGAATAAATGACAGTTTTGAGCGTAAATTGTGTAACTTGAGCTTGGAAACTTGGAATGACCTGAATTTAGAAGCTTTGGAAATCTAAGAAGAAGAGCTACAACTTTGATGTTTTCGGTTTTCCCTAATTCTGAGTGGACAAGGGTGAAAACGTGGCTTGAAGTTGTGAAAAGTACGCTGGGAACTGCAGAAAAACGTCTTTGGACGTGCTTCAGTATTTCTGCCATAACTTGAGCTGTAGACCTCGGATTGTTCTAATTCTTGAACGACCACAAATATAATTTAAAGGGATACAATTAATATGTTTAAAAATTTTCCATATTCAGACTCTATCATGCTAAAATTTGGCCCGAAAGTCCTCGCCGCAGCGAAACCTGCATCAGCTGTAAAAATAAAACGACCCGTTTTGGCTTGCTAGGGCTTGGTCCTTAAGTGAAAGAGGTATAAATTAGAGTGAAAAGGAAAGAAAAAGGGTCTTGGTTCGTCATTTGGGAGGCAGCTCATGGAAGGAAAAGATTATTGAAGATTTGGGCTTCAAATTAGAGAAGATTTCTCCATCTTTTGCTTGTTTTTCAATGATGAATATTCTTGATTCAGTTTGTTTTTGTTCTTTTATTTCGTTTTTGAGTATGAACTGAGTTGTTTAGCTAGGGTTTGATGTAACCTTAATACAATGATTCAAATTTATATGAATTGATTTACTTTTAATTTTAATTTCATGATTGAGTGTTTATCTCTTTGCTTCATGACTTTTGGATGCTTGATCATCATTCAAATGTGTGTTGTTCACAATGAGACTGAGAAGTGATTTGTGATTGTGCCTCTTGGGATAAATACCGTAGATTAAGCAAACGCTAGAGATAGGTTTAGCGATCTATGAAATCTAGATAGAATTCCATAAAGCTTAAAAGACTTTCAACTATTAATCTTCATTTTGTTGGGTGCGGAAGCTTAATAGGGATAAGTAGGGAAATGTAGCCTGAGAAGGTATGTTTTACAACTTAGGGAATTCGATTTTCAATCAAGGAATTAGAACTTGGGTAATAGATTCTATGATTTGGGTTAGCGTATCTAGGTGAAATCAACACCCTAGCATTTTTTAGCATTGTTTAATTAGTTAAGTTGTTGGGTTTTGCTTTAATTTCATCATCATTCATTTATATTTTGTTAATTTGTATTTAATTGTTAATTTTCCATCAATCCAATTTATTGTTGCTTTAATTAGGACTTAAACTAGGGAAATCGGTACTTAGTAACACTATCTTCGCAGGAATGATACTCTACTTATCACTTTATTACTTTGTGCAACTAGTATACTTGCTACATTTGCATGTTGTAGGAAACACGCATCAAGTTTTTGGAGCCGTTGCCGGGGATAGTTGATTATTAATATTGATAGTATCTAGTGTAGTACTAAATTGAAGCTTTTATTTCATTTTTGTAGTTAATTGTAAATATTGTATAGTCTTAAGTATGAGAAATGACATTACCTCTTTCGTGCAAGGCAACGATGAATCACTATATGAAGCATGGGAGAGGTACACGGAGTTGTTAAGGAATTGTCCGCATAATGGTCTACCATTTTGGAGACAAGTCCAAACATTTTACAATGGGTTGCTACTAAATATTCAAACGATGGTAGATGTGGCAGCAGGCGGAGCCTTAAATAACAAGACCCCAGAAGATGCTTATGAATTGCTTGAGCTGATGGCCAACAATAACTACCAAAGACCTAATGAGAGAGCAATGCCAAAGAGAACAATGGGTCTACATGAAGTCGATGTGTTCGCCACATTGTCTACACAAATTGCATCACTTGAAAGCCAATTGTGAGGTATGAATGTAAATTCTATTCACTCCCCTTTTATAACTTGTGAATTTTGTGCAGGAAACCATGGGAGTGTGGAATGCCAAGATGGAAACCAGTTTGTCTTCTCAACAGCCGAGCAAGTGAATTACATGGTTAGTTCACAAAGGCTGCAAAATGACCCCTTCGCCAATACCTACAATCTTGGTTGGGGGAATCACCCAAATTTGTTCTGGAGCAATTAAAGCACTCAATCAAATCAAAGGATAGTGCCAAACCATCAACCAGTGGTGAATCATCAACCATGTGAGCAAAGAGTGTCAAAATTGGACGATATTTTCGAAGAGTTCATGCAAGAAACCACAAGTTTTATGAATGAGACACGCTCAAACTTCAGAAATCAAGGAGTGTCCATTCGAAATTTGGAGGTTCAAGTGGGGAAATTGGTTGAACATTTGACAGAGAGATGTCAAGGTTCTTTGCCGAGCACAATGGTCACAAATCCTAAAGAATAATTAAATGTCATAACATTGAGGAGAGGTATAGTGTTGGAGCAACCTCACAATGAAGAAAAGTTGGAAGAACATGAAGACAAGACTAATGAAGAGGAAAATCTCAAAGTTGGAAAGGTGTGCAAGATACTGAGGGGAATTTCAACCAAGCAACTCACCTCACAAGGAACAATTTGAGGAATTTGGTGTAAATGCGCACAAGTCAAAATTGGTGTTGGAAGAGACTCCAAACATTAGACTCAACCAATCACCATCTCATCTCAAGTACGCATATACAAATTTGAAGTTCCGAAAAGATGCTTATGAGAATGTCCGAAATTCCAAAGAAAAGACCAAGAGGTGGCAATGGGAAGTGAAGCACCCCACAAGGATCCGGATTGACGAAGGACCATGGGAAAATCGAGCTTTCGACTATAAACAAGCGCTTATTGGGAGGCAACCCAAGTCTTTTCAATTGTTTTTCATTTCATTGCTGTTTGAATTTGTTTAGTTTTCTTAGGATTTTGAATTAGTTTTAATTTATGTGTTTTTTGGTGTTTTAGGTGAAGTTTGAAGCTAAGGAATAGGAAAGAAAATACTCCAGACTTCGCCGCGGTGAAGCATGTCGTATGAAAATGAAGTTGAAAAGTCCCAGACTTCGCCGCGGCGAAGTAACTTGAAAAATGATACAACTTCTGTATTTTTTCGCCTCGGCGAAACTTGGGTTTTAATTTATGTTGAACGAAGAACTTCGCCGCGGCGAAACCTAAGAATTTTTTTTAACCCACCTTCATTCTCTCCATTTTTGCGATTTCAAACCCTAGCCTCCAAAGAATTTCTTTGTCTCTTCTTCAATTTCTCACCTTTTTCCCTCAAAATTCTTGCACCATTCCACTCCCTTACCTCTTTAAACAATCATGCACCTTTCAATTGCCCCAGTTTAACTCATTTTGAATAAATTTTTAGCAACCCCTAGGTTTTGAAAATTTGGAGCTTTCTTTGTGATTTTTAATGAAATTGGAGCAATTGAAGGTTGGAAAGCTTGGGCTTGGTAAGGTTAAGAGTTTTTATGCAACTTATTTGTTCACTTTCAATTGTGGATTTGTTTTTGTTGAAAAATTGCTTGAATTTGTTGATTGTGGATGTTGGTTGAGAACTTGAGGATTGAATTGATTGTGGAGTGTAGAAATTGTTGATTTTGATTTAATTTGGTGTTGAGGAAGTTGGGTTTGTTGTGTTGAAGTGCTTTTAGCAAATTTGGGAGTTGTGTGAAGAGGAAGAAGTAGAAGAAGATTGAAGCCTGAAGCACTTTTCTTTTTAGTTTTTGCTTTTATTTCTTTATGTTTTGTAAGTAGGAAGTGATGTTGATTTCCTAGTTTTAAGCTCTTTATTTGTTTTTGTTTAGATTTTAGGTTTAGTTCAATAAGGTTGAGATCAGGATGTAATTTATTCATGTAAATCGGTGAGGGTGTCTAACACATTTGGCACCATAGATTTCCAATTGTTTGACAGATGATGATGATGAGGAAGCCAAGGAATGGAGGCCAGGATTTTGCACAAAAATCGGCCTTTACGGATTAATCAGAGGAGTATCTCGTAACCTTTATTTTTGTTTTTTTCTATTCCTTGGATGTGCATGATGTGACATTGGGGACAATGTCATTTTAAGTTGGGGGTAGGAAAATTTTGAGAATTTGTGTGTTTAGTTTGTTTGTGTGCTTCTTTTTGTTTTAAGTTCTTTGATAGGTTATTTGTTTAGTGTGTTTTGTGTTATTGTTGCCTAGATGAATTGCATAAGTCTATGATGAAACTAAAATTGTTGGGATATTATTTTTGGAAAATGTTAAGCATTGCTTCAAGTTTATGTTTATTGACTGAATTTTGATTGAGGTTTGTTGAGTGGTTCAACCACCATTTTCATTTATTTCGGCATGCTTAGATTCATTTTATGTGGTTAGGTAAAGTTTGATAATGTTGGTGGACTCTAGAACCTAGTTAAGAAGTGCTTGAGGTGAAATTCTAGGATTAGATATTGTTGAGGAAATGATTTAGGCATTTTTCGGAACGTTTGAGCCTTTCCAGCCGACCCATGAATGAATCTTTCCCTAGTCACCCATTTGAGCCTTATGAGATTATCATTGCCTTATTTTCCTTGCAAACAAAAAAATTGTCCAATCCCTATACCCTAAACACTTTATCATACCCTTTAGGAGAATTATGGACCTAATGTACGACACAAAAGAGCTTTGAGAGGTGTGTGAATAAGTGATGGGCCAAAATCTTAAGTTTGGGGGTTGCAAAAATGGCACGAAGAAGGGGCAAGAGACCTCAATTGGTGTTGTAAATATTTGTTAATTTCAAAAAAAAAAAAAGAAGAAGAAGAAGAAAATTTCTTTAGTTCGATTCAAAATCAAAAATAAGAAATGCACAAGTTTGAGGGTTGTAAAATGGTTGATACTTTGATTGGTGGTTGAGAAAGAAAGTGGAGATTGATGTCGCTCTTAGTGTTTGCATGAGGAAAACCGAGTTCTCTTACTTTGTTTATCCTATCCCTTTCCTTGGTGCCCACTACCTTTGCCTAACGTTACAAGCTTGCAAAGACCTTTTGATCCTTAGCGATGTCTAGTCTACATTAGTGGAGAGTAGTTCCATACTTAGGCTTATGGAGTCTGCCACCATTTGATAAACTTTACATTTCTGCATAAAATAATTCGGGAAGTCAGAATGTGGACTAAAGTGGGGATCACCTACTCGGGGGACTAATAGAGAAAGATAGTCGATGCAACTTATAACTTCTTGGAGTGTTGAACATTTTCTAGTAATAATTTTTCAACAACCTTAGAGACTTGCATAAATTCTAGGCAATTCTTGTGTTGAGTCTGAATCTAATTTTTGTTTGTTCATTTTTAGTTTTGTTGTTTTGTGTTTTTGGGTTGTTTGTTGCTTTTCCGTCTTTGAGTTTTATTCCTTTTTGCTCGAGGACGAGCAAATCTTAAGTTTGGGGGTATTTGATAATCATATTTTACACTATAATTTTGCATTGAATTTTGATAGGATTTAGGATACTTTTCATACAATTTGGGCCATAATTGCTACCTAATTCTATTAATTTGTCTTTACAGGCCTAAACGATGATTTTTAGCATAAACGACAGTTTTGAGCGTAAATTGTGTAACTTGAGTTTGGAAACTCGGAATGACCTGAATTTAGAAGCTTTTGAAATATAAGAAGAAGAGCTACAACTTTCATGTTTTGGGTTTTTCCTAATTCTGACTGGACAAGGGTGAAACCTTGGCTTGAAGTTGTGAAAAGTACGCTGGGAACTGCAGAAAAATGTCTTTGGACGTGCTTCAGTATTTCTGGCATAACTTGAGCTGTAGACCTCGGATTGTGCTGATTCTTGAACGACGACAAATATAATTTAAAGGGATACAATTAATATGTTTAATACTTTTCCAGATTCAGACTCTATCATGCTAAAATTTGGCCCGAAAGTCCTCACCACGGCGAAACCTACATCATCTGTAAAAATAAAACGACGCGTTTTGGCTTGCTAGGGCTTGGTCCTTAAGTGAAAGAGGTATAAATTAGAGCGAAAAGGAAAGAAAAAGGGTCTTGGTTTGTCATTTGGGAGGCAGCTCATGGAAGGAAAAGATTATTGAAGATTTGGGCTTCAAATTAGAGAAGATTTCTCCATCTTTTGCTTGTTTTTCAATGATGAATCTTGATTCAGTTTGTTTTTGTTATTTTATTTCGTTTTTGAGTATGAACTGAGTTGTTTAGCTAGGGTTTGATGTAACCTTAATACAATGATTCAAATTTATATGAATTGATTTACTTTTAATTTTAATTTCATGATTGAGTGTTTATCTCTTTGCTTCATGACTTTTGGATGCTTGATCATCATTCAAATGTGTGTTGTTCACAATGAGACTGAGAAGTGATTTGTGATTGTGCCTCTTGGGATAAATATCATAGATTAAGCAAACGCTAGAGATAGGTTTAGCGATCTATGAAATCTAGATAGAATTCCATAAAGCTTAAAAGACTTTCAACTATTAATCTTCATTTTGTTGGGTGCAGAAGCTTAATAGGGATAAGTAGGGAAATGTAGCCTGAGAAGGTATGTTTTACAACTTAGGGAATTCGATTTTCAATCAAGGAATTAGAACTTGGGTAATAGATTCTATGATTTGGGTTAGCGTATCTAGGTGAAATCAACACCCTAGCATGTTGTAGCATTGTTTAATTAGTTAAGTTGTTGGGTTTTGCTTTAATTTCATCATCATTCATTTATATTTTGTTAATTTGTATTTAATTGTTAATTTTCCATCTATCCAATTTATTGTTGCTTTAATTAAGACTTAAACTAGGGAAATCGGTACTTAGTAACACTATGCTCGTGGGAATGATACTCTACTTATCACTTTATTACTTTGTGCGACTAGTATACTTGCTACATTTGCATGTTGTAGGAAACA
The DNA here is from genome assembly GCA_026225825.1 of Pistacia integerrima. NCBI lineage: Eukaryota > Viridiplantae > Streptophyta > Magnoliopsida > Sapindales > Anacardiaceae > Pistacia > Pistacia integerrima. Next base: position 8,346,762 of record CM047746.1, on the reverse strand, counting down.
CGCATCAGACATCATATTCCGAATTGAGACCATCCAGAATATAGTTTATCAACTCTTCATCAATAATTGTTATCCCATTTGCTGTCAAATTCTCAGCAAAGCTTTTCATTTTGACAAAGTATTCATGAATACTAAGGTTGTCTTTTTTAGTGTTTTGTTGTAAGATTTTAACATGTAACATTCTTGTTCCTGATTCTATGATAAACTCTTTTTCCAAAGTCAACCAAATATCCGCAGAATACTGACATTTTGAGATTACACTGAACATAGACTCTGAAATTGAGCTTAGAAGCCAGCTTACCAATAGTTGTCGGTCTTCTTCCACTGATTGTATTCCGGATTAGGTTTCTTTTCCATTGAGCCATCGGCTCCTTCAACTTGAACTTTGACAAATGAAGCTAGACATGAAATCAATTCGGTGAGTTGTTCCTCTAAATCGTGAGATCCAACTGCAAAGAGGATTTGAGATTTCCAAAACCTATAGTTATCCCTAGTTAATTTGGGGGAAATAATAGGGAGGGATAAAGATGTCATTGATTGTGGATTTACGAAATTGATTGACTCGGTAATCACTTTGGTGTTTGAGTTGTTTTGTGATGAAGAAAATTGTGTCAGATCAACCATACTAGATGCTAGTCGATGGCTTTGATACCATGTGAAGTTTCAAGAAAAAACAGAGAATGAAATGAAAAACAGAGAATGAAATGAAGAAGTAGTTGATTCTGGGAACTGCGTTAATGTTGCTTACTTTCTTAAAAGAGAATACACTGTAGAAGCACTTTTATAGTGCTTGGTTTAACCATAGTTGTAACTGACTAACCATACATCTTAACTCTAGTAACAAACTAACTTAAGTGCTAACAACTTACTTAGTTATATAGATTTTATTTAACACTTGGTCTCAACCGAGACTGCAACTTGCTGAAGTCTGCACACTTTATGCACTTTACCAACATCTTCCCTCAAATGAGACTGGAGCTTGTTTGGCATTCTGCATTTTACCAGCATCTTCCCTCAAGCAAGACTGCTCCTTGCTAAGGTTGGAATTCTGCTATTTACCAACACACTCAAATAAACCTTAGCTGCCCTTTCTCTCTCCCCAAAATTGTGAGCCCTCACTGTTGAGAAGAGAATTTTTCCAAGAGAAAAATTCTGCATTCTTGTCCTTGAACAAATTGGTTTAGCTAGCACATTAAATTTTTTGGTGATCGTCATCCTGTCTTGGTGCAGATACGCTCGTGTATTCCTTCCTTGGAGTGAAAGCGAACACAATCAAAATTGTTTGAAGGAGCCTCCAAATGCTGGTATGAACTTATAATTTTATTTAATATAATTTATATGCATGAGTGAGGTCAATCTGGTATAAGAATCATTGGGTTCAAAGGTTTATGGATCAAATAACTTTTGTATTCTGTTACGTTAATCTAATCCATAAACCTACAAAATGTTCGTTTGAAACCGATTTCTTCTTCAGCTTAGATGATGAAGCAAAGAAGACATATGTTTTGGCTCTTTTGATTACAGATGCATGACTATCAACCGATTATGCTTTTTTGGTACTGATTATTTTGTAATGCTTAGTGTTTTATGACACAAATATGCTCTGATAAAACTTCCTAATGCTCCAGAAAGATTCGTATGTTTTTGGACATGGTGTTAGTGCATTATATTGACACAAATTTTCTATATAAGTATGGTTAGGTTATATATTTTAATTTGAAATTATTCAACTGTTGAAGTTATCATGAATGAAGATAGTTGATAATATATTATATTAACTTGGAATTGTTTTTGTTTTTTCCTTTTTACCAGATCACAAAAAATCATTTATTATAATTGGAATTCTCTATCAAATATAATTTAACTTGTATTTAATTAGATGAAAGTTCAATTTTTTTTTTTTTTTGCTTTGGTTGGGATATTGAAGGTAAAGTTGGAAATTATTTATCAAATCCATGGATTGTATTCATCTAACCAAACATGAGTGCTTGGAAATTTGATCAACAATCCATGGATTTTATATTTAAACCAAACAATGGATCGAATTTATCAAATCTTTAAATTTTAAAATCCCTCAAATGAGGCCTAAGAGTTAACAGTGTCATACCAGAACTTCTCACCTTGCCAGTTATTATTCTTAATTAATAAAATCAACATGACACAACTATGAGCTATATAAAAACAGTAGAGAGTAGAAGAAAGAGCAGTAGAAAGAAAAACGAAGAAAAAATTTATGTGTTCTATTGAATGAGTAAAGTTATCAACACACTATACATTTTATACCCAAAACTGTTATGAAGAAGAAAGACACGATAAGTGTCTTAGTTGAGTTGCCTAAAGCAACACTCTAACACCAATAAAAATGCTGCCGTATCTCTTATCCTTAAACGGTGTAGTTTTGTTTTTCAATCCAACAACCTCCCTCAAGCTGGACTGTTCTGCAATTTAAGCTTGTGTTCAAAGAAAAACAAAACAACCAAACAGGCAAAGGAAGTAAAAAAAACTCATTGTGGTTTGCTTCCTTCCTCAACGACCAACAACAAAACTTTACTCATTGTACAGATCTGTCAACTGCTATGTAGTTAAGTTCCTTCAAGCTACTGCAATTTTACTTCATTCTATCAACTCTCTCGTAACTCGCAATTTACTCCTCAAGCTACTGCAAACAAAAAAACAACAACAAATTCTTTACTTCCTTCATTGTTCAGACCCCAAGCTACTGCAAAAAAAAAAAAATTATTTACTTCCTTCATTGTTCAGACCCCAAGCTACTGTAGTTTAACTCATTGTACAAATTCCAAGCTACTAGCTTTACTCATTGTTGCACTCCCAAAGCTACTCTGCATTTACTAATACTACTGCAAGATTTTCTCCCTTAAACTACTGCAATTTACTCCATCAATCTATGCATTTTTACTTCCTCAAACAACTGCAAGTTATTAGCTACAACAATAAGAAACAACATTTAGTTTTGCCCTCAATTCTTCAAATTGAGTAGCCGGAAGATCCTTTGTTAAAATGTCAGCAATCTATAGCTTTGAGGAAACATATTGCACAACAATTTTATTGGCTAAAACCTATTCTCTGATGTAGTGTGTGTCAATTTCTATGTGCATTGCTCTAGCATGGAATACGGGATTGGAAGCCAATGCTCTAGCACTCACATTGTCACACCATATTACAGGAATTTTAGTAATTGATAGACCCAATTCATTGAACACACTATTTAACCTAGCAATTTCAGTGGCTATATGTGCCAAAGCTCTGTACTCAGCTTCAGTAGAGGATAAAGCTATAACCTTCTGCTATCTAGAGCTCCATTAGATTAGGTTTGGTCCTAAGTAGACACAATACCCACTTGTGGACCTTCTGTCCTCTATGTTAGTGCCCCAATCTGCATCAGCATAACACTCAATCTCTAATGAGGCAGCTGGTGTGAACTTAAGGCCATAATCTTTTGTGCCTTGAATGTATCGTAGGACCCTTTTACAAGCCTGCCAATGTAGATCAGGAGATTGCAAAAATTAACTTAACTTATTCACTGTGAAGTTGAGATCAGGCCTTGTTAAAGTGAGATATTAAAGAGCACCCACTATACTCCTATACAAACTGGGGTCCAAAAATAGTTCACTATCCATTGGAAACAACTTTGATCCTATGGTCATAGAAGTAGCACATGAATTGGCTTCCATCATCTTTGTTTTTTGTAATAGATCATTAGCATACTTGGTCTGTCTTAGATGAATTTTAGTGGCTGTCCTGGTAACTTCAAGGCCGAGAAAATACTTTAAAGAACCAAGTGCTTTCAATGTAAACTGATCATTAAGTTCCTGTACAAGAGCACTCACATATGCCATATTAGATCCAGTTAGTAAGATATCATCAACATAAACCAAAACATAAGTAATTTGTGTATCTTGGTTGAGGATGAATAAATTTGAATCTGATACAGAATTTTTGAATCCCTTGTTCTAAAGTGCTTGTTTTAATCTATCAAACCAGGCTCTAGGGGCCTGTTTGAGCCCATATAAAGCCTTGTTTAATCGGCACACATGCTATGGTTTCATAGTATCTTCAAAACCAGGAGGTTGCACCACGTAAACAACTTCATTTAGAGTGTCGTTGAGAAAAGCATTGTTCACATCAATTTGTTGAACATCCCAATTATAAGTGACAGCCAAAGTGAGGATAATTCTAATTGTTGAAGGTTTACTAATTGGACTAAAGGTATCAAAATAGTTCAATCCCGAGGGTTTGTTGAAACCCCTTGGCTACCAACCAGGCTTTATACTTTTGAAGAGAACCACCAGCATTATATTTTACTCTAAAAACCCACTTGTTTCCAACAACATTCATTTTTGATGAAAAAGGTACAAGTGTCCATGTGCTATTTGAAATTAGAGCATCATATTCACACTGCATTGTAGTTTTCCATTCAGTATTCTTCAAGGATTGTTGAACTAAATTTGGTTCTACTGTAATTGATCCAATAAGTATAAGAGCTATATGGTGATTTTTAGGCTGAAATATTTCTGTAATTTGATTTGTAGGCTGGATGGAAGGTGAATTGATGACTTTAAAGGAAAAGTGTATCTTGGCAAGTTTAGATGTTGTAATCATTGGATGAACATTGCTGGAAGTATCTAAGAGTGATGGAATGCTAACAAACTGTGAAGGAGTCAGATCAACTTCAAGAGAGCATGATGGTGTAGTTGTTATAGTTGTTACATGCCTGATTTTTGATAATTCTGGTATTGATTGTGAAAATGATGTAATCATGGTAGTTTGTTTGGGTAAGGATGCTGGTTTGGTTGTAGAATATGGTGCTGAATTTGTAAAAATTGTTGTGTTGGTCTGTGTAGGTAATTGGCTGGATTTGGTTGCAGGATATGGTGCATTTGGTAGTGTGATGTCGTCTAGATTTGTAGAAATTGTTGTGTTGGATACTGCGTGAATAATTGGTGGCTAGGATTTGGTAGGTATTTGGTTGGTTGTAGGATATGGTGTTGGATTTGTAGAGATTGTTGTATTGGTCTGAGTAGGTAATTGGCGGGATTTGGTTGCAGGATATGCTGCTGGATTTGTAGAGATTGTTGTGTTGGTCTATGTAGGTAATTGGCTGGGTTTGGTTGGTGAAGGAGCTAATGTAGAGGACAACAATGGTCTTGAATAGGCTGTAAAATCAATTTCAATAGTTCCAGGCAGATGTGGTTGTGATGAATGTAATTGTTGTTGAGGTGGAGAGATGGATTTGGATGAGTGGAGGTGTGTAGGATTATCAGCAAGTGTGCAGTTTTTATTCCATGCACTAGCTGAAGGAGAATCGTTTAAAGAGCTAGCCACTGTAGGGGCAAATTCAGCAAGACTAGGTTCAACTGATTGATATGGAACTTTTGAGCAGTTTGTTGACACGAAAGTAAAGAATTGTGGTGAAGGATTAAAAGGCTCTACTGATGGTGAAGTGGTTGAACTAATATTTTGAAAACCAGAAGAAAAAGGGAAATCTATTTCATTGAACTTAACACTTGGAGTGACAAAGATTTTGCCATCTAAATTGAGACATTTGTACCCTTTGTGAATTAGACTATATCCTACAAAGACACATTTTTGAGAGTGAAAGCTAAACTTATGTTGGTTGAAGACTCCTAGAAAAGGAAACAAGCACATCCAAAAACTTTTAAAGTACCATAAGAAGGTGCATACTTAAACAACACTTGATAGGGTGACATCCACTGTAAAACTTCTGTTGGCATTTTGTTAATCAAATACACTGCAGTTTCAAAAGCTAGCCACCAAAAATGCAATGGCATAAATGTATGAGCTAATAAGGTTAAATCAGTTTCTATTACATGTCGATGTTTCCTCTCACTTCGAACATTTTGTTTCACTAGTTAAGTAATGGAATTAAGCTTTTATATTCACCTCCTTGATCAGATTGAATACATTCAAGTTTATGGTCAAATTGTCTTTCGGCTAAGTGATGAAACTTAATGAAAACAAATCTCACTTTAGCCTTGGTTCAAAGTGGAAAGAGCCATGTAAACCTACTATAGTCATCCAAGAAAGAAACATAATAGCTAAATCCTTCAGTTGAAGGAATAAGGGCAGGTCCCTATACATCACTATGAATGAGTTCAAGGGGTGAACTTGCTCGAAATGATGACCTAGGAAAAGTTGTGTGATGCATTTTTCCTATTTGACAAGCATCACAAAACTCAACAGAATTCATATGTGATTTCTTTAGTAAAGAGCTCATAATATGTTGATATGCTTTGATGTGTGGATGTCCTAACTTTTTATGCCAAATCATAGAGTCGGAACAATTATTCACAGTTAAAGCACATGTTGACATTGGTTCAGTATGATATGCACAATGAGAGATGGATTTTTCATGATTGATACATTTATGAACAAAATTTGCACATTCTTGACTGTCATTAACCACACAAACAGAAGATTCATTATGAGCACAACAATCAACATCATAATCAACTTTATTGACATTCTGATTATCACTAATAAAGGAAACATCAGAGTAAGTAATATCACTATTTTTATTACTAAAATCTGAAGTACAAGAAGAGACATGTTGTTTACTAAAATATGAAGTACAAGAAAAGACATGTTGTTGTTCTGATTTAGTAGAATTAGAGCAAACAGACTGATTATTATTAAGTTTGTCACTACCAACTTTATTCCTAAAGGTAGGAACTAATGATGAACTTAAGGAACTAACATCATGAATGTGAGACGATACTAGGTTTCCAGAAGGTGACCTTAATGAAGAGTTATCTATGAAGACAAAAGGTTGAACTGACAGACTCGGAGGTATCACCAACTGATAAAGCCCTGCCTTAAGATTCCATTGCGGCAGTGTTGCCCTGGTAACTTTGTCCTTTACAACATAGCAATAAGAATTAAACTCCACAACTATATTGTTATCCTTTGTAAATTTAGAAATACTAAGTAGATTTTTTGTAATTTTTGGAACACACAAAATATTCTTGCGATATAGACATTTGGAATGTAAATTGTTAAGAGGCACTAGTGTGAGAGATGTGCAACAACTCACCATTGCCCACTTGCAACTGATCTGTCCCTTCATATGGCTTGCTAACATTCAAGTGTGCTAGATCAGATGCAATATGATCAATGGCCCTTGAATCCATGTACCAAACTGGATTAGTAGGAGTGTTTGCATTTGCAAAGGACAGAGCTGAATACTGTTGTGGATGCATAGCTATATGTGCTTGAAGGCCATTTTGAAAACCAACAGATGACTGTTGACTTGGCAAGCCAGTATATACAGGTTGATCAATCGAGAAAGACCTTGCAACTTGATTAACACCACCAGCCGAGAAAGATGGATTATACTGAGAACCATTCATGACATTAGCAACCTGTGATGGTGGATGGAAAACACCAGACTAGTAAGTGTTTCCAGATTGAAAACCTCCACTGTAGGATGAATCATATCAGTGGTAACATTGACTAGCAGTGTGTCCCAATTTGCCACATACTTGGCAAATTGGTCTCCCTCTATTATTAAACCTACCTCTGCCTCTGCCAAAATTAGTATGCATAGTAGGTCTATAATTGTTCCAAGAACCTTCATACGGAAGTATAGGTATCTGATTATAACTACTAGAAGATCGAGAGTTGGATAGGATAAGAAGAGTCGAGTTGAGAAGGACAAGTATTTTCACGTTTTCCAGAGAAGTTTTTCTAACTAGTAGTTGCTATATTTGCTGAACTATTAGAGACAACGTGTTGAACTTTTCTAATCTAACCTCATACTTTTGCAACAGAAACTTTGCTTCTTGTAAACTCACAGAGTCTGATTTAGACTCAATTCTTGAAGTGACATTAACAACTGTTGCATCATATTCTTGACCAAGTCCATCAAGAACATACTGAAGAAGATCTTCATCCGATACAATCTGACCACTTGCAGACAAACTTGAGGCTATTTCTTTCATTTTCTTAACATAGCTATCGACAATAATGTCTTTCTTCTGAGTTGTTTGCAAACAAATTTTTTAATGAAATGCTCTAGCTTTAGAGTCAATCTCAAATTCATGCTCAAGAACATACCAAATTTCATGTGAATAGCGACATTTTGACACATAATCAAACATGCTCTCAGAAATTGACGCTAATAACTAGGTAACTAAGAACTTCTCTGTACGTTTCCAACTCACATAGGTTGGATTTATTTCTTCCTTAATTTCACTTTCCTTATCTTTAAGACCAAGAATTGACTCAGTAACAATCTGTTTAGCAACAATTATTGGAGAACGACAAGGTATATTACCAATTAAGTAGTCCTCCAATTCATGAGCTCCAATAGCGAAAAGAATTAGCGACCTCCATAATCGATAGTTGTCGCACGTAAGTTTAGGGTTCATGACTTGTAAACCAAATGAAAAAGCTGATGGAATAGTATTAGTTGAGCTGGAGCTATTCAACATTTTTTTAGAATTAAAGAACATAGAAGGATCGGAACTATCACTCATTGACGTTAATCAAGGCTCTGACACCATGTGAGCTATATAAAAATAGTGGAGAATAGAAGAAAGAGCAATAGAAAGAAAAACGAAGAAAAAATTTATGTGTTCTATTGAATGAGTAAAGTTATCAACACACTGTACATTTTATACCCAAAACTGTTATGAAGAAGAAAGACATGATAAGTGTCTTAGATGAGGTGCCTAAAGCAACACTCTAACACACAGAACAACGCTGCCATATCACTTATCCTTAAACGGTGTAGTTTTGTTTTTCAGTCCAGCAACAACATGTTAACTTTCTTAATTAATCATAAACTTCAACAGATAACTTAACATAAAAATTAAATTTGCACCTCATCATCTCCACATATAACTTGAAGCTTATAAATAGAAATCCTTTTCTCCAAAAGAATCAAATCAAATGAAATCAAATTAACTATTATCTCTGATGAGTTTGGTTCATGATGAAAACTAGATTCTAAGCTCATTGTGCAATTTTGCTTGTGATTATTAATCTCATTTTTCATCGACACTACATTACATGAAGACAATCTGCATTAATTAATTCATACATAACCTGGCAAATACATAAAAATAAAAAAGATAACATTTGCAAATAATATGTTTATAGATTCATGATCTGTATGAAACAATATGCTTACATGAAGTTTCCTCTTATAAATACCCTGATGTAGCTCACAAATTCTTCGCGAACTAAACTCTCTAAATCCTAAAATTTTTAGAGTTTTAGTCAAAAAATTAATGGCTTTTTTTTAGAAGGAGTTGCTTTGGCATTATTTCTCTTCTTTGCTTTGGTTCTAACTTCAGTTCCTTTCTCATCAGCAGAGAAAGACAAGAAGCATAAGCAATGCAACATATATATATTTTTTTTGTCCCACAAGATATTTGGTTTCCTATATCAATTATACAAAACTGAAAAATTGTAAACAAACTGTGATTATGCGAATCACAAGAAAATGACAATGGAAAAAATGAAATGAAATTGTAAATGAATGCACATTGTTTCCTATATCAATTATAGTCATTAGTTTCAAACTCTTGAAAGCAATATTTTTTTTATTTTTTTTTTCTTTTAATGAAGTTCAGTTTTAAAAGGGGATATTGACATAAGAAGAAGGCTCAGTTCAAAATAGAAGGTTTGATTTACATGGGGATAATGGATCAAACTGAGGAAGTTCAGCTTAACAAAGGATATTGGACTTAGTTCTAGTTAAGCGAGGATATTAGACTAAGTCTTGTTTAAGTGGGGATATTAGACTAAGGTTTGTAAAATCAGTTTTAATAAGTGTAAGGGTTAGATTGTAATTTGTCATGTTTGTGTCACTAATATGGTGCATTTAGATTGCATTGTTATATAAAAGAGGTTGGGATTGTTAATTGGCTGTTAATGAAAAATTATTATTCTTCTTCAAGCTCACGTTTACGTGTTCCTTTTTTCCTCTTCTCTGATTTTTCTTGCTTTTCTTGAAATAGCTGAAACCTTTGATGGTATCAGAGCCATAGAAGAGCATCAATGGAAAATTCAAGTTCCGATTTCTCAAATGAGTCTTCTAAAATTGATATTGAACAATTTGACAGTGGAAATAGACAACACTCAATAGTTCAATCTTCACTTCCAACGATAACTGGAAAATTGGTGGAACGAAATTATAATTACTAGCATTCTCAAGTATTGCCAACTCTCACTTCTCATGAATTGGATGGATTCGTTATTGGAACAAAGGTTTGTCCTCTTATGTTTCAGCTAGAAAAGTAAGAAGATATTGAGCTGATGATAAATAAGCCAAACCCTAATTCCTTCAATTGGAAGAGAACGGACCAGTTCCTGGTAAGCTAGTTACTATCATCCATCTCTGAACCGATGTTTAGACATGCATCTAAATGTGTTAGTGCTTATGAAATCTGGAATACACTAGAGTTACATTTTCAATCATTCTCTAAAGCTCAAACTCTATATTTGAGGAACTTGTTACAAACTACGAAAAAAGATTCTTAGAGTGATAATGAGTATGTGTTAAGAATGAGAGATATAGGTGAATTAGTTACAAGCGGTGTGAATATAGAGGATGAAGAACTGTTATTGTATATTCTAGATGGTTTGGGTTCAAAATATGATGCAGTTGTTGCTAATCTGACATCCAATGCTAGTCGGACCTCTTTTCAAGAAGCTCTGCTTCATTTACACAAGCACGAGATGAGATTAGAAAGGCAGAATAATGATTTGTTGAACTTTCATGAGAAAATGTCCTCAGCTCTAATAGCTTCCAAGAATAACTCCTCTGAAGGCACTATCACAACATCTGCTAATCGAAGCTCTTCGAATATGATGGATCTGTCCATGCCTAACTATCAAGGATCTATAGGTACTGGTTTTGTACCTCAGCAAGTATGTACTAGAGTTGTTCCTCAACAAGCTCAATCTATGAATTTTAGACACATAGGACTTCCTCAACAACCTCAATACTTTGGTAATACAGTCTTTGGTGCTGGTAGACATCTTTTTTTTTTTTTTTAAATAAAGGTAGAGGAAGAGGCTGAGGATACTCTAGACCTTGCCTAATGTGTCAGGTTTGTGGGAAACCAAGACACTCAACCTTACACTGTTATCATCATTTCGATCATGAGTATCAAGGATTCATAGTAGCTAATTAAAATCCAACCAACCAGCAAATGTCATATAATCAGTCGATGCTTGCTCAATATCCTCTTTCAACATAGTCAATTGCTCGAGCTTTGTTTACCGGAACAAACATTCCAGTTAGACCTTCTTTTAGTCAGTCAGTTGCTAGTTTTCATGATTACTCTGGATTTGAACATTAACCCTTGAATAATGTTACTTTTAGTTCAACTTTCGTACCTATAGGAGTTTCTCAGCATCAACAGGATTCCCATGGATCTGTCCTTAAAGCTAATGCATCTGGACATGTCACTTCTGGTAGTTGTGATGGTGTTATCAATTCTGGAGCAAATAATTAGAATATAGCTATGCCTCAAGTGGTCAAGGATCCATCTTGGTATATGGACTTGGGGGCTTCTAACCACATGACAGTTGATGTAGCAAATATGGTGGCAAAGACTAGTTATACAGGAGGTTGAAAAGTCCAAGTTGGAAATGAAGATTCTCTACCTATAATAGACATAGGTATATTGATGATACCTTTTCTTGAATATCATGGAATTATACACCTTAGGAATGTATTATGTGTTCCTAACATTGCCAAAAATCTACTAAGTATCTCCCAGATTACAAAGGATAATTATGTAATAGTTGAATTCAACTCTGATTGTTGTTTGGTAAAGGATAGAACCAACCAAGCTGTGTTGCTTCAAGGGACTATTAAGGATGGATTTTACCAATTGTCTATTCCCGTAATTGGTGGTTTTCATGCTAGTTTATCATCACTTTTAGCTTCTTCTTCATCATCTGTTGATCTACCTAAAGATGATTTTATGTTTGTTGCAAATAAAAGTCAATGTTTGACTACAAACGTATCTAGTGACACACATAATTGTTATACTTTTCCTGTATCATCCAAGGATACTTTACTATGACATGCCAGACTAGGGCATCCAAGTGATAAGACTCTTCATTTCGCAATGAATAAACTGAATGTAAATCATTCTGGAGATAGAAATAAAAGTGTGTTTTGTGAAGCTTGTGCTTTTGGAAAGTTACAGTAGTGTCAGTTTCCTATCTTCGTTTCCCAAGCAAAATACCCTTTGGAGTTGGTACATTATGATCTTTGGGGGCTTGCTCCTATCCTATCAAGTGAAAGTTTTTGATATTACATAATCTTTGTTGATGATTATAGTCAATATACAAAGATCTATCCACTTACAGTCAAATCAGAAGCTTACAATGTCTTTGTTCAGTTTTATGTTATTATTGAGAAACAATTGGGCACCAGTATTAAGTGCTTGCAGACTGATTAGGAGGGGGAGCTACTGAGTGGGGTAAGTTTAGATCATTTTCTAAGTATCTTCAACAACTTGGGATCGTATTTAGACATCTATGTCCTTCTCTTTATTAGGAGAATGAAAGAGTAGAGAGGAAACATAGAGCAATTACAAAATTTGGTCTTTCTCTTTTAGCCCATGCTTCTATGCCTTTACAATGCCTTTATAGTATTACAATTACATAGAGCAACCTTTTTGCTTAATAGACTCCCTTCCACGGTTCTTGACTCTACTTATCCATATTAGCTACTATTTCACCTTGAAACTACCTATCATGCACTAAGGACATTTGGTTGTAGTCGTTTTCCTTACCTTAGACCATATCATAAGCACAAGCTCTCTTTTCATACAGAGAAGTGTGTATTTTTGGGACATAGTCTTGCGTACAAAGGTTATAGATGCATGTCCTCAACATGCATAATTTATGTAGTTAAACATGTTAGGTTTAATGAGTTTGATTTTCCCTTTAAGTATGGGTTTCAAACTCAACAAAGTGAAAGCTTCACTTCTCTTGATCCTGTTGTTTCATCTCCTATGCCTTGGTCCTGGTTACTTCCTTCTTTTTCGAGCTCTATTGGTGCAAGCACACATTCCCCTACGCATGAGAATTTTTAGGATCATAGACAGCTTCCTAACATTCTCTAGGCTACTTGTCCCACTAATTAGCCTACTAGCAATCCTATCAATCTTCCTACAGATTCACAAGTGCATTATAACACATCTGGAGCTCAATCTTAAGGTCCAACTAGTACAGATTACTTATCTTATTTTGTTAGAGAAGCTCATTCCATCAGTCCTCAATAAGATTCGCTCTTAACACCTACTATTGTTGCTATTTTTGCAAACGGTTGTACTAATAATAATGCTCCTGAAGCTCATCCTCCATAGGAGCAAAATCCTTTTGATATTTATCTTGAAGTAGTTTTTCCCTTGTCCTTACCACAATCTAAATCTACTTCTCTCAACACACATCTTATGCTCACAAGGTCCAAAACAAGTTCTTGTTCTCCTTCCTCCTCAGCACATGCTTATCTTTCAACTACTACCATAGTTAAGGAGCCCAAGTTAGTCAAGGAAGCCTTAGTTGTTCCCAGATGGAAGAATGCTATGGAAGTAGAATATGAAGCTCTCTTGGATAGTCACACTTGGGATATTGTACCCTGTGAAGAAGGCATGCATGTAGTAGGGTGTAAACGAGTCTATAAAACTAAACTACACTCAGATGATTCCTTACAAAGATATAGGCTAGGCTAGTCACTAAGGGATTCCAGCAAACCCCTGGCCTAGATTATTTTGATACTTTGTCCCTGGTAGTGAAGGCTGCCACTATCAGAATTGTGCTCTCCTTGGCATTTCATCATCATTGGGAAATTCAACAACTTGATGTCAACAATGCATTCTTGAATGGAGAGTTGATTGAAACAATGTTTATTATGGAGCCTAAGGGATTTGTTTCATCCTCTATTGAACCATAAGTTTACAAGCTTTGTCAAGCCCTATATGGGCTCAAACAAGCTCCAAGAACTTGGTTTGACAAACTAAGGGCAGCCTTACTCACTTGGGGTTTTCTTAACTCCACTTCTTATGTGAGCTTATTTTACTTCAAGAATGATTCTCAAGTTGTTTATTTACTAGTGTATGTCAATGACATCCTAGTTACGGGAAATAATGATCAACTTATGGCCCAAGTAATTAAGGATTTAAATAGCCAGTTTGCTCTTAAAACAATGGGTCCAGTCAACTACTTTCTCGGGTTTGAAGTTAAGAGAAATAATTCAGGTCTTCTTCTTACTCAAACAAAGTATGCACATGACTTGTTGGAAAAAGAAAAAATGGAAGATTCTAAACCATGTGTTACTCCTATGGCCCTTGGTACAAACCTTGGGAAAGAAATTAGAGATTTGTTTGATCAACCAACTTTATATCGAAGCATTGTTGGTGGCCTACAATACTTGACTTTATCCAAACTAGATATAGCTTTTACAGTCAATAAATTGAGTCAATTTTCGCAAAATCCTACTGTTCTTCATTGGAGTGCCTGTAAGAGGGTCTTGCGTTATATTAAGGGCACTTTACAGTATGGCTTGGTGTTTAAGCCACATAAGTTTCTTCACTTAGAGGCCTATGTTGATGTGGATTGGGTGAGTGATATTAATGACCGTAGATCAACCAGTGGATATGATGTGCTTCTTGGTGATAACTTGGTGTAATCTAGTTCAAAGTGCAGAAGGTGGTGTGTTAGAGTAAATGCCCTAGAGCCAATCAATTATTGTAGAATTGACTCTTTGTAATAATGTTCATTAATCAATAAAAGGCATTTTATTCTATATCGCGTAAATCATTATTATTGCAATATGTATTGATATATGTCTTTAGAATGGTAGAACCGTGACGAGGGTATCAAGTGTTTCAAATCTTGATAGTGAGAACCCTATGAGCATATATGGTGGCCATTCTAGAAACGTCTGTAGCCCCAGTATTATTTTGAAGTAAGGGCACAGATAATACGGTAAGGCTATCATAGTGTTGAACGACCTGTCGAAAGGCAGTGACTGATCTCACTTGTCAAGGTTGTTTGGTGACAACCTGGTGCAACACATGGGTGCTTGCTGTAGGCGAATACACCGTAGCAAGTTCACTGGACTGACCCACCAGAGAATTCCATATGGATGGTAACCCTAGTATCTATGGAAAAAATCCTCTAACGAATGGTGGTGCATGTGATCCTTAGACTTGAGATCACCAGAGCACATTGTGCACTGATTGGTGCAGTTTGACACTAGCCTAACGCAATTCTTTTCAGAGCTGTCAATACGGTGGTGATTGGCTGCATCGAGGAGTGTATCAAGACTATGGTTGGATTGTCAGAGGATTCATCACTCCCGGGTACGGGAGAAGTTATCTCACGACGCAATTCAATATATGGCAATGACACTAAAACTATGGCCATAATGGGATTGAGTTGTTGCTCTATCTAGTTTATAATACAGGTCATTGGTCCAGAAGCTGAATACATAATATTGAGAGTAACCGAAGGTTGACACTATTTCTATGCCTTCGTCTCGTCAAGATAACGGATGATGAAAGGATCGAATTGTACGGTAACCATATTATTGACAGGTAGCTACTTTGCTGAATTCGAATCTATCGGGTGGCCATGATCCCTTGCTAGGGGCCAATCTTGGTCTGTGTATTAGTGAGACAATTAATTGGTGTTAATCGCAATACTATACACTACCGGTATGATGAGGAGCCTATGGGTCACACACGTAGAAGATAATTTAAGACTCAAGAAGAAAGAAGGGCATTTTCGTCTTTTAAGGCAAACAGGTATTTTGGTAATTTCACAATGCAATTAAATTTGCTGAGGTTGTAGCCTTTTATTTAATTTATTAGAAAAATTAAATAAGTGAAATTACATTTAAATATGTGTTAGCATATATTTAAATAAATTATCATTATTGTTAAATGTTAATATATATATTAATTGATTTTAATTGAAGAGAATGATGAATTAAAATAAATATCTAAATGGGAGTGTTTGATAACATGGGGTGTTTGGGTTGGAGCCCAAGCCTATTCCATATTGGAATAGGGTAACTAATTTTTTACTATAAAAGAAAATTGTTTCTTTGTAAAAGGGTGAGAGATTTTTCATTTTTTCATTCTCTTGAAAAACACAAACACAGCAGCCCCTTTTCTCTCCCACGCCAGTTTTGGTTTTGCCTAAAATCAAATACATTTCATCATTTTTCTTCTTGTTTCTTAAGGCTAAGGAGGATCTAGCAAATCCCTCCTTAGTTCTTTGCGATTGTCTTCCTGTGGACTTTATCAGTTCGATCCTACACTTGGGTCGGAAGCAAATACATTGGAAGACAAAGTTGGAGGAGCCTCCAAACGTGGGTATGGTTTCTTAAACCTTGAACTGATTTTTCTATAGATTTGATTATTTTGTATAAACTGTGATTTTTGTACCCGGATCTTGGCTCAATGGGAAAGATCCTTGTTATTATGTTTTTGTTTTTCCACTGCGTAAATGGGTCGTTCACTAACATGGTGTCCCTATCCTTTACTGAAGTTGAATATGACGCACTAAATCAAGTAGCAACTAAAGTTGTATGGATTCAACATCTTTTTAAAGAACTTGACATTGATCTTCCACACACACCTATTATATGGTGTGATAATATGAGTGCTGGAGCTCTATCATCTAACCCCGTTTTTCATGCCCGCACTAAACATATAGACATCGACGTACACTATGTTAGAGAGCTTGTTGCAAGTAAAAATTTGCTGGTATAGTATGTTGGTTTAGAGTATCAAATCTCTATCTGGTGCAAGGTTTGCTTTGTTGCAGGAAAAACTAAATGTTTCTCTCAGTTTACCTGCCTAAATATTGTCCTGAATCTCTTGATGTTGTTTACTTATTTGCACCGGTTGGATTGTTCAGTGTTATTCACTGGTTTAGGGCTAACTAGTTATGTTCTTCATAATGGTTTGAGGAAAAGTAGTTTAATTCTTTATTGTGATCTAAAATATTTAATGTTGCTCATCATGATGTAGTAAAGTGATGAATACTGTGATGGTACTCTTTGGCACACTAGTATTGATTTTGAATAGGTTTGTTTTGGTATCAATATTGGGGCATGGGCATGTTATTAGTTCCTATGCTAATATTGCAGAATTGTGGCTACTATTACTGCAGAAGTTATGGCTATTGAATGAAGTCAAGATCACAATAGAAGATTTGAGGTATGTTATTGGTTCCTATGTTGATGTTACAGAAGTGTGGCTACAGAATACAATTCAGAACAGAAAAAAGAAGGAAGTTCCAAACTACTGAAGTGTGGCTGTAGAATGAAGTTCAGTTTTAAAAAAGGGATATTGACATAAGAGGAAGGCTCAGGTCAAAACAAAAGGTTTGATTTACATGGGATAATGGATCAAATTGAGGAAGATCAGCTTAATAGAGGATATTAGGCTTAGTTCTGTTTAAGTGAGGATATTAGACTTAGTCCTATTTAAGTGGGGATATTAGACTAAGATTTGTAAAATCAATTTTAATAAGTGTAAGGGTTAGATTGTAATTGTCATGTTTGTGTCACTAATACGGTGCGTTTAGATTGTATTGTTATATAAAAGTGGTTAGGTTTGTTAATTGGCAGTTAATGAAAAATTACTGTTCTTCTTCAAGCTCACGTTTTCGTGTTCCTTTTTTCCTCTTCTCTGATTTTTCTTGCTTTTCTTGAAATAGCTGAAACCTTTCACCCACAACATATTTTGTTTTCAATTTTTGAGAAATGAACTTGATATTAACCCAAGTAATATGGGATTTGTCACCCATTGTTGGACCTACATTAATATTCTAAACTAGTGTTACGAGGTCAATTGTTGTCTTTGGCCCAATTTAAACTTTTATCTAGAATTATTTAAAATAACTCATTTTGCAATGGAGTAATTGTTTGATTTAGATTAATAAGGGAATTGGCGGTTAGAAGTTGAAGTGTGAAAAAGGCTTCATGTAAGAGGATACTCAGTTATATTAAAGGCGCCATTTATCATAGTTTATATATATATTTCAGGAGAAGTGCAGATTTGTATTGGAGAGTTTTGTTGATGCTGATTCGGCTAGTAGTATATCAGATAGAAAATCCAGCAGTAATTATTGTGTTAATTTGCTGGCTATCTGATTCAATGGTGTTCTTAAGAAAAGAAATTTGTTGCTCTCTTTTCCACCGAAGCTGAGTATAAAGCCTTAGCCTAGACTTACAAAAAGCTTGCATAAATTTTGAGTTTATCTTATTGAATTGAAATGATTTTACATATGAATCAATCTGCCAAAGAATTATTGTTTGTATATACAGATGATTTTGGAAAATCTTGTATTAAACCATTAATGTTAACTAAAATCATGCATATATATAAAAACAAGTTTATCTTTAATAAAGAGTTTACACTTTTAAATTAAATACATTAAATTACAGGACAAATTGGGTAATCTTCTGTTGTTGTTGACAGTTAATTCTGCCACCACCGGATTAATAAATATTTCAGGGACACACTTATTCAATATTAAATGTTGCTTTGTAATATTGTGTTAAGGAATATTATATTCACATGTGACAATAAGAAAACTGAAAATAGTAAGTTATCATTTAAAAAATAATTCTTCAATTAATTTGACTTCCTTAAATGGTACTTAAATAGTAAATATTACTTGATGTTAATAAGCTTTTTCAACATTTACTCTCCCAATCTTTTGGATGGATATGCAATAGTTTCCTTGAATACAACATGGTAGGTTGGCCGATCACAAAGCAATTAACAACGATTGGCTTTAGGGATGGGAGTCTTCGGCCCCGGCTTGAAAGCCCAAGGGGATTCCTCGATCTTAGCCCATAGCCCGTTCGGGGAATCCCTGCATAAAGCCTGTTCCCGAAACCCCGAATTCCCTGTTTGGGGGTTTTATGTATTTTTGTGTCCTTATTATCATTTTCTCCAAATTATAATATACCATTCAAAAAGAAATTAAATCTATAATGATTTATTGATTTATTATAATCAGTCAAAAGTCCAAATGATATATTACACGTATATAACATATATATTATGTATTAAACATATATATTATGTATTAACATATGATTATAGACAATAGCATATTATGTATAATGTATAACATATATATGTTATATACATTATACTTATATACTATCTATAATATATAATGTACAATGTATAATGTATAATGTCAAATGTATACCATATATAATGTATAATGTCGAATGTATAACTTTTGTTTCATAGCATTAACATATTATGTATAATGTATAATACATATACGTTATATATATATTACAACAATATTTATACTGATTTGTTATATTTAATCTAGTTTATTTATTACCTATTTGTATATAGTTTCATAAAATACTTACACAATTATAATTTGTTATCGTATAATATATGATTGATTTTCAAATATTAACATTAATATGGGTATATATGATTGATTTTTAATTATTAAAATGAATATAGGTATATATAATATATATGATTGACTTTTTAATATATATATGGGTCGGGTCAGGGAAGGGAGAAAATGGGACCTAGGCCGGGTGGGGCAAGACCTATCCTGGCCCCAGCCCGTCCCCGAATTTTGGAACTAATTTTGGGCCCAATCTTGGCCCAAATCCAGAATGATTCGGGGAAACTCCACCTCGTTCTGACCGGGTCAGGGCGGGTCCTCGCAGGTCCTGGTTTTATGCTCATCCCTATTTTACCCAAGCCCATCAAAGACCCATGGCCTAGCCCATTTGTTTGAGTTGTTAGGGTGGGTTCCTATCATTTTTCAATTAAATAAACCCTCTAATGAGAAACAAAATCTTCTAAATACTCCTTAAAGGTCTTGGTTTTATTGGACCATTTGTATCTATATACATTTCGATCTTAATTCATGTATCTCTTTGTTCAAGAAATAAAAATACGATAATCGAATAATTAACTAGTTAGAGAGGGTATTGATCAGAAAGTGGATTTATGATACTATAACTTTAAGTTTTTAACACTAAAAACTTCTATAGCTGCATCACTGACCTCTTTTTTTGTCTATATTTGCTGTGAAGACATTTTCAAAAACAAGGTTGTGCTAGAGAAAGTATCTTGTAATGCCCCACTCGAGATACGTAGCTAATGTTTATTGTTTTGCTCTTATTTAAGTTGGCATATTGTTAATATGGTTTGGTTGGCCCTTGGTTGAATTGATGTTGTGAGTTGGTTGAGTGGTTGCCCTGAAATTATAAGACTTGGCGAAATCTTGGTGTTACAGACTTCGCCGCGGCGATAAGGTTTTGTAACCTACGGTGTAGGTTCTGTAACTTTTCGTCGCGGCAAAGAGCTGACAAAAATGTGTAGTGAGTTTCTAAAGAATTCTTTCCATAGGGGCAAAGTGACCATTCTTCCCCTAATTAGCAGGAAAAGTGGGGAATGAAAT
The DNA here is from genome assembly GCA_026225825.1 of Pistacia integerrima. Taxonomy (NCBI): domain Eukaryota; kingdom Viridiplantae; phylum Streptophyta; class Magnoliopsida; order Sapindales; family Anacardiaceae; genus Pistacia; species Pistacia integerrima. Next base: position 8,326,281 of record CM047746.1, on the reverse strand, counting down.
GTAAGAAAATTTTATGGAGAATGTGTTAGTATTGGGGGTGTGAGTGTAATGAATCAAAGGACAAGGATGAAATTTTCAAGAAAGAGCAAAGGCAAAATGGGAAAGAATGTTTATAATATGAGTTAATAAGGTTTGGTCTTAGTAAACCCTTCATTCTTCTTCTTCCACCGCCATACTCATTCACCATTTTCTCTCAACTCTTCATTCAATCTTTTAAGGATTTTAGAGAGCTTTTGAGTAGTTTTTGGTAGAGAGCTGATCTAAGGCATCCTAAGGTAAGGATCCTTGTTCTAGATGTGAAACTTACCTATAAAGGTGTTAAGGTCTTAATGTGTTATTGTTTAAAGGTGTAGAGAAAAGACATCTACCAAAGGAAAAGAGAAGTGCTAGTGGAATCACACCATCACAAGGTAAGTAAATCCAACCCAAGCTAAAGTTTAAGAAATCCTTAAGTAGAGATTTCTTTATGCATGTATGTATTATGCTTATTGAGAAATTGAGTTGAGATATATATAATTGTTGAGAAATTGAGTTGAGATAGAATTTATATTATATTTGTTGGATACACTTCTCATAATACACTTACTTTATGAGAAGTGGTGATGTGTGATGAGTTTGAGATGAAGTTGGAAGAGATTGAGTAATTTTTGTTTTGGGAGTGTTCTTCTATGATAGGAATTATCTCCATAGAAGGGAGCTTCCTCCCAGTTTGGATGGTTAAAAAGAGAAGTAGAGTTGTAGTTAAAGAAGAGTTTTTGTATGCACATGAGTTGTTTGATGAAATGCCTAAGAGAAGTATAAGCATGAGTTGTGAACCTTAATTCTTGCAACATTGCATATTGGCATTTCCTAATTGCATTAATGAGCATGAGCCATCCATATGCATTAATTGTGCATTTGAGAAGCAGCTTGAGAAAGAGTAGAGAATTTAAGTATAAGTTACATTATGAGTAATAGCTTGAGAAAGAGTAGAGAACTTTGTGAACAAACTACTCTAAGAGTAAGAGAGAATAAGCAAAAGAAGAAAATAGAGCAGATTGTGCGATGGGGAACCCGTGAGTCATGAGTAAAGTCACGAAGATTGGAACATAAAGTTCCAGCCATGCCTCAGGTAAAATGGGGCCGTGACCATCACGAAGAGTGGAATATGAGGTTCCTCGTGCCTCCGGTAAGAAGGGGCCGTGACATTCGAGAGATAGAGAAAAAAAATATACACTCACATGGCCAAGGGTTCCAAATCCATGCATAACCGAATCCGATCGGTAGAGAATGAGTAGAAGTCACGTAGAGCGGGAGAGTTCCTAGTCGTGCCTCTGGTAAGATGGGGCCGTGACATTCAAATGAGCAAGAATGAGAAAACATGAGAAAGAACAGAGAGAGAGAGAAGGAGTAGAGTCACGAAGAGTGGGATGAGTTCCCAGCCGTGCCTCCAGTAAGATGAGGCCATGACATACACCAGAGAGTGAATAGAAAAGAGTATGAGAAACAAAAACAGAAAGAGAAAATAGAGAGAATTATGAAAGAGAAACAAAAAGAGAAAAGAGAAAGAGTTACGGGGATAGACGAGTAAAGGATTTACTTACTGAGCATTATTTGTGCTCACCCCGTTGTTTTTCTATGTTTTTTGCAGGATCTAGGTAAGGACGCGGTCGGATGGACGTCGGTAAGCGAGGATGAATACCTACACTCTCCACCACATTTTTTACTACTTTTGTATATGATACTAATTTTTGTACAAAGAGTATGTATATTGAATAAAAGAAAAATTTGGGCCCAATTACTTTACTATGTACACATATTTTATTTTATATATATATATATATATATATATATATATATATATATATATATATATATATATATATTCTATGTGTATTCTAGTATAAAGCAGTTATTACATATCTCATGACTAATTCTAGCATCTTTGCGACCTCAAACCACCACCATTCTCTTTCCCTATCATCACTCACCAAAAACCATAAAATCTTACTCCTGCCGATTTTGCCTATTACCAGCAATTGAGCAATTAGGGTTTGCGTAACCGCCCCTCCCAAGTCAAATTTCAACCAAGTACCACCACCAAAGTCCAATTTGGCACCCCCAAAAGACTCGCCGACCTCCCCTCTTCAAAAGGCTTAACATCTGGATCGAGTTTGCTTTTCGTTTGCCGTCGAATTGGAAAGTGCATTTTGAGTAGTAAACATAATATAAATTGAGGTAGTAAAGTGGTATTTAAAAGTTTGCTAGTGGGAAAGTGTCATTAAGCCATTATTTGGGTGGGAAAAAGTTTTTTACTCTTTTCTAACAGATTATCCTTAACCGTAGACAAAAACTATAAGGACATAATAATTAACTAACAATTTTACCCTTTCATCGTTAAAGGTAACCTATGGGTTCTAAATTTAACATAATTAAAATTAAAAAGACAAAATACATTAAAAAAATTATCAAAAGAGTTTTAAGGAAAAAACCATAAACCCTAAATCACTATTATTATGTCATAAATACCTCGTTTGGTTTAGAAAAAGTTTCTCCTTAATCTCAATACTTAAAACATCAGGTCATGGTATTGTTGTAACTTAATTTTTTGACATTTCTTATAAACCTTTTATTTTTTATCTATCCAATGGTATTGAACGGTGCAAAATTGACATTAAATTCAACTAGTTTAAACGTCTCTCTTATTTACAATTGGATTAACAAAATTGAATATATAAAATTAAGTCAAAATTTTAAGTCACAATATCCTAAATCCAATTGTGTAAAAAATACGGCGCTTGTGAGCCTTCCCCAAGTGTGTATTCTCTGTTCATTGTTTAGTTAATGAAAATAGAAGACTCATTTCCGGACTATTTCATCTATTCTGGATTTTTCATTTTTCTTCATCTTTTCAAATCTTCTCACCAACGAAGTTTTTTTTTTTTTTGTTGCCGGGGGTGGGGGGCGCGGGCGCTGTTTGCGGGTGGGGTGGGGTGGGTGTAGGTATTCCCCATGATTAATTAATAGTCTTTACTTGTAATTGGAGAGTTATATGACTTGATGGCCTCTGTTCACGTTGCTCATTGCTTCTTGTATTTTCTTTCTTCTTTAGTTTTATTTTGTTTTAACTTTAAGTGTTGCAACATATGATTGAAGGCACGGACAGAAAAATAATATATAAGAAAGGAAATTCAAAATATTCATCGATCTCCATTTACTATTACATACATATGACAAGAAAGAAAGTTCCTTAAAAACCGTCCCTCCATCATACAATTAATTACTAACGTACATTTATTTATATGGGACATGCTTAAATATATATAGATTTGATAATATAATCAGACCAAATAAAACCCTTTTCGATACATAATCAAATACTATTGATCACGTATCGAGTAAATCTTATTGATCTGATAACATTACTGGATCAACGAGATAGCAAAACCCTTATTAAAGTACGTGTAGAGGCGAAGATCGATGCTAAATGGTGTAGATTTCAATAGCATGAGTAGTTAGGGGGAGCATAAACATTCGGGCAACTGGCGGCGATTAAGCCCAATATCACAGTGATGTCAACTTTCAGAATCCCGAGACCAAGAAGATTGCAAAGGCATACACCAACATCCACTTCAGCCAAACCGCTAAGGAGACTGCAGCAAGTAGGGGTTGGTTTAAACAAACCAAAATTAACACATGCAGAAACCAAAGCGGTAACCGACACAGGGCAAATTCCGGTGGCTGATGAGGAAGGGATAAGGGAGATCAACAGAGTACTGAAGAGGAGGAAAGCAGTTGAAGTAACAGCTACCTTCGAAGCCATTGACAAGAACTTGAAAAGTTTAATTTAGGGTTTTGAAAGTTTAGAGCTAGAGAATTGATTGCGAGAGATGGATCTGTGAAGTTCTTGCATGGGAATTTATAGGAGGAAATGGGTGATACATGCACATGCAAAACCTCAAGTTGTCAAATTTTGAGTCTTCACGGGTTCAAGTTACTATAGTACATAGTAAAGTCTTCGATGAGAAAGTCTCCTATTTTGTCCACAAGTGTCAATGGTGTATCCAATAATTTTAGATAAGTGAGCAATTCAAACTTTTTTTATGTTTAACGTATTTTTAAATTCTATCTATTTTTATAGGTTTTTTAAGGATTGAGATGTCAATTAATTAATGCCTTCAAAATAGTGTATAATTACAAAAAAAAATAATAATAATAATGTATAATTGAATTAGGATTATGGTTAACAAATTAAAGTTTCTTTACAATATAAATATACTAGAATTAAAAGATAAAAAAATAAAAAGAATAAGTTGACGAAATAGAAAATTAAAATTAAAATTAAGATTAAACTCGCACACAATATAAAAGCATAAAATGAAGAGACAAGAAATTTTGTTTAGTTGATTGATTGTAATCTTTACTCTGACTTTTGAGAAGGGAGAAAAAGTGGTTACTAAGAGTTGGGAGAACGTGAATTTATAAGGAAAAAGTTGAACAAGATCTTGATTTTTCAATTTTTAGTGCCCCATCCTATTAATCCTATTAGTCTAGTGGGTGTAGTTCAAACCAGTACATATATATATATTTTTTTATGTTATACAGATTGATATCCAATTTATGATTATTTATTATATTAATTGTTAAAAAAAAAAACCAAGAAAGAAAAATTTAGGCCTAATACGAAATAGTAACTTTGAATAACATTACCCTTTAATACAAACTACGATATTATGTGGTACTAAAAAATATCTTCCTTTCAAGGAGTCTCATGGAAATTAGAGTATAAAAGGTTTCTCACATAGGTAAAATCTTATTGCACCAATTACTTGTATATGAATTTGTCACTGGTTTAATTCAATATGATTGTGCAGAAAGATTAGTTGATTAGATTTTTGTAATAATAAAATATAACATGCATAAAACGAGTAACAAATAAATAGACTTTAGTTCAATGTCTTTTTTTGTTATAAATTTGAAAGCCAATTAGGGATGGGCATAAAACCCAGCCCGGCAGGGACTCGCCCTGACCCAATCAGAATGGGGTGGAGTTTCCCCGAATCATTCGGGATTTGGGTCAGGATCGGGCCCAAAATTAGTCTTGAAATTTTGGGACGGTTCGGGGCTAGGATAGGCCGGCCTAGCTTGGCCCATATATATATATATATATTAAAAAGTTAATCATATATTATACAATAACAATTTATAATTGTGTAAGTACTTTATGAAACCATATACAAATAGGTAATAAATAAAACTAGATATAATGATTTATTATATTTAATCTAGTTTTATTTATTATCTATTTGTATATGGTTTCATAAAATACTTACACACTTATAATTTGTTATTGTATAATATATGATTCATTTATTGATTTATTATAATTAATCAAAAACACTGAATGATATATTACACATATATAACATATATATTATGTATTAACATATGATTATAAATAATAGCATATTATGTATATATATAAAATGTATAATGTATAATATACAATTTATAATGTATAATGTCGAATGTATAACTTTTGTTTTATAGTATTAATATATATATATATATATATATATATATATATATATATATATATATATATATATATATATATATATATAATACTATATATATATATATATATATATATATATAAAAGTTATACATTACATTATATATGATATACATTTGACATTATATAGTATACATTATAAATTATATATTGCACATTGTACATTATACATTATACATTATATATGGTATGTAAGTATAACGTATATAACATATATATGTTATACATTATACATAATATGCTATTATCTATAATCATATGTTAATACATAATATGTATGTTATATATGCGTAATATATCATTTGGTGTTTTGATTTATTATAATAAATCAATCAGTCCTTATATATTTAATTTCTTTTTGGATGGTATATTATAATTTGAAGTAAATGGTAATAAGGACACAAAAAGACACAAAACCCCCAAATGGGGGATTCGGGGATTTGGGGAATAGGCTTTATTTGTGGATTCCCCGAACGGGCTATAGGCCGGGATTGGGGAATCCCCTTGGGCTTTTAGGCCCTGTCTCCGGCCCAGTCTATGCCTATCCCTAAGGTAAAACTCTCGAAAAATCGTTTGCCAAGGGAGGGTGCTCAAGCCCTTAATAACCAAAACGCCCACCATTTTCTCTTCCAATGTAGGATCCTAACATTCCACCACGCTTTCGCAATCAATGTCTATGTCATCCTCTTTACCCCTTGGGTGACTAGGCAGATCTCCTTTCCCTCGGGCCTCTATGCCCTTTCTTGGGGCAGCACCATGGGCCCAAGACTAGCCTGCCACGTTGGCAATGTCCCGTGGGCGTATGATCATGCTCTAATACCAATTTGATGAGAACCTTGACACTTAACACTCAACACAACCAAACTGAGTAGTAAATCACAATCACCATTCAAGAACAAGAGAGATCAACATTTAAGAATTGATATTATATTACGTATGTGTAAAATTGATATAACAATCTAAGTGAAAAGCAAAGAAATTAAAATTACGAAGTTATACATATCCAAACTCCTTAAACATGAAAGGTAAATAATAAGAAGCAAAGAAAGAGCAAAATGCACAAATAAAAACCCCTTTGAGTAAATGCTTTAAAATCAAATAAACTGATAATGCAAAAGATCCAAATTGAATAATGTAAGATGCCCATGTATTTTTTTTTTTTTTTTTTTTTGGTAACCTAGGTGTCGGGGCTAGCTTGCACGTACCTCAACTAATCTTTGAGATCTATTTAATACCTTATAAGTCCAATAGGCCAAGTAAGTCACAAATGTGGTAGGTGACCACTTTGTGAGACTCGAACACAAGACCTCTAGATAATCCACCTAGAAGTCTTGCCATTCGGCCACACACCAATAATAATAATAATAATAATAATAATAGTGACCACTTTGTGAGACTCGAATACAAGACCTCTGGATAATCCACCTGGAAGTCTTGCCATTTGGCCACACACCAATAATAATAATAATAATAACAGTAATAATAATAATAATAATAATAATTAATTAATTATTATTATTATTATTATTATTATTATTATTATTATTATTAGTAGTAGTAGTAGTAGTAGTAGTAGTAGTAGTAGTAGGAAGCCCTATCCCCTAATTTGTATGTTGTTAGGCCAGGAAGTGCCTTTCTTGGATCTAATAGGACAATCATGGCATCTTAATTTGAGATCCTTTAAAAATAAAATATAATTTAACGAAAGGATGACTAAAATACTACCAAAAATTTCAGTTTTTTTTTTCCTTATAATTATCAATTTATCTTGGTACAATAAAGTGGTAAAAGGAGTTTAAGTGTGGAACTCCTTTAAGTTTAAATCAAAATGAAAGTTAAAAGGGGACAAAACACAATAAATAAAAACAAGAAATGAGCTCTAATTAGTTTAAAATGTAGAAGTATTCATAATATCGTAATGGCCACTCTTTCTCATGCTAATTCAAGCAATACGCTTCTATTATATATTTTATATTAGAATGGTGTTATTGGGATCACAAGTTTTATCTAATAAGACCCCACTAATGAAATCTACTAAAAAATTAAAAAAACATTATAATTTCTATACATGTCTCAATTAATTCCAATATCATCACTTTCATTTTTTAAGAAACTTATAATTTATATTTTCTCTTTCATTTCCATGTTTTTTTTTCACTTTTAGTGTTCATTATATTGGATTACATCTTTATAAAAATCGAATCATTTGAATTATCTAATAATAAGTTGTGGGTGCGGAGCCACCGTTAGCCCTCCCTAGCCTAGGAGTGGCTCTTTATATGTTACCATTTCAAACTTCAGAGAAATAGTGAACTTTCCATTGATTAGCTATCTCATATTTCAAAAGTCTAATAATGAAATAGAATAAAGATAGGTTGAAAAATACTTCTCACAACTTTCTCTCACAAACGCTGACGTGACAGCTCACAATTGGTCAGGTTGGATTTGGTCAAGCAGAACTCATTACGAGCTGATACGCTATATTTTTGAGAGAAAGTTAATAAAAATGGTTTGTGAGTATAGTATTATTGATTGAAATATTACACCTAATGTGGTCTTATAATTATGTTATATTTAAGAAAAAAAAATTATAGATATGAAAAGTTAAATACAAGAATTAAATCACATTTTAAGTTAGACTTGATAATACATTGTGTCAAAACGGTTTCGTGTTGTGGCACATTCATGTCTATCAAATTTTCTCAAACCAAAGCTGATCATTTAGCTTTTGGGCTTAAATGTGAAAATCCAAACCTAAACATTATTTTACATGTTATCAAAACCTAACCCATTGAAAGCTTTCACCAATTTTATTGTTTTTAATTTTCTAGTCACACAATCAAATATATTACGATCTTATAAATAATGTTATACAAGAATATTAAATCATATACCTAAATACATAAATAAATGTATATATTTTTTATTAAACAAAAAAAGTTTCATAATCTTATTCAATGTTATATTAGTTCAATACATAGACATCAACATCTAAATTTTAATCAATTCAAATCCTATATTATGAGAAATATTCACTAATTAGCATTTGAAAAGAAGAGAAAAAAATTAATAAAGTCTTTGTCTTACTCTAATGAAAGACGTCAGCGAACTGTGGTTGTTGAGACCAAAGGCGTTGAAGATAAAGCCATCAAGTCTGATGAAGAGTAAGCACACTTAAAAATTAGTTAAAAATATAAGACTTGGTTAGTTTATGCTAGAATCTAGATCAGCTTATTAATAGAAAAAATCTAGCTTATATTAACTCAGATTGTTGAGCTGGTATCACAAATTACTTGTACCTTAATATTTGTCATATTTATTAAAATCATTATTTTAATTTAACTAAGAATATTAACCAAACTAAGGATGGCAATGGTCCTTGGAAATCTGGAGACCCGTCTTGTTACGCCACACGGGGTGGGAATTCCCCAAAATAAGCGGGGATAGTAACATAATTATTCCCCGAAAACAGGGAGGGGCTAGTGACGGGGATAGATGTCTCCTTGCTCTGCCCCGCCCGCTAATATTAAACATAGTAAAATTACAAAATTACCCTTCACATATTTATATAACTACAACAATCCCTTCCATATATATATATATATATATCTCCAATTTTTCCTACACAACCAACCTTAAACCTCCACAATTGCCTCTCACCTCCAGCTCCATTGTTCTAGGCCAACTTCTGCTGCTCCATTCTCATCCTCATCCTCCTCTTCCTCAGTCCTCATCTACTACTCGTTTGCTGGTCCGAATCAGATCTTCATTTTTTTTTTAATATTTATTTGAATGTTTTAGTTTCTATTTGGATGCTGAGAGAAAGTTTGTGAGTTTTAGTGACGTAATTTCGGCCGAGGAGTTTGGAGAGTGTTTATTTTGTGATTGGATAGTGATTTTTGGATTTTACAGATCTGATTTGATGGTTTAAGTTTTTTGCTTTCTCTTTGGTTGCTAAGAAAATGTAGGAAAATGAAAAAATAAAATAAAATTTGAGTTTTGATATTGTAATTTGTACCGAGGAGTTTGGAGAGTATTGATTTTTACATAAATTGAAATTTTTGGATTTCTGTAGATCTAATGCAAACATTTTAGTTTTATTTTCTATTTGATTGTCGAGAAAATGTAGGAGGAATGTTTGATTATAGGGAATGAGGCAGATATTTTTCCCCTTAGTCCAAGGTAGGGCAGGGCAGGGCAGGGACGGGGATTCCCTATCATCCTTATAGCGGGGATGGGGCGAGGACAGGGAATGGGTTTAGGTAACGAGGATGGGGACGAGGAATGGGGAATTCTACCTCGCCTTGCTGTAATGGCCACACTTCTACCACACTTAAACCAAACCAAGATGTAACATAATTGGCCATCTTCGATGTTGCAACCACTGTAATGGCCACACTTCTGCCATCTTCAGTTGTCACTATCTCGACCATCAACATTGCTATCACCTTCCTATTTTATGAATTACCCCATTTCTTTTTTAACAATGTACAATCAATTAGAAAGTTAGAAATCGTTCGAAAATTATTTTTGTTTCATACAACATTGTTTCATTAAATGTATAATTTTATAGGCTTATATTAATATATGGATTTGGCATTGATTTAATACAACGTTTGTTTAATTAAATGTATAATTACATTATTTATATGCATCTTAGGAATAGTTTGAAGTTTGAAGCGTTGTCATAACAGGAGTGTTTTGCAACTGATGCTTAACTTTCGTTTTGTAATCAACTATAAATGTTTACCATAGTGGATTGGCTTCATCTAGATGTGCTCATGGATGTAGGTAGGTTGTCAAACCATGTAAAAATGTGTTGTGTGCTTTACTTTTTATAGTGGATGCATTGTTTATATGGATGTTAAATAAGCCAACACAAAATGCACAAATGAACATGTTAACCCATTCCGCTTAAGTTCAATCAACTTGGTAAAGTGATTAAAACTTTCAAGATTAATAAGGGAATTTATGCTTAGAAATTAAAAGTGTGAAAAATGCTTCATGCAAGAGGATACTCAGGGATATTAGAGGCGCCATTCATCATAGTTAATAAATATTTCCAAAGAAGTAGCAGATGTTAGGATGTAAAGTCAAAAGGTATTGGTTATCACTTATCAAACCTATGAGGGCTCTTTTGTAAATGTGATAAAACAGTGTAGTTTTGTTTACAACTATTTAAGTCAACTACATAATTGTATCACTCTTTCCTCTTTACTCTTGAATATAAAAGAGTAAAGTGAGCTAGAAAAAGTTTAATGAATCAGTAGCTCTTTTTCACAATTATCTCTGTTTTTCATTTAAGAAATTTCTCAATCTTTACTCTCTTACATGGTATCAGAGCTGTGACTAGCGTTGATGGCTAAAACTCCTGGTTCGACCTCAATTCCTCTGCTCAACAGCCTTGAGGAAATGCTGAAGGAAGCCTTAAATCGATCCACATCTGCGATTGCTTCAAGCCTGCCAGTGATTAGTCAACAACTCACTCGGGATAATTACAGATTTTGGAGTTCCCAAGTTCTCTTTGCAGTAGGTTCACACGAACTCGAAGACCACTTGCTCAGTAAAATTACTTGTCCTCCGCCTTTAGTTTTATCTGATTTATACGTTGATAATGAATTGAGTCAACTAAGTGGAGAGCTTAAGATTAAGAATGATTCTGTCAAAGACAAAATTAATCTGAATTACATAATGTGGGAGAGAATAGATAAGTTCCTGATTAGTTGGCTGTTAGCTTCAATATTAGAAAGTATGTTTGGTACTGTATCGAAGTGTAGGTATTCAACTAATATTTGGAGAGTTTTAGAGCATGAATTTGTTACAAACTCAAAGGCTAGGGCATTGCCTCTTAAGAATCTATTACAGATAACATAAAAAAGGTAATCTGAGCATTTTTGAATATCTAAAAAAGATGAAAGAAATCAGTGAGAGTTTATCGGCTAGTGGTATGATCATATTTGATGAAGATTTGTTACAGTATGTTCTGGATGGTTTAGGTCCCGAATGTGATCTTGTGGTGGTAAATCTTACATCTAGGCTTGAATCAAAAATAGACTCGATTACACTCCAAGAATCATAATTTTTGCTCCAAAAAATATGAGATTAGATTAGACAAGTTTAATTCAATTGACTTGTATAATAGTTCAACTCATATTGCAACTATAAATAACATTGGAAATCGAAATTTGGGAAGTTCTGGAGAGTTACCCAACATTAGTTCTTTACAAGGACTGAATAATGACAAAACCTATAGAGTTATTATTGGGAACTACAACTTTGTCCCATCTCTAAATTCTCTAGGAAATCCCCATGTTCAACAATCATATCCATTGCCATCTAACAACTTTCCTATTGGTTCAAATACTCAGCATATTCCCTACAAAATACTCCCATGTTTACTCCTAGAGGGACTGGTTTTGTTCCATATGGAAGAGGTAGAGGTTGTGGTAATAATCGAAATAGCCTGATCTGCCAAGTTTGTAAAAAAGCAGGTCACTCAATTGCTTAGTGTTACCACAGATTTAATTCTGCCTATAATGGCAATTTGCAACAGTTTTCCTTTCCCTACAATGGCAATCTGCACCAGTTTTTTGGATCTTCATAGTTTCCTAATTCCCTTCCACATCAACCTCACAACATAAATAATAGCCCAAACACTACTTAGTATCCACTTGCTTCTGCTTCTACTCTGAAGCAAATGTCTCCATCTGGTTAACCACAGTTTAGTCCTCATCTTGGACAATCTGGTTCTGCTTCTGGTTGCAATGGTTTCTCGTAAGAACCAATTAATGTGTCACACAATGTGCCCTCTCCAATTGCTTTTGGACCACCTAGCCAATAATCTACTGGTCTTGGTCATAATCAAGCATTTATGGCTACTATTTCTACTAGTGCAAATCATAATTCCTAGCCCATAAATGCCACTCAGTTTACCCCTACTAACCTTACATGGTAAATGGACTCTAGAGCCACTGATCATGTAGCTTTGAACCTGAGTCAGTGTAAATTAGTAAGGAATATGGTGGTGGGAGCCAACTTCAAGTGAGAAATGGTGAGCACCTGGATATCTCTCACACTGGTAACACATTCTTACCTAGTATGTTTCATTCTAAATGTTTGCATCTTAAAAATATCTTGTGTGTTCCTAAAATAACAAAAAATATCTACTTAGTATTGCCAGGTTCACTAAGGACAATAAAGCAATTGTTGAGTTTAATGTTGAGTGTTGTGTTGTCAAGGACTAATTAACCAGAGCAACATTACTGCACGAGAATCTTAAAGGTGGCCTATATCAACTGCATATTCCTCATTCCATTTCTCACTCAAAATCTATTTCCATTCCATCACCTGTTTTTCAACATCCTGGTTCAAATAGTTACAGCTTTAATTGTACAAACACTATTAATAATGACTTACAGTTAGGTTGTCAAGGTAGTTTTAGTGTTCCAAAAGCTATCAATTCTAATTCAAATGCTACTACAACACTTTGTGATTCTGTTTCAAAGGTTGTTCCCTCGAAATATGATGTTCTTGATATCATGTCTTCTGCACAATGTACTACCTTACCTATAAATAAAAGTGACAGCTTTGATTCTACTCGACAATGTCTTGTTTTACCTATTACTCAAACTGAAAATTCTAATATGATTGCTAATCTACCTACTACTAAAGTTAATGAAAGTTACTGAAAATACTATGAATGCTTTGCCATGTAAGAACTTATCTAGTTCACATGCTTCATACTTCACTATAAACATAAATGCTCAGCATCACTTAACATGGCATAGAAGGCTGGGACACCCTCAGTCTAGTGTTATGCATAAAATCCTATCTTCACTATCCAAATAGCATAAGTATGCAAAAACCAATTCTGATCATGATAACAACTCCACTTCATTTTATGATGCATGTTAACTAGGAAAAATGCATAATGTTAGCTTTCCTCCCTCAAATACACAAGCCACAACTCCTTTAGAACTTGTCCATAGTGATGTTTGGGGTCCTACACTCCTAACATCATCTGAAGGCTTTAGGCATTATATGCAATTCTTAGATGATTATAGTAGATACACATGGCTATTTCCACTTAAAACTAAAGCCGAGGTTAAGTCCATTTTCATTCAGTTCCACCATTTGGCTAAAAGACAGTTTAATACTAAGTTAAAATGCCTAATTTTGATAAAGGTGGAGAGTTTATTGCCCTTCATTCTTATCTTATAGACTTAGGAATTCAATTTAGGCATTCATGCTCTCACATTCACTAGCAAAATGGGTGATGTGAAAGAAAACATCGACATATAGTAGAAACAGGACTTACATTGCTTGCACATGCCTTTATGCCTCTTCAATTTTGGTGGTTGTCTTTTGAAACTGATGTGTTATTGATTAATAGACCGCCTACTTCAGTTTTGGACAACATATCTCCATATGAGAAACTTTTTAATAAACCTCCTGTATATGAAAGTCTAAAAGTTTTTGGGTGCTCCTATTTTTCCTTTCTTAGGGTCTTTAATCATCACAAGTTTAGCTTTCACTCTCCTAAGTGTTTCTTTGTAGGATACATCCTTGTCCATAAAGGTTACAACTGTCTAAGGCTTGGTGGGAAAATTGTTATCACTCCTAGTGTAAAATTTAATGAACAAGAGTTTCCATTTAGTTCCAATTTTACCTCAACCTCTTAACAAAAATCTGATGCTCCTACAACTTTACCTAAAACATGTTCCACCTCTATTTCATTTCCATATACTTCTGTTCATAATAGTTTAGATACAAAGTGCACCCTGAAAGATCCTTCTGCAGTAACTAGCTCTCTAAATCACTCCAAAAATGGCACAACAGTTGACATTGATACTGCAGTTCCACATTGTTCTACCTCTTCACACACTATTCTTCCTACCAATATTTCCTCATCCTCACAAACAGACCTCTCCAATGCTGAAACAAATAACACTCTTACCTCACCACATTTTACCAAATCTGTTCCCTTACCATATACATCAATTTCAACTCTTCCTATTATACCATCATCACTTCCCGTGCTCACTTGAGGTTGATCTCACTTCATCCAAGATTCTTGATACTTTGCACATTGACAAATCTGTTGCTACAAACACCCATCCGATGTTAACCAGATCCAAAACAATAGTCCTTCCAAATATTGCAGCTACTGATCACCATGCAACTCTTATCAATTCAGCAGCTATTGGTCCTTGTTCTGATAACTATACAACTTTTACAAACATTGCAGCCATTGACATTAGTTCAGATCACACACAAGTAGTCACTAATCTTAAATCTAATCACTATGGAACTATTACCAACAGAACAACCACTACTGTTACTTCAGATCATCATCAAGCTCTTACTTCAGAAACTTGTGTAGTGATACTTGCACCTCAAACTGTTCTTGAAGCTCTTAACAGCCTTGAGTGGAAAAATGCAATGAAAAGTGAATTTGATGCATTGATGAAAAATGAAACCTGGACCTTAGTTCCTGTCCCTTCAGATAAGAATATTGTAGGCAACAAATGGGTATTTAGGACCAAGTTTAATTATGATGGTTCTTTACAAAAATATAAAGCTAGACTTGTTGCCAAGGGTTTTCAACAAACCCCTGGACTTGACTACTTTGAAACATTTAGACCAGTGGTTAAAGCCTCCGCAATTAGAATAATTCTCATCTTGGCTGTCACAAAGGGTGGGATATTCAACAAGTGAATGTGAATAATGTGTTTCTAAATGCAACTGTGATGTGAATAATGGGTATTTAGGACCAAGTTTAATTCTGATGGTTCTTTACAAAAATATAAAGCTAGACTTGTTGCCAAGGGTTTTCAACAAACCCCTGGACTTGACTACTTTGAAACATATAGTCTAGTGGTTAAAGCCTCCACAATTACAATAATTCTCACCTTGGTTGTCACAAAAGTGTGGGATATTCAACAATTAAGTGGATGTGAATAATGCGTTTCTAAATGCAACTCTAAATGAAGAAGTCTGCATGCAACAGCCCTTTGGTTTTGAGGATCCTACTAAGTCAGCCTATGTATGTAAGTTGCATAAACCTTTATATGGGATCAAACAAGCTCTAAGAGCTTGGTTTGACAAGCTAAAAACAACTCTCCTTAACAAGGGGTTTCAGAACTCAGTTTCTAACAATAGTCTGTTTGTTTTTAAACATAATTCTTATTTGACCTATGTTCTTGAGTACGTAGACAATATTCTTATAATAGGGTCAGACAACTCTTTCATCACTCAACTTATGTAAGATCTAAATGATGAGTTTTCACTAAAAACTCTTGGATCTTTGTCCTATTTTTTGGGCTTGGAAGCAATAAGAAATGCTATTGGAATTCATCTAAAACATAGAAAATATGCAATTGATCTATTGTCTAAAACAAAGATGATAGCCTGCCATGCTTGTGCCACACCGATGGCAGTGGGAACCAAATTATATTCAACTGAGAGTGAGTTATCTGCTGACCCAAGTTTATACAGAAGCACAGTGGGTGCATTACAATTTTTGACACTTACAAGACTTGACATTAGTTTTCCAGTCAACAAACTAAGTTAGTTTTTGCAAGCTCCTACAGATCTTCAATGCCAAGCGTGTAAGAGGATCCTTAGATACATCAAAGGCACCTTGGATTATGGTCTACTTTTCAAGGCAGCAAGCACTTTAAGCATAGAATGTTATGCTGATGCAGACTGGGGCAACATGGAAGACAGGAGGTCCACAAGTGGGTATTGTGTATGTATGAGACCCAATCTAATTCAATAGAGCTCAAGAAAACAAAAAGTTGTAGGCCTTTCATCAACCGAAGGAGAATATAGAGCTCTTACTCAAATAGCCACAGAAATTGCATGGCTTCAAAGTATGTTTGCAAAATTAGGATTATGCATTTCAGTCACACTTGTCATTTGGTGTGACAATATAAGTGTTGCAGCTTTGGCAGCCAACCTAGTGTTTCATGCTAGAACTAAGCATATAGAGATACATGCACATTCTGTTAGAGAGCAAGTGATTGCAAAAAGGCTGACCATTCAATATGTGCCTTCCAAACTTCAGATCACTGATCTACTAACAAAGGCCTTATCAGTTACCCAGTTCACTGAATTAAGAAGTAAATTGAATGTTGTTGGTAAAGAAGAAATGAACAAACTACTCTATTAACACTCTATACTTTCTGCTATACTGAAATGATGAAGTTAAAATTGTGTTTAGCTACTTGTTCTGCTTAAATTAAGAAGCTAGTTGCAACTAGTTGTTCTGCTCAAATTAAGAAGCTGGTTGTTAGAATTATGCTCAGTTAAAGGAGATGATTGTTCTTGTTTCTAATTAGAAGAAGCGAATTGTTCTGATTTGTCTAAGAAATTTTCTGCTAAGTAATCAAAATTGAGTTACAGTGCTCACTCAGAAGAAGTTGGTTGTGTTTGTGTTAAGACTGTCTAATTGGAACTTGCAGTCGTAGTTTCAGAAAGATGGTGGTTTCATTTGTGGCTTGTTAGTATCTAAGAAATTCTTTGCTGAGTAATCAAAATTGAGTTACAATGCTCACTCCGAAGAAGTTGGTTTTGTTTGTGTTAAAGACTATCTAATTTTATGGCTTGTTAATTTGCAGTTAGAGTTTCTTTTTTAGAAAACTAGTTGTTTTGTGGCTTGATGTCTTAGTGCCAACTGGAAGTTGAATTTTCTTTTCTTCAGAAAGATGGTTGTTTGTCTATGGGCCCATTTTTTTTTTTTTTTTTTTTGGGCGGTTACAAATGTTACATGTGCTTACAAGCTGGTAGTTGCAAGCTGTTTCAAAAACCTGTTAGCAGTTATTCTCAGAATCAATTTTAAAGTTGAAGATTCAGTAGAGGACCTGTAGTTATAAGAAGAAAATGAAGTCCAAAAAGGTAGCCCAGTATCAGAACGTTACCCCAGTTAAATTTAAGGGGGAATGTTAGGATGTAAAGTCAAAAGGTATTGATTGTCACTTATCAAACCTATGAGGGCTCTCTTGTAAATGTGATAAAACGATGTAGTTTTGTTTACAACTGTTTAAGTCAACTACATAACTGTATCACTCTTTACTCTTTACCCTTGAATATAAAAGAGTAAAGTCAGCTAGAAAAAGTTTAATGAAATCAGTAGCTCTTCTTTCACAATTATCTCTGTTTTTCGTTCCAGAAATTTCTCAATCTTTACTCTCTTACAGCAGATTTGTATTGGAGAGTTTTGTTGATGCTGACTGGGCTAGTAGTATATAAGTCTGAAAATCGAACAATAGTTATTTTTTCAATTTCCTGGTTATCTAATTTAAGGGTGTTTTCAAGAATATAAATTTGTTGCTCTCTTCTCCACAGAAGTTGAGAGTATAAAGCCTTAGCCTAAACTTTCAAAAAACTTGCATAAATTTTGAGTTTATTTTATTGAATTGAAATGATTTTACATATGAATCAATCTGACCAGAGAATTATTGTTTGTATATCCATATGATTGAAAATGTTGTATTAAACCATTGACGTAAACTAAGATCATGCATATATATAAAAACAAGTTTATCTCTAATAAAGAGCTTTCATTTTTAAATTATATACACTATATTACAAGACAAATTGGATTATTGGGTAATCTTCTGAATGCTCTTGATTGTTGATTCTGCCACCACCGCATTAATAAATATTTCAGGATTATTTCAAATGTTGCTTTGTAATATTAAATAATTCACATGTGATGTTAAGGAATATTATGTTCACATGTGACAATAAGAAAACTTAAAATAGTAAGTTATCATTTAAAAAATAACTCTTCAATTAGATTGACTTCCTTAAATGGTACTTAAATAGTACATAAAATTGATTAGCTTTTTCAACATTTCCTCTCCCAATCTTTTGGATGGATATGCATTAGTTTCCTTGAATACGACATGAGAGGTTGGACGATTGCCTTTCAAATTTTTAACAAAAAAAGACATTGAACTAAAGTCTATTTATATTTTATTATTACAAAAATATAATAAACTATTATTTCGGCCCATATAGATACTATAATTAAATTATATAACACAATCTTTTTTGTATTAAACCAGTGACAAATTCATATAAAAGTAATTGGTGCAACAAGATTTGAACTATATGAGAGGCCTTTTATATTCTTAATTTCCGCAAGACTCCTTAAAAGGTAGAATTTTTTTAATACCGCATAATATCTTATTTTATATTAAATGTTAATATTTTTCAAAGTTAGTAAGTTACTATTTCATATTATACCTAAATTTTTCTTTCTCGGTTCATTTTTTACAAGTAATATAATAAATAATCATAAATTGGATATATATATATATGTGTGTGTGTGTTGGATTTGAACTACACCAACTAGACTTAACTTACAGGATGGGGCACTAAAAATTGAAAAATCAAGATTTTGTTCAACTTTTTCCTTATAAATTCACGTTCTCCCAAATCTCAGTAACCACTTTTTCACCCTTCTCAAAAGTCAAAGTAAAGAATACAATCAATCAACTATACAAAATTTCTTCTCTCTTTATTTTATGCTTTGATATTGTGTGTGAGTTTAATTTCACTATAACAAAAATGGCTTACGGTAACATGTAAAAAGTGTTACCGTAGGTGATTCGTAGCATTTATAAGGATGCTATGACAGCCCATGTTACTAAAAAGCAGACATTGGTAACACTTTTTACATGTTACTAATCATTTCAGTAACTGTCATAAAATGTTGTTGTTAAGTATATTGTAGCACTTATTCGTAGTTACGAATGATTTTTGGTAACACTGCATAAATGCTATAAATAAGTTTTCTGTAACATTCTTAACGTGTTACAGTTTAGTTTTCTGTAACATTCTCAAAATGCTATAAATAAGTTTTCTGTAACATTCTTAACGTGACAGTCTGATTAAGTTTTCTATAACATTCTCAAAATGCTATAAATAAGTTTTTTGTAACTTTCTTAATACGTTACAATTTAATTTTCTGTAACATTCTCAAAATGCTATAAATAAGTTTTCTGTAACTTTCTTAACATGTTACAATTTAGTTTTCTGTAACATCTCAAATTACTATAAATAAGTTTTTGTAACATTCTTAACTGGTTACAATTTAGTTCTATGTAACATTGTTAAAATGATACATAAAAGTTTTTAATAAAAGTGCTACCAAAGTATCATTCATTGCATTTAGTAAATATTACAAAATTATTTTCCATAATATTTTGAAAGTGTTATCAATGTGTCTGATATAACATATATAAAATTGTTATAGTTGTAATTTAAATAATACAAATTATAAACAATGATACACTAATTTTCCAAAGAACATTTCATTGATAGTGAACCTTCATATACAAAAAATTTGCATATATGCCTAATAAATAGGCACCCAACATCCTTTACATCCATAAAATCTAATATGCTTCATATATCATATCACATTTTGTAACATATAAACCTTCATATACAAAAAGTTTTATATATGCCTAACAAATATGCACCTATCTTTTTTACATTATAACACCTAGATGATTGGAAAATTAACTATGAGCAATAGTTAATACCTTCTAATCATTCAAAAAATTCTAACAACAAAAACCATCATGCAAACCATCTTCCATTCCAAATTGTGCTTTACCAAAAAAGTACTCTTGCATTTTCACAACCTACAAAACCATTAATACAAAAAAAAAATCTTCAAATTCCATATATATTCTCAAAGATAACAACACATATATATTATAAATTCAAGAAAAGATCAAGACAAAAGCACCCCAAATATTTAATGCAAAACAAAGAGGAAAAGAACATGCTTAAATCTCCAACATCACAAGCATACTATGATAACAAAACATACTATGATAACAGCTCCAACAGAAAAACCTAAAGCCTTTTAATGAAATATTGTCAACATAGGCACAAAAAATGGTCATGAGAAATACATATGTTGCTGTATTAAACAAGAAACAAACCTAAAGCCTCATGATAATCCGTAAATTATACAGTTTTTATTTAATCTTTTTGTCGGATTTCAGGTACTTTCTAGTGCATTTTTACCTGAATGGGTGCGTAATTCTCTATTTTTCGTGTTTCAAGTTAAAATGGACTCTTTTAGTGAATAAAGACAAAATTTGACAAGTTTTGACTCGAATTGAAGGATTTCAGAAGTTAGGAGAGTTCCGGGAGTAGGACAATGCACGATGAAGCTTGTTTCCAAGGTGGAGAGTCGAAAATCGAAGAATCGGACGAAGAGGCAAGCAGAGTGGCAGTTCTGTAAATTTCAGAACTCTTGAAGAAGCTTCGCCCCGGCGAAGAAATTGTCTTCGCCGCGGCGAAGTTGGGCAGAGTCGAATGTGGATCTTTCGTTCTTCGCCGCGAATTCTTCGCGGCGGAGTTAAAATTTCCAGTTTTGTAAACGCACAGTTTCGTGTGTGCGTGTTTTTGACTGGGTTTTTAGGACTAGGTATAAAAGAAAAACTTTAACTTTTTAGAGGGGGTCCCGAACTGTTAGGTTAGCCGTCTTTACATTTCCTAGAGAGAAAAAGCTGGATTTTTCGGATTGTTAGAGAAGAAGTTCAGATTTTGACTGGAATAATTATCTTTTGGGGAGTTTTCTATTCTTTCATCTTAGTTTCATTATGTTTATTATGTTTACTTGTATTTTCCGTTTTTATTCTGTTAAATTAGCTATGAACTAATCTTCTATGGGTTAGGGTTTTGATTGAAGTTTGGATTTGAAATGGGTTGAGTGTATGTTTGTGCTATTTTCATGTGAATAAGTTGTGGTTGTGTGTTACTCTGAAATTAAGTGTTGTATGTGATGAACATGATGAGATTGAGAAATAATTCATGTTAAGCTTCTTGGGTAATAACCATTATAGTATTGGATGCTAGAGATAGATTCAAGAACTAATGAAATCAATTTAGGATTCTTGTGCTTCATGATTTAGAGTTATTAACCTTCAAATTGTTGGGTGCGGAATGTTAATAAGGATAAATAGGAAAACATAGCCCGAGAGGGTATGTTATCATAGTAGTGAATCCGATTTACAACCATTGCATGTAAATGTGAAAATAGTGTAACCTTTAGGTATAACCCATAAATAATCCAAACGAAGTCAAAACCCTACCCGTTTTAATTACATTGAATCTCTGAGTTCCATTTCCTTTTCTTTTCAAGAATTAGATTTTATTTTGTTTTTCTTTCAATTACAAATTGCTCCCACAATCCAAGATTTTCGATTACTTCAACTTGTTAACACCATAGGAAACTTAGTGCTTTGCTACCAGTCCTCGTGGGAACGATATCCTACCCATCACTCTTTTACTTGAGCGACTAGTGCACTTGCTAGTTTTGCATGTTATAGTAAACATGCATCAAGTTTTTGGACCAACATTTATTAAATTTTTACATTATAAACCAAAATACAAATCTCAAGCGTACTCTTCATCAAACATAATTAATCATACTAATCATCATATTCATACCACTAATTAACTAACCATCTCAAATCCCTTTTTCATATGATTCATGTACTATCGCACATCCACAACACATCCACTACCCTATACCTACTTCCATTGAAAATATTGCAACATGCTTAAATCTCCAACATCACAAGCATACTATGATAACAAAACATACTATGATAACTCCAGCAGAAAAACCTAAAGCCTTTTAATGAAATATTGTCAACATAGGCACAAAAAATGGTCATGAGAAATACATATGTTGCTGTATTAAACAAGAAACAAACCTAAAGCCTCATTAATGATATACTGTCATCATTGGCACAAAAAATGGTACAGATTACAAAGTTAATCACGTTTCTCCACCAGCAAAGTCTCATTTATCAAACCCCAGATTCAAAGGCTTATCAAATTTTAGTTCTAAAGAATAAGTTATTACAAAATCATTCCTAGCCAATGAAAGAGTAAAAAGCAAAAAAAAAAAAAAAAATCCATCTTTAGAAACTGTGGTTACTTCACTACATATTGCAAGATGACCAAAGTTAGAACCATACAAGGAAACATAAGGATTATTGTGGCAAGAGAATTGCAGACTGCAGTATGTAATTTTGCATACTACGATCTGAGATTTTGCATCTTGCAAGCTTGCAAACGGCAGAATGCAATTTTGCATTTTGCAGTTTGCAAACTGCAGTATGCAAAATTGTATTCCACCTCTAATCTCATTGCAACAATCATAACATGATTATTTGCTCATCCGTTACTAATCATATGAAACAGAGTTTTATGAATCATCTTTATGTTTAAGTTATTGAAATGATAGTCACCTAATCAATATTATTCCACCTCTAATCTTGCTTTTCAATTTTTTAATCAACAACTAAACTGGTATCGAACCCTATATGATTATGTTGAATGAAAGAAAATGCCAAACCCACAAGAAAAGAAATGCATAATGTACATCTGTTCACCATAAACTGGTCTTGCCTTAACGAGAGAACTGATGATTTCTTTGCCAAAGTAACCAAACACCAAACGTAGATTCTTAAGTTAGGCTAACACACCCTTAACTGGAAAACCCCAAAAAGTAGAGAGGGGGGTCCCGAATGCTAAAAAGAATACAATTTTGCATACTACAATTTGCAAACTGCAGTATGCAAAATCTGCAGTATGGAAAATTGTATTCCACCTCTAATCTCATTGCAACAATTATAACATGATTATTTGCTCATCTATTACTAATCATATGAAACAGAGTTTTATGAATCATCTTTATGATTAAGTTATTGAAATGACAGTCACCTAATCAATATTATTCCACCTCTAATCTTGCTTTTCAATTTTTTAATCAACAACTAAACTGGTATCGAACCCTATATGATTATGTTGAATGAGAGAAAATGCCAAACCCACAAGAAAAGAAATGCATAATGTTTTTGTGGACTTGGGGATTTGTGTTTTTGGGGCTATGCTAGAAAGGAATATTGTTAATTACAATACAGTAATTAGGGGCCTTCAAAATGTTTGAGGAGATAATAGCTGAAGGATTAAAACCTGATGAATCTACTTTTCTGCTCTCCTTTGTGCTTGCTACCATTGTGGCCTTGTTAATAATGGCTTGCAAAGTTTTGAATCAGGCATAAGACAATAAGCAGATCACAAAGTTCAGGCATATTTTGTGACATGTGCGAAAGAAGTATCTATTCAGATTTTGCTATAGATGGCATGAGATCAGTTGATGTCTACGATAGCAAGAGAAAGAGAGAGCTTATACCTCTTTTTTGAATTCTACAAGTGATTCACCAGAAATATCTTGTTCTAGGAACCTCTTCACCGCAACTTCCTATGAAATCAAAGAGCAGCAACAAGTTCAAAAAAATGTACCTTCCAAGAACAAGGATTATCATACGTCAATTTGGAGGAAAAAACTCAGCATAGGTTTAAACATGTAATTTCTACCACACAAACCATCTCACGAGTCAGGACATGTACCAAAAAAACAATTGATCCAAAACTATGCATTGTCTTATTAAGACATTGCTGATCATTTCTTGAGCCGCAAAATACTTATACCTATTCCAAGGACAAGAACATTGTGCAGTAGTATTTCCAGGGATGAATTTTCCAGAACCATAGTTTAAAAAACTAACACGAAAAAAGTAGGCCCTAATTTTAGAACTTGGTGAACAGTTAAGAAAAATAGGGTTATTTTTGGTAATGAAATATATAATAATGATAATATACTATAAAACTTTGGAAAATCAGGTACTTAAGGTTTATTTGTCAGTTAGACAATCCTTCATATCTTAGAATAATTTATATAAATTTTGATCCAATTTATTGTATATTGTTTATCTTGAGATATTCCACTCATCATCAACCTTTATATCCAATAAATGCAGTCTACAATTTTGTAAGCTGCAGTTTCCAAAACAAACTGTAGCTTACAAAACTGCAAACTGCTTTTTGCTCTGCATTTTTGAGTAAGAGCAAACTGCATTTTGGAAAGTTAAGTGCTTTTGGGAAAGCAAGCTTTTTGCTCTGTGCTTTTGGGAAATCCTACATGTTTAACACAAAATCTTAGATTTCTAAGCTTGCAAAACTGCAGACTACAAAGTTAATGATTATATCCTAGTGGGTCATTCATCACTTTGCAAATTACTTTTAATGTAATCTGGTCAATTTATCTTTGTTATTGTTGTTTCATATGCTGTACCTGCTCACTTTCTTTTCTTTTGATGGTATGTGTTACATTTATAAGGATACTTAGATCAACTTCCCAAAGGACATAGAGTGCCTCTTAAAATCTGGATGATTCCTTAGCCTTGTGCTTTATGCCTATACCTCAAATTAATGTGGAAAAAGAGAAAGAACAGATAACTAATATTGTATAGTGTTAGTATATTATTAGACTTCAAGCGACTTGGGCTTTTTATAATTTATTCACAGGCTCAATGAACTAAATTCCTATGGAGATAGCATTTGTATGATGTTGCTGATCTTTTCTGGTAAGGAAGGCAGTTAGATTGACAATTATGAACTTGCAAATGAGTCTGCAGTTTTGCAAGCTTAGAAATCTAAGATTTTGTGTTAAACATGTTGGATTTCCCAAAAGCACAGAGCAAAAAGCTTGCTTTCCCAAAAGCACTTAACTTTCCAAAACAGAAAGTAGAAAAGAGCACCACAATGGTTCATAGCACTAAGTTTAGTTCAATGTTAAGTAAAACAACTTTTAGCACCCAAAAAGAATAAATCAATCTTACTAAGCACCACAATGATTCATTCAAACAGTTCAATCATTATAGAAATCTCAAATCATTGAATTGCATGAACCGTAGCTTAGCAAAAATTCAGAGCAAAAATGCAGAGCAAAAACGCAGAGAAAAAATGCAAGAAAATGATTCACTTGAACCGTAGCTTCACTGATTGGCCTCTTAAAGGATGAGAGCTTCCATTTAAGGTTCAATAGGCTATGGGTATTGGAGATTTTAAGCTAAAATTTTGATGAAACCAATGATTTTCACTAGATTTTTACCGAATGAAGATGATTAAGTGTAGGGTATTTTGTTTGAATGAGTAGGTTGGATGAGTTGAAAATGCTTTAAGTGTAGGGTGGCTTCATGGACATAACGAAAATTGTGTTAGAATGAAGCTTGGAGCTGAAATTTTAGTAAAGAAGCAAACTTGAAAAAGTGGCGTGAATTGGAGAAGATGAGTGAATAAGGTCTTTGTGTGTGTTTTTTTTTTTTTTTAGGGGGTGGACTTTGTTTGGCGGGTAGAGAAACTTTTTTCCTAGTTAAAGTTTGGGAAAATAAAATTTGTTATTATATTTTGATTTAGTAACACTTTTAAGTGTTATAATATTTTAATTTAATGAAATCAATGGGTGCGTTTGGTTTAATATTTCTACCCATATTCCCAATCCTATTCCCCAAATATTTTTTGGCACATTATTCCAGAAATATTAGTGTATTTTTTTAATTACTTTTAGACCTCTTAAGTTTATTAATTTCACTAAATACACCTAGAAAAAAAGTTTAAAAATTAGCAAAAACACCCCTACCCACCCATACTTGCCAGATTCCAGCAACCACCATCGGTGGTAGCCAGAATCTGTCACGACGGCTTACACCAAGCCCGGAACTTGCCGTTATTCACCAATCTGACCTTTTCCACGGATCCACAGGTGGATCGGGTCAGTTTGGCCCCGGCCCGATTTCCGCATGACGGCAGCCACGTAAATGGTCGTCGTTGATGGTCAACGACAGCCATATCTTTGGCCGTCGCTAACGGCCAAAGATAGACCTTTGCGGCCGCTTGATACCACATTTGGCGAGTATCGGCCTTTTCGAGGCCGGACGACGGCTACGTACGCATACAATCCACCGATCTATGTTGTAATGTAATTTTTTGGCCAGATTTCGACAGTGGTGGCTGGAATCTGGCACTGCGGGTGGTGGGGGTGTTTTTGTCATTTTACATATTGAGGTGTTTAATTAAATTAGAATACCTTGGGGTTTTTTTATAAATTTTTAAATTTTACCTCGTAATACTCCCCTATCCAACAACCCAAAACTATTCCCAAAATCTTATCCAAAATAATGAACCAAATGCACCTAATATTATTTAAATACACGCAAATTGCCTATGGGCTGAGATGCGCTGCACCCTGCACCCCTACCCATTGACCGGGCAACGAGACTCCCGAATGTGTATGTGTGACCCCTTATTGTTGAAGTGATGGACAACTCCAACACTTGGGAGACGAAACGACACCAAAAAGTGACGAAATCACACTGAGAATTAAGGTGAAGAGTCAGGATAGTGAAATGGCTTTTTCAAGTAAGATTTCGAGTCAACCAAGCTTACGGAAGGTGGATCTGACTTTAGGACCAGAGTATGGACTAGCCCCTAGGATGTCTAGAAGTTGCCCAAAAACTAAGAAATTAAAGTCATTGAGAAGATGAATGGTCACAGATGGAGGAAGCTTAATGGTCGTTGGAATCCTAGGAAGGTCTTACGTGATGATGGCCAGCCATTGGAGAAGGAAAATCCTCGTCAAAGGTGGAAGTTGGACGGTCTCTAAAAATGGATGAAGATGGGTGGACGTTTTTGGCTTTGCATTTAACTTTCCATCTTCCTTTTATACTATTTGTAAAAACATCTGTTTGGTCCTTACATGAATGAGATGTAACAAAGTAAAGCCCAAATAGTAAATTTGACCCCTAAACAATAAAAATGAGACAAAATCAACCTCATTTCATATTAGCGGGAATAATATTTTGTTTTCCGGTAAATAATTGGGTTTATGGTAACACTTATAAAATGTTACTGTATTTTGATTATATGGTAACATTATTAAAAAGTTACTATATTATTAGGTTTATTGTAACACTTTAAAAATGCTACTGTAGATATATTTTTCATAACATTTAAGAAGAAAAATTACCATTGATATAAAATGTGTTACAAAAGTTAAAGTGTTACATATAAAAATTGTTATCGTAACATTTTAACATCAAGTGTTACTATAGATAGTCTATGGTAACACTTTGAGGAAAAGTGCTACTGTCGAGTGTTACCATAGGCCATTTTTGTTGTAGTTTTTTAATTTTATTATTTTATTTTGTCAACTTTTTATTTTTATTATTTTTTTCTTTTAATTCTAGTATTTTATATTATAAATAAACGTTAATTTTTGAACCACAACCCTAGTTCAATTACACATTATTATTATTATTATTAATATTTTTTTGGGTAATCATACACTATTTTGAAGGAATTAATTAATTGACATCTCAATCCTTAAAAAAACCATACCAATAGATAGAATTTACGTCCTGTTGAATTTTACCAAAATACATTAAATATAAAAAATTTTAAATTGCCCACTTATCTAAAATGATTGGATACACCATTGACACTGATGGACAAGATAGGAGATTTTCTCGTCAATGACTTTACTAAGTACTACAGTAACATGAACTTGTGGACATTCTTAAAATCTGACAATTTGAGGTTTTGCATGTGCATGTATCACCCATTTCCTCCTATAAATACCATGCTAGAACTTCACAAATCCATCTCTCGCAATCAATTATCTAGCTTTAAACTTTCAAAACCCTAAATTAAACTTTTCAAGGTCTTGTCAATGGCTTTCAAGGCAGTTGTGCTGCTTCAACCGCTTTCCTTCTCTTCAATACACAGTTGATTTCCCTTATCCCTTCCTCATCAGCCATCGAAACATTCCTTGTGTTAGTAATCGCTTTGGTTTCTACATGTGTTAATTTTGGTTTGTTTAAACCAAGCCCTACTTGTTGCAGTCTCCTTTGCGGTTTGGCTGAAGTGGACATTAGTGTATGCCTTTGTAATCTCCTTGGTATCAGGATTTTGAACATTGACATCACTGTGATATTGGGCTTATGCACCGCCAGTTGCTCGGATGTTAATGTTCCCCCTAACTACACATGCTATTGAAATCTACTCCATTTAGCATTAATCTTCACCTCTACGCATACCTTAATAAGGGTTTCGCTACCTCGTTGATCTAGTAATGTTATTAGATCAATAACATTTACTCTATACATGATCAATGGTATTTGATTATGTATCTGAAAGGGTTTTATTCGGTCTGATAATATTATCAAATATATATATATATAATTAATAATGTCCCATATAAATAAATGCACATTAGTAATTAATTGTATGATGGAGGGAAGGTTGTTAAAGAACTTTCTTTCTTTTCATATGTATGTAATAGTAAATGGAGATCGATGAATATTTTGAATTTCCTTTCTTATATTAGGATATGATTATTTTTTTGTCCGTGCCTTCAATCATATGTTTTTCTTTTATTTATTGTTTTGTGTGTAGAAACAATGGACGAGTCATAATTCGTTTAGATTACTTTTTGTTGTTTTGGATCTAAATTTTACACCTAGCTTTGGTACAACAATGTTAGCATTTTTTGCCCCCAATATATGAGTTCACGAACGTGTTAATTAAACACTTAAATTTATTAAAAAAAAAAAAAACCAATAAGCAATGAGTTACATGAATAGAGGCCATCAAGTCATATAACTCTCCAATTACAAGTAAAGACTATTAATTAATCATGGGGGGTTTCCCCCCAAAAAAAAAAAATACTTTGTTCGTGAGAAGATTTGAAAAGATGAAGAAAAATGAAAAATCCAGAAAAGAGGAAATAGTCTGGAAATGAGTCTTGTTGGTTCTTAGCCGAAGAATACAAAGAGAAAGATGAAAGAGAGTTCAAAGGAATGATAAAAAAGTTCTCTGTTTTTTCATTGAAAAAAATCAACATATATAACAGTTAAATCACTCTCTGCTAATACAACAACTATAGCAGATATTTTCAGCTTTTAAATTCAAGCTTAACCACTAATATTACAAACACATTACACATAATAATTTTGACTTAAATACCCTTAAGTCATTTAACAACAATTCATTACAAAAAAACTACCATGCACGTTGAACCACTGCTGTAGGATATCTTCAGTAGCTTTCTAAACACAAACCTGCTGAACTGCACACTTGATGCATTTCCAGCAAGGTATCACTACATCAACACTCCTACTTGATACCTTTGCTAGAAACACCAAGCTTGAGTCTAAGTTCCTCAAACTTGGCTTTAGGCAAACCTTTAGTCATTATGTTTGCAATTTGGTCCTCACCCTGGCAGTGAATCAAGGTTACTTTTCCATTATTTTCAGCATCCCTTGTAGCATGAAATTTTATCTTAATGTGCTTGGTCCTGCCGTGTAGAACTAGATTTTTGGCCATTGCAATTGCTGATTGGTTGTCACACAATATTGGAGTTGGCCTTTCTTGAACCTGCTTCAAATCAGACAACACACTTTCCTAAACCAGGCAGCTTTGTTCACAGCTGCTGCGGCAGAAATATATTCTGCCTCTACTATGGACTGAGCCACAGTATCTTGTTTCTTTGACTACCAGCCAATGGTACTTGCATTAATATTAAATACATAACCTAAGGTACTTTTCATGTCATCAAGTGATCCTCCCCAATCACTGTCAGTGTACCCCTGCAACACAAGTTTTTCTGCCCTCCTAAACCAAATACCAAGGCTGGAAGTTCCTTTCACATATCTTAACACCCTCTTGGCTGCCCTATAATGTAATTCACTTGGACAACTCATGAGTCTAGAGAGATAGCTAGCTGCAAGCATGAGGTCTAGTCGTGTGGCTGTTAAATACAACAAGCATCCCACTAGACTTCTAAACAATCCCTCATCCACTATTTTCTCACCATCATTCTTACTCAACTTCAGGTTGGGAACTAAGGGTGTATCTGCAAGTTTTGAATTCTCCATTCCAAATTTTATAAGTACCTCAATTGCATACCTTTATTGATGCACAAAGATTCCAATTTTATATTAGACAATTTGCACACCAAGGAAGTATGTCATCTCCCCCAAATCTGTCATCTCAAATTCAGATTGCATGGACTGTTTAAACTTATTCAACTGGTCTGGATTGCTCCCTGTAATCAGTAGATCATCCACATACAATGACACTACAATTA
The DNA here is from genome assembly GCA_026225825.1 of Pistacia integerrima. Classification (NCBI taxonomy): domain Eukaryota; kingdom Viridiplantae; phylum Streptophyta; class Magnoliopsida; order Sapindales; family Anacardiaceae; genus Pistacia; species Pistacia integerrima. The sequence goes on along the minus strand of CM047746.1, from coordinate 8,295,694 downwards.
GTTCACCCTCAGCCAACTTGACATAGAGGGTATGTTCATTGGGACTTCTTGCATATCCTAGACTATTTAGGTGATCGTTTGTGCGGTTGTACCAGGCCCTAGGTGCCTGCTTTAGGCCATACAATGCCTTCTCTAGCAAATATACTTTACTTTCTTCACCCTTAACTTGATAACCTTTAGGTTGATCTACAAAAATCTCCTCACTCAAGCAGCCATTTAGGAAAGTAAATTTGACATCAAGTTGGAAAATTTTCCAACCAAATTGGGCTGCCATGGCAAGGATCAATCTTATATTGTTATGTCTAGCCTCTGGAGCAAATGTGTCTATATAATCCACCCCTTGCTGATGTGCAAATCCTTTTTCCACAAGCCTTGCCTTGTGTTTGTGGATTGTACCATTAGGATTAAGCTTCAACTTGTAAATCCACTTCACTTGAATTATTCTTCTGTTTTCAGGTCTTTCAACCATCCTCCAAGTGTTGTTTTTCTCAATCATAGAAATCTTTTCCTGCATTGCATTCCTCCAAGCATTTGATTCAACAGCTTCAGCATAGGTTCTTGGTTCTAGCACAACCACATTAGATCTTGCATAAACATCAGCCCTAGTCCTGGTCCCACGAATTGATGGTTCCCAATCTTCTTTAGTTTTGGCTTCCTCAAATGCATTTTCAGTTGGCTATTGCACTTTACAGTCAGCATTAATCTTCTTACTCTCCTAATTCCACACTACATTTTCATCAACTCTTACATCCCTTATTATCACAAATTTCTTTGTTTCATGGATGTACACTTTATATCCTTTTGATTGACTACTGTAGCCAATGAAAATACCAACTTCAGCCTTATCATCTAGCTTGGTTCTCTTCACTGCTGGAACCATAGCATAACACACACTTTAAAATAACCTACTGTTGGTTTAATTCCTATCCAAGCCTCAGCTGGAGTTTGCCCCTTGACTGTGTTAGTTGGCAGTCTATTCAGGAGATAAACTCCTGTATTGATAGCCTCGGCCTAGAACCTCTTAGGAAGTTGTTTCTTTGCCATCATACACCTAGCCATCTCCATGATGGTCCTGTTTCTTCTCTCTCTGACCCCATTTTCCTGTGGGGTGTATGATGTAGTAAGCTGATGTCTAATTCCAGCTTCTAGGCAAATTGAACTGAATTCCTTTGAAGTATATTCAGTTCCATTATCACTTCTAATGGATTTGATTTTAGTTCCAGCCTTATTCTCCACTAGTAGTTTAAACTTTCTGAACACTGTAGGAACCTCACTGTTTTGCTTCAAAAAATACATCCATGTCATCCGTGTATAATCATCTATGAAGAGTATAAAATACCTGCTTCCACTCAATGATTCTGTATGCATAGGGCCACAAACATCTGAATAAATCAACTAGAGTTTTATTGTTGCTCTCCAGGTCTGATCCGAGGGAAATGAAGGTCTGCTCAGTTTGCCAATTTGACATACATTGTAGAGAGTACTCTTCTCTTCAATCTCTGGCAAGTCTTGGACCATGTCTTCATTCTTTAACTCCTTGAGGCCATTATAGTGAAAATGACCAAGTCTTTTGTGCCAAGTTTCTGACTCTTCTAGTCTAGTTGATAGAGCTAAATTATTGGTGTTTTTCCACTCAACCGAGAAGCAACATTCTTACACACATCAATTCAGCCTCTTTAGGATCTAATATAGTGCATGCTTGGTTTTGAAAATGTAAGGAATAGCCATTCTTTAACATTTGTCCAACACTTAATAAATTTTGATTAATCCTAGCCACATATAATACATGAGAAATAATCTTTATACCTGACCAGGTTTGGACAGCAACATCCCCCATGCCTTTGACCTCCATGAACTCACTATTTCCTATCTTAACTCTGGAACAATATGAGTTGTCTAGGTTAATGAAATTTTGCAGGTCTACAACCATATTGTTGGTACAGCCATTATCAATTAACCAAGCTTCATCGCTGGTTTGTGCCGTGTAACAAGTTGCCACAAAAAGTTACTCAGCCTCCTAACATCGCTGTTGATCTTCTCCAACCTTTGCTTGTTGTGTTGGCTGACTTCCTTTGTTCTTACAAACCCTCTCAATATGCCCAAATTGCTTGCAGCTTCTGCATTTATGCCTGGTCTGAACCAACATCTCTTCTCCGGATGTCCTTTCCTTTTACAGTGAGTGCAGGTTGGAAATTCTTTCACTCCACCAGGCTTTTCCCACTGGTTACTACTCTTGTCTTTCCCCTTTCTATCTCCAGCATACTTCCTAGTTTGTACTTGTGCAGGTTTTTCCTTATAGTTTGCAACCAATGCACCCTCACTAGTGTCTTTTTGCCTCAAGAGCCTTCTTTGCTCTTGAGCTTGGAGAGCATGGACAAGCTCAGTCAATGTGATCTGAGTCATGTCGTTAGAGTCCTCTAGGGAAGAGATTTTGGACTCAAATCTCTCCAGTAGACTCACTAAAACCTTTTCCACCACCCTTTGATTGTCAACTCCACTCCTATTAGTCTGATTTTGTTGACAACACTCATTAGTCTGTCAACATAATTTGTAACTTTTTCTACTTCCTGCATCCTTTGCAACTCAAATTCTCTCCTTAGATTAAGCACCTGCATGTTCCTTGTTGTGGTGCTGCCCATATATTCCTCTCTCAGTTTATCCCATGCTTCTTTGGGGTTTTCGTATGCCATGATCCTTGTAAATACAAGGTCAGTCACAACTACATGAATGTGAGAGAGAGCTCTCGGTGCTTTGGCTATTTCTTCCTCATGCAACCTCATTTGATTCAACGTGGGATTCTATCCTAGAGGAAGTGGCTGCCTGTTTTCTTCCACGTACTGCCACAGTCCTTGTCCTTGGAGAAAGGCTTTCATTTTGACAGCCCAAATGTGGTAGTGTTCCCCATTGAATACCGGCGGAGCCATCAAGGCAGATTGAGTTGCCATGTCTCTGTTTTTTATGTCAGTCACAAAGAAGAAGAAGAACTGATGCAGGTTGAAGTTTTGTTGAGAATGGAGGGTATTCTGGAGTTGTAATCGATGGTTTAAAATGCTAGGTTTTTGGTTTTTGTAAAAGGTTCTCCTACCATTTGTTGGTTCTTAGCTAGAGAATACAAAGAGAAAGATGAAAGAGAGTTCAAAGGAATGATACAAAAGTTCTCTATTTTTTCATTGAAAAAATTCAACATATATAACAGTTAAACCACTCTCTGCTAATACAACAACTACAGTAGATATTTTCAGCTTTTAAATTCAAACTTAACCACTAATATTACAAACACATTACACATAATCATTTAACAGCAATTCATTACAAAAACACTGCCATACACGTTGAACCACTTCTGTAGGATATCTTTAGTAGCTTTCCAAACACAAGCCTGCTGAACTGCACACTTGATGCATTTCCAGCAAGGTATCACTGCATCAACAAGTCTTCTATTTCATTAACTAACAACGAACAGAGAACACACGCTTGGGGAATGTTCAAAAGCGTCGTATTGTTTACACAAATAATGAAAAATGTTTTAGGTCGTTAGATCTATTACTTTGGGTGGTTAATATTCAATGCAACATTCAAATTTAATGCACTTGGAAAATAGCATATTTTAGATTCAATCTCAACCATTCAAATGTTTTAATCTAACAACTAAAAAAGGTGTCAAATTGATACCTCCCACAAGTGTTTGAGCATTCTACAGGAAAAATGGCTTTTGGCGCCTAGCAAAATTAGACTCAAATCATTTAATTTAGATGTTGATTGTCTTGCATGTCTAAATTTACGTGGTCATCATTTAGTTGTGGAATTGCTATCCCAGAAAGAATGGGCAACTAAATATTATGTTAGACGCAAAAGGTTTTTTTTAGCAACTAGCAATTTAGTTACTAATTATTGTTTGAAATAGTTCTTTGACTCAGACGCTGATTGTGTAAAGGTAATTTGGTAAAGTATCACAACTATTCAATTAGTTGAAAAATGTACCTTTTAGTGAGAAAAAAATTAGTGGTGAATTCCAAAAAATTTAGACGCTGAATGTGTAAGGGTAATTTGGAAAAAGTGTTTCGCAACTATTCTATTAGTTAAAGAATGTATCTTTTAGTGAGCAAAAAATTAGTGGTAAATTCCAATAATTTTAGACGTTGAATGTTGAACCTAAATTCGGTAAATTACTTTTTGCTATCATGAAATTAGTTGCAAAATGTGTATTTTTATGAGAAAAAATTAATGATAAAAACATTTCGTTTTCAATTAGTCACTAATTGATTAACATTTAACAGCATTATTTCTGCTTTTTGTAATTGACTTGGTTTACACATTCGATGTCAACAAAATAAGAGTGACACAATATAAAAATCTGGATCAATAACATAAAATATTTTCATTGCATACAGAATTAATAGCCATACATGGATTGCATATAAAATCTAGAGTGTCTTTTGTTCTTAGCATTTCATGGAATACAAATGAAGGGGACGATTTCGAGTTGTGATGATACCTCAACATTCTTTAATTCCATAGTCCAATCTACAAGTTCTATAAACAATTCATGGCTCACTTTAGATGGCTCATTGACATCTTCAATTGTTTGTTGGAATGATAATCCCTCTAATTTTAGGATATATGTTTGCATTAACAACCTAAAGCAGTTTCCATCACATTCAATGACCTTTAGACCAATAAATGAATCCTCAATCTGTTCTACAACATCAAACCTGAAAATAACCATAAAATAATCATGTAAGGAAAAGGTAAAAGATGTTTAATTGAAGAATTGTATGTTTTCAATTCATTGATTTTACACTGAGAGTTACAGGCTTTATATAGGAGAGATACAATCTAGGAAATCTCCAAATTATGTCAATTACAATATATCGACATAATTAGGAGATTACAGGATATCAAGAACACTATGAGTATCCTAAAACTGACAAAGTTAAGAGATTACATGATATTAAGAAAATATTTAGGAAATCTCAACACTTCACCTCAAGTTGGTGCGTAGATGTCACACATGCCCAACTTGTCTAAAACTTGTAAGAAAATACGTTTGGAGACAACCTTGATAAGAATATCAGCCAATTGATCTTCTGATCGAATCTTGGGCAATTCAATAATCTTTTCATCAAGTTTTTCTTTGATGAAGAATTTATCTACTTTAACATGTTTCGTACTATCATGTTGAACTAGATTGTGAGCAATATCACATGTTGTTTTATTGTCATAATATAACTGGATTGGTTGATTGGGTTGATAGCCCAAATCTTACAAAAGAAATCTTAACCACAAAGCTTCACAAATCTCAAGTGCCATACCCCTAAATTCTACTTCAACGCTTGAGTGAGCCAAAACATTCTATTTCTTGTTTCTCCATGTGACTAGATTACCACCTACAAAAGTGAAATAACTAGAAGTAGATCATTTGTCATCCATTGCTATAGCCCAATCAACATCAGTATTTGCATTCATAATCTGGTAATCCTTGTTTTTGGTAAATAGGATTTCCTTTCCAGGAGCATGTTTTAAATACCTTAAGATGCGCGTAATTGCGTTCATATGTTATTCTCCGTGATTATGCATGAACTGACTGACTATACTCAATGCATAAGCAAGATCTGGCCTAGTGTGAGATAAGTACATCAATGTTCCCACAAGTCTCTGGTATCTCCCTTTGTCAACTGGTACTTGATCAGTCCTGACTCATAATTTCAAACCTTCTTCGATTGGTGCATCAGTTGGTTGACATGCTGACATACCATTTTCCTGCAACACATCCAAGACATACTTTCTTTGTGATAGAAAGATGCCCTTTTGAGATCGAGACACTTCGATTTCAAGAAAATTTTTCAAAGAACCTAGGTCCTTCATCTCGAATTCTTTTGATAAGTACTTTTGTAGAGCCTTCCTTTCTTCTGGATCTGATCCAATTCCAACCAATTTCCAACAACAAAACACAACAAAATATGCCACAAATTCAAGCTTAAATTCGGCCAAGTACATTACAAGAACAATGTCACACTTACTTGCAATTTTGGGTCAAGACAAGTAGGAACACTTCAAGCACAAAGGAATTCTCCACCAACTTGAATTGATTCACGACCAAATCTCCTTGCCAAGACTTGGATAAAGAATACACAACAAGAACAATAAGTTCTCTCAATGGTTAAACCAAATTTTTGATATTTCATATGCTAAATATTAAAAAGGAGAATAATTGCCTTTATATAGGCAATTATAAGGCTAAATAGGTAATCCACAAATACAATACAAAGAAATAAAATTAACAAATATTACACCAATAATTACAAGCCATTCATTCAAAAAACAAGACCATACCTATTTAATGCAAAAGGGACATGATTCCCTAATTCTAGGATCCATGTCTTTAACCACCCCATTAGTTGAAAAAGCTCACTTTATTAGCTCAAAGCTTGATCAATGATCCTAATCAAGTCTAATAATAAGGGTGTAAGAGTTTGAGCCTTGAGGATCTTGCAAATGGATCCAATAAGGGTTCATGTGGGCTTTCCCTTTTGGAATGAGACTTGGGCCGAATGGGTTCACTTCAACACTTGGGCTTCTCTCTTGGTGGGCTTGAGCTTCAATTGTTGGGCTTGGAATTTGAATGGTTTGGGCTAAAATGCTTGGGCCGAATTTCCTCCATTGCTTTCCACATTCCATAATCCAAGTGTTTTAGGACTTGGAATGAAACTCTTTGATTCAACCGAATTAGCAAGTGTTTTAGGACTTGTAATTCCTTGTCCACTCATGTTTACAAGTGTTTTAAGACTTGTAAATGTATCCTCCTCCCCAGGTTGAGAAGGATTTGCCCTCAAATCCAAATCGTCCTCCAAGTATGGGCTTAGATCCCCCACATTGAAGGTGGCCGAGTCTCCCCCATACTCAACTTTATAAGCATTATCATTTACCCTCTCAACAATCTCAAAAGGTCCATCAGCCTTAGAGCTAATTTACTCTTTCTCTTACTTGGAAACCTCTCCTTTCTGAAGTGAATCCAAACTAAATCCCCCGGTTGGAAAGGTTTAGGCTTTCTATGCTTGTTTGCCTTATTCTTGACCTTTTCATTTGATTTTTCTATTTGAGCTCTCACGGTTTCATGGAGTTTCTTCATTTGCTTCAACTTCTCATTAGCATTCACACTTGGCTCAAAATCAAGGGGTAGGGAAGTGAGATCAAAAGGGATAAGTGGGTTTACTCCATACAACACCTCACAAGAAGTATGACCCACAGTAGAACTAGGACTCCTATTGTAGGTAAATTTAGTATATGCCAATTGCAAATCCCAATCCTTTAAATGCTTACTCACTAAACTCCTTAGGACATTACCCAACACCTTATTCACCACTTTGGTTTGACCATCGGTTTGAGGGTGGTGTGAAGTGCTAAACATTAATTTTGTTCCTAATCTACCCCATAAACTTCTCCAAAAATGACTCAAGAATTTTGTATCCCTATCTGAGACAATGGTCCTCGGAATGCAGTGAAGTCTCACCACTTCTCTAAAGAACAATTCGGCAATTTTGGAGGCATCATGTGTGGTATGGCATGATATGAATGGGCCATTTTTTAGAACATATCAACCACTACCATGATGGAATCTTTTCCCCTTTGGGTCCTAGGCAATGCAACCACAAAATCCATGAAAAGGTTTCTTCATAGTCAATACCATGAATTTGTTTGAAACCTTTGGCAACCAGTCGTGCCTCATAAGTATACACCTTGCCATCCATGTCAGTCTTCTTCTTGAAGACCCATTTACACCCTATGGGTTTTACCCCTTCATGTGGTTCCACATAGACCATACTTGGTTCTGGTACATGGAGTCCATCTCAGATTTCATGGCTTCAAGCCATCAATTTGGATACGATATAGCGTCTTCGTAGGTTCTAGGTTCATCATCTTGTTAGACTAGTATGCCACCATCGTCTTGTTAGACTAGAATTTGATTCCATCGTCTTGTTAGACTTTAGAATAATACTTGGGCTACGAACATTTCTAGAATGGCCACCATATGTGCTCATAGGGTTCTCACTATCAAGATTTGAAACACTTGATACCCTTGTCATAGTTCTACTATTGTAAGGACATATATCAATACATACAATAATGATTTACGCGATATAGAATAAAATGCCTTTTATTGATCAATGAACATTATTACAAAGAGTCAATTCTAAAATAATTGATTGACTCTAGGGCACCTACTCTAACAATCTCCTACTTGCATTATAGCCAATCATTCATATATTTAATACCAAATGATCTCAAGTGTTGTTCATACTTCTACTGTGATAGAGGCTTTGTCAATGGATCTACGAGATTATGTCAGTATGCACTTTACTGATCTGCACATCTTTCTTCTCAACTGTTTCTCTGATGAGATGGAATCATCTGAGTATGTGTCTGGACTTCTGATGAGGCTGTGGTTCCCTAGCTTGAGTGATTGCTCCATTGTTGTCACAATAGATGTCTATTGGATCAACAATCATAGGAACCACACCAAGTTCAGTGACGAACTTTTTAATCGAGACTGCCTCATTGGCCATATCTAATAATGCAATATACTCAGCCTCCATTATAGAGTTCACTGCGGTCCTTTGCTTGGAGCTCTTCCAGCTCATGCACTCCTATTGAGACAAAATACAAACCTTGATTATGATCGATAATCATATTCCACCGTTTGGAAACTAGCATATCCATAAACCAACAACATATCCTTAGTCCTCTTTCAAATACTTAAGAATGTTCTTGACAGCCACCCAGTGACACTCACCTGGATCTAATTGATATCTACTACAAGCGCTCAAAGCACATGAGACATCAATCAGAGTACATAGCATGGCATACATGATGGATCCAATTGTTGATGCATATGGAATCCTTTTTATCCTATCTCTCTCATCTTGTGTTCTAAGAAACATATCCCTAAAGAGGTAAACAACATGTGACATCAAAAGAAATCCCTTCTTGGATTATTCCATACTGAATCTTTTCAGTACTTTGTCAATATATGCACTTTAACTTAGGCCAAGCAACCTACATGATCTATCATGATAGATCTTTATTCCAAGGATGTAGGTTGCTTCCCCTAAGTCCTTCATGGAGAAGCACTTGCATAACCAAGTCTTTACCAACTGTAAGTTCCATATATCATTCCCAATCAGAAGTATGTCATCAACATACAACACTAGGAATGCCATTGCTCTCCCACTCACTTTTTTGTAAACACAAGGCTCATCTTCGTTCTTGATAAAAATGAATTCTTTTATAGCTTCATCGAAACGAATATTCCAGCTCCTTGAAGCTTTCTTGAGCCCATAAATGGATATCTGCAACTTGCATACCCTATCAACTTACCCATCAAGAACAAAACCATCGGGTTGTGTCATATACACATCCTTTTCAAGGTTTTCGTTTAGGAAAGCTGTTTTGACATCCATTTGCCAAATCGCAAAGTCATGATATGCAGTAATCACAAGTATAATCTAGATAGATTGAATCATGGCAACTGGCGAAAAGGTTTCTTCATAGTCAATACCATGAATTTGTTTGAAACCTTTGGCAACCAGTCGTGCCTCATAAGTATGCACCTTGCCATCCATGTCAGTCTTTTTCTTGAAGACCCATTTACACCCTATGGGTTTTACCCCTTCATGTGGTTCCACATAGACCATACTTGGTTCTAGTACATGGAGTCCATCTCAGATTTTATGGCTTCAATCCATCTAATAGAATTTGGATCCGATATAGCGTCTTCGTAAGTTCTAGGTTCATCGTCTTATTAGACTAGTATGCCACCATGTTGAGTCATGAGATAACTGTATCTCTTGAGCTCAATGCATACTCTCCTAGATCTATGTAGCTCTAGTGCTACTTGAGGCAGTTCACTTTCATCCATAAGTTGTGGAGTAACCTCCTCATAATGTTCAACCATTTCCTATGGCACATCATCCCGTCCTTCGTCTAGTATAATTTGTGGTTCTAGAGCTTCATCGAGTTCTACTTTTCTCCCACTTTTACTTCTTAGAAACAAATTCCTTTTCTAGGAAGACACCAGAACGAGCAACAAAAATTTTGTACTCTTCTAGGTGGCAGAAATAGTATCCTTTGGTCTCATTTGGATACCCCACAAATATACATTTACAAGATTTTGGGCCCAGCTTGTTCGAAGTCAATTTCTTAACATAAGCTTCACAACCCCAAATCCTTAGATAAGACAAGTTGGGCTTTCGCCCACTTCGTAGTTCATATAGAGTCTTATCTATAGACTTTGATGGCACATAGTTCAAAATGTGAGTCGCAGTCTCTAGGGCATAACCCCAGAATGATGCAAGTAGATCATTAAAACTCATCATGGACCTAACCATATCAAGTAAGGTCCTATTACTCCTTTCAGATACTCCATTGTGTTGGGGTGTATATAGAGGGGTGAGTTGTGATACTATCCCACATTCTTTCAGGTATTCAGAAAATGCTGAGCTTAAGTATTCACCTCCTTGATCAAACCGAAGAGCTTTAATAGTATTGCCCAACATATTTTGTACTTCATTCCTAAATTTTTGAATTTATCAAAGGCTTCAAATTTATGTCTCACAAGGTAGACATAACCATATCTACTGAAATCATCAATAAATGGGATGAAGTATGGATATCCACCTCTGGTTTCAACTGTTAGTGGATCACATACATCACTATGGATGATGCCTAACAGTTCAGTAGCTCTTTCACCTTGTCCTGTGAAAGGAGACTTGGTCATCTTGCCTAACAGGCATGACTCGCATACCTCAAATGACTGAAAGTCGAAAGGGTCCAAAACTCCATCCTTTTGAAGTTTTTCAATGTGGGTCTTATTAGCATGACCCAATCTACTATGCCAGAGATATGTCTGGTTTTGATCGCTATGTTTAGCTTTCTTGGTTTCAACATTGAGAATATCTTTATTGTTTAAATCAAGAACATATAACCCGTTATATAACCTTGCAATTCCAAATAGAATACCATTCAAACTAAAGGATAACAATCCATTAGATATCTCAAAATGATACCCTATATTATCCAAAGCGGATACTGAAATAATATTTCTAGAAATAGAAGGTATGTAATAACAGTTATGTAGTTCCAATAACAAGCATGTAGGCAAAGATAAACAGTAAGTCCCTGCAGCCAATGTAGCCATATGTGCTCCATTTCCAACTCGTAGGTCCACCTCTCCCTTGGCGAGCACTCTACTCTGCCTTAGTCCCTTCACATCAATACAAATGTGAGTGCCACATCCTGTGTCAATGACCCAAGATGTTGAGGGAGAGAAGTTAATCTTAGTCATAAATATACCTGAAGTCGAAGCATTTGACTTCTTCTTGCTTGGGAGGAAAGCCTTGCAGTATTTCTTCCAGTGTCTAGGCTTGCCATAATAGAAACAGATTACTTTGCCCTTCCCTATGTCGCTCTTAGGCCCAAGAGAACCCTGTCCTTTGGGCTTGGGCTTATGTTTGGGCTTGGGCTTGGGCTTGGGCTTGGGCTTACCGTTACCCTTTCCTTTACTACCACAACTAGTAAAGCAGGCTTGGACTTCTTCAAGTCCTGCTCTACAGTCCTCAACATGGTCAAAAGCTCCAACAGGGTTTTTACCATTGTGTTCATATTGAAGTTCATTATGAATAGTGCATAAGAGTTAGGCAAGGATTGCAGAATTAAATCCATTTGTAATTATGCATCCAACTCAAATCTCAAAGTCTCAAGCCTTTCTATGTGCTCGATCATCTTGAGTACATGAGGACCAACTTGGGCTCCCTCAGTCCTTTACTTCCTGAGTGGCATCAGGATCAAGCTTAGCCATGTATGGCATTTCAAGGATATTGTAATGCCCCACTTGAGATATGTAGCTAATTTACGTTGCATTGCTTGAATCTTTATTGTTTTGCTCTTAATTGAGCTGTTATATTGTTAATATTGTTTGATTGGCCCTTGGTTGAATGGATGTATTGGTTTGGTTGAGTGTTGCCCTGAAATTGTAAAGACTTGGCGAAATCTTGGTGTTACAGACTTCGTCGGGGCAAAGAATAATCATCGCCGTGGCGACGAGGTTTTATAATTTTTCGCCTTTCTTCGCCACAGCAAAGAGCCGGATAAAATGTGTATTGAGGTTTCTAGAGAATTCTTCCATAGGGGAAAAATGACTTTTCTACCCTTAATTAGCAGGAAAAGTGGGGAGTAAAATGTAAGACAATTTTATGGAGAATATGTTAGAGTGGGGGTGTGATTGTAATGATTTAAAGGACAAGGATGGAATTCCCAAGGAAGAGCAAGGGCAATATGGGAATGAATGAAGATAAGTTGAGCTAAAAAGGGGTTAAGTTTAGTAAACCCTTCATTCATTCTTCTTCCACCGCCTCTTCCATTCTCCATTTCCTCTCAATTCTTCCTTCAAGCTTTCAAGGATTTTTGAGGGTTTTTAGTTGGATATTGGTAGAGAATTGATCTAAGGCATCCTAAGGTAAGAATCCTTGCTCTAGATGTGAAATTTACCTATAAAGGTGTTGAGGTCTTAATGTGTTATTGTTTAAAGGTGTAGAGAAAAGACATCTGCCAAAGGAAAAGAGAAGTGTTAGTGGAATCACACCATCACAAGGTAAGTAAATCCCAATCCAAGTTGATATTTGAGAATTCCTTTGAGCAGAGATTTATTTATGCATGATATATGTTATGTTATGGAGAACTTGGGTTGAGATAAGTATTTATTTTGTGGTTGTTAAATACACTTCAATTGAGAAGTGTGATGTGTGATAAGAATGTAGTTTGTGATGAAATTGGAGGAGATTGAGAAATCTCTTTGGAAGTGTTATGTTATGGCAGGAATTATAGCTTGGTGAGGGAGTTTTCTCCCATTTTGGATGGTTAGAGGGATAGAATTATAGATAAAGTGGAGTGTATGTATGCACGCTAATTGTTTGATGAAATGCCTAAGAGAAGTATGAGCATGAGTTGTGAACCTTAATTTTTGCAACATTGCATAATGGCATTTCCTAAGTGCATTAATGAGCATGAACCATCCATGTGCATTAATTATGCATTCTGAGAAGTAGCTTAAAAAAGAGTAGAGAACTTTGTGAATAAACTACTCTAAGAATTAAGCTACACTATGAATACTAGCTTGGGAAAGAGTAGAGAACTGTGTGAATGAACTACTGTAAGAGTAGAGAGAATGAGAAGAGCACTAAGGACGGGTTGGTGCTTTGTGATCTCCACCCGGTAGTCACTAAGAGCGGGTTGGTGCTTTGTGATCTCCACCTGATGGTTATGAAAAACGGGTTGGTGTTGTGTGATCTCCACCCGATAGTTATGAAAAAAGGGTTGGTGCTTTGTGATCTCCACCCGTAAGTCACGAAGAGTGGGTTGGCGCTGTGTGAACTCCACTTGGCCGTGCCTCCAGGGTAAGATGAGGTCGTGACATATAAGAGAAGTTAAGAAAGATAGCTGCGTGAAAGAGAAATAAATGAGATGAGAAAAAGTGTAAGGAAAAAATTAAGAGAAAGAGTTACGGGGACATTCTAGTAGAGGATTTACTTACTGAGCATTATTTTGTGCTCACCCCATTGTTTCTCTTTGTGTTTTCAAGATCTAGGTGAGGACGCAGTCGGATGGGCGTCGGCAAGCGAGGAGCAATAGCTACACTGTCTACTGTTTTTGATAACTTATACAAATGAGACCTTACTTTGTGTCAAGAATGATTATATGTATTAAAAGAAAATTTTGGGCCCATCGACTTATACTAATATAAATGTATTTTACTTTATGTATTTATATAAGTATACTAGTATGAAGCAGTTATTACATTTTTGGTATCAGAGCAAGATTTTGGGATTTGACAGTGTACTATTCTCATCGCCACGATGTCTGATAATTGACTGTGTGAGTTAATTCTTTCCTTACTATAAGTGTTTCTTGAATTGATAAACCGTTGTTTTGTAGATGAGGCGTAGTACCCGATAGCGTGGTAAAGGTGTGATGAATGAGGGAGAATCTTCTAACCCACCAGATGCTACGCCCACAGCAAGTTATGGCAGAAACCCAAGGGAGAGTTGCAACCCCCATGCAGGTACCACCAACTACTAATGTCGGAAGAGGACAACCAGTACCTCCCCGAGTACATAACAGAGTTGAACCAATTTATGGTCTTCCCAGTCAACATCAACCCTCAGAGTTTAAGGGTACTACAGACCCAGTAATAGCAGAAGAATGGTTTAAGTCCGTAGAGCGAACAACAGGTTTATTCCCCATGACGGACCGGGAGAAGATCCAATATGCGAGTTTCTTATTTCGAGGTGATGCTCAAATTTGGTGGGAATTAATGGAAGAAACCCATGATGTGGCAACGATGACTTGGGAAGAGTTCAGGCAAGAGTTTGAGGCTGAGTACAGAATAGAGGACCGAGTTCATGAGAAGGTCCAAGAATTTATTAGCTTGCAGTAGGGGTCTAGTATCGTGAAGGAGTACTCTGTGAAATTTAACTCCCTTGCAAGGTTTGTACCCGGAATAGCTAGTACTCCGGCATTAAGAGGAGATAAGTTTATACATGGGTTGAAGCCGGAGATAGCTCGGGATATAATGACGAGTTCTGATCCCCCTCAAACTTATAGTGAGGCCTTGAGGCGAGCAATGAGGGCGAAAATCTTTGAAAACAAAATTCCCTTAGTAGGTTCTTCAACAGGACCCAGTGAGCCACCCTCCACCCCTTAGAGAGAGAAACTAGAGGGTGTGAAAGGTAAAGAACTGAAGAATCAGAAGAAGAAGTTTCAGTTTAGACAAAACAAAAGAGAGTGGAAGAATAAGCGACCCTAGACGGAAGGGTTTCCTCTTTGCCCTAAATGTGGGAGGAACCACTCAAGAGAGTGTCTGAGAAACCAGAGGGTATGTTTTAGATGCCGACAGCCAGGGCACTTGATGAGAGATTGTAAAGCTCTGCTTCCACCACCCGCGAGTTCTGGAGGTATTACAAATGCGAGTGTTCTGATGTACGAGGGGGTGAAGCGAAGGCAGTCCATCTGCCGTTCTTGAGGGTCGATTATTATTTCATTTTGTTCCTTTGTATGCTTTAATTGATTCAAGAGCAACTCATTATTTTATATCGTATGGGATGATTGAGAGGTTAGGTTTGAAACCTACGAGAGTGACTCAACCCATGAAGATAGAGTTATCCGATGGGGTTAGTGTTCTGATGCAAGAGATATTGTGAGGAGAGTCTGTAATGATCCAGGGTAGAGATTTAATAGTTGATCTAATAGCTTTTTATACGCCCGACTTTGATGTGATATTGGGCATGGATTTCCTAGGGAGATATGGGGTAGAGACTGATTGTCGGAAGAAGAAAGCGAGATTTAATCTCGATAATGGAGATAAATTTAGTTTTAGAGAGGGCCATCAGTTGAGCATGTTGATTAGTAGTGTGAAGCCTTGAAAGATGTTGAGAAAGGGGTGTTCGGGATATATTGCCCATGTAGTTCAGAGTGGTGATGTTCCTCGGCCAGAGATTTAGAGGGTGCCAGTAGTTCGAGAGTTTCTAGATGTGTTTTCGGAAGAGTTATCGGGTTTGCCCCTAAAAAAAGAGGTTGAGTTTAGTATCGAACTAGCACCAGGAACAGCACCAATATCCAAAGCCCCTTATCGAATGGCCCCAGCAGAGCTTCAAGAATTAAAGAAGCAACTCCAAGAGCTTTTGGACAAAGGCTTTATCTGACCGAGTCATTCTCCATGGGGAGCTCCAATTTTGTTTGTGAAGAAGAAAGATGGGTCACTACGGATGTGTATCGATTATAGAGAGTGGAATAAAGTGATAGTGAAGAACAAGTACCCATTACCTCGCATTGATGATTTGTTCGATCAGTTAAAAGGAGTCACAGGGTTTTCTAAAATTGATTTGAGGTCAGGGTACCATCAGGTAAGAGTGGCTGAGCAAGATGTGGCTAAGACTGCCTTTCGTGCAAGGTATGGGCATTATGAATTTGTAGTGATGTTGTTTGGTTTGACTAATGCCCCAGCAATTTTTATGGACTTGATGAATCGAGCGTTCCATGATCATTTGGATCGGTTTATAGTGGTTTTTATTGATGATATCTTGATTTATTCTAAGTCAAGAGAAGAGCATGAGGAACACTTGAGAATAGTGTTGCAACGGCTGAGAGAAAAGAAGCTGTATGCAAAATTTTCTAAGTGTGAGTTTTGGCTTGATCAAGTGATATTTCTGGGCCATACTGTGTCTAAGGAAGGGGTTTCGGTGGATCCGATTAAAGTGTAAGCAATCCTTGAATGGAAAAGGCCGAGGACAGTAAAAGAGATTAGAAGTTTCCTAGGCCTAGTAGGTTACTACAGGTGATTTGTAGCAGGGTTTGCCCAGTTGGCTAAACCGTTGACAACTCTTACCAAATAGAGAACTTCTTTTGTATGGTCAGAAGCATGTGAGGAGAGCTTCCAGGAGTTAAAGAGGACGTTAACAACAGCTCCCATGTTAGTGCTACCACAGGAGGGTGTAGATTACGAAATTTATACAGATGCCTCACTACAAGGACTTGGTGTCGTACTAATGCAGTTAGGTAGGGTAATAGCATATGCCTCTCAACAATTGAAAGAGTATGAGACGAGATACCCTACGCATTATTTAGAGTTGGCAGCCATGGTCTTCGCACTAAAGATTTGGAGGCATTACCTTTATGGTGCCAAAAGTAATATCTACACTGATCATAAGAGTTTAAAGTATTTCTTTACATAGAAAGAGATGAATATGAGATAGAGAAGGTGGTTAGAGCTAGTTAAGGATTATGAGTGTGAGATCAAGTATCAACTGGGGAAGGCCAATGTAGTAGCCGATGCCTTGAGTAGAAAAGCTTATTTGTCTCAGCTCACTAGGCAGAAAGAGTTGATAGAAGAATTGTGCAAAGAACGGATTGAAGTGATTTCGGGAAGGATTGCCAGGTTAGAGGTTCAGTCTACTTTACTGGAGGAAGTCAAAGTAAAACAGGTGGCCGATGAGTGGTGTCAGGAGAATAGTTAAGCAAGTGCATGAGGGCAAGACAACAGAGTTTCAAGTAATAGATGGTGTCCTCTATTTCAGGAATCGGTTGTGTATTCCTCAGAATGATGAATTGAGGAAGAGACTACTTACAGAGGCTCATGACACACCGTACACTGCTCATCCTAGAGCAACCAAAATGTATCAAGATGTAAAGAAAGGCTATTGGTGGCCAGGTATGAAGAGAGATATTGCAGACTTTGTAGCTAAATGTCTGGTTTGTCAACAAGTAAAAGCAGAACACCAACGGCCATCAAGGTTGCTTCAGCCACTAAGTATTCCCGAGTGCAAATGGGAAAGTATTTCCATGGACTTTATCACAGGCCTCCCCAGAGTACAGAAAGGGTATAATGCTATATGGGTGATTGTGGACAGGTTAACCAAATTAGCCCATTTCCTTCTAGTAAAGGAGAGCACCACTACAGATCAGTTGGCTCATATTTATATTAAGAAGATAGTCATGTTGCATGGTGTGCCCAAGACAATAGTGTCAGATAGAGATTCCAGGTTTGTTTTAGCTTTCTGGATGAGTTTACAGAGGAACTTGAGTACCCGTCTAGAATTCAGTACTGCCTATCATCCTCAGACAGATGGCCAAATAGAGAGAACAAATCAGGTGCTTGAGAATATGTTGCATGGATTATAAAGTATCTTGGCATGAGATGTTACCTTTAATGGAGTTTGCCCACAATAACAGTTATCAGTTTACAATTAAGATGGCACCTTACGAGGCCTTGTATGGTAGAAGATGTAAGTCTCCACTACATTGGGATGAGATCGGAGAAAAGGATGAGTTGAATACAGCTCTTGGGCTAGAGATGACTCTGAAGATGCTAGAGGATGTAAGGTTAATCAGAATCAGAATGAAGCAAGCGCAAGACAGACAGAAAAGTTATGCCTACTTGAAAAGGAAAGAGGTTGATTTCCAAGTGGGTGACAAAGTGTTTTTGAGAGTTTCCCCGTACAAGCGAGTGATGCGCTTCGGGAATAAAGGGAAGTCAGCACTGAGATACATAGGCCCATTTGAGATTTTGCAGCGAGTGGGAAAGGTAGCCTACAAATTGGCACTACCACCTAGTATGGACAAGGTGCATCATGTTTTCCATGTCTCGATGCTGCGGACGTATGGAAGTGACCTTTCCCCATATTCTGAGTATAGAGGCTGTTGAGTTAGCAGAGAACCTTGTGTATGAGGAACGCCGAGTTCAGATTTTAGACCGAAGAATTAAAGAGCTCCGGAATAAGAGTACTCCGATAGTGAAGGTCCTTTGGAGAAATCACAAGGTAGAAGAGACCACATGAGAGGTTGAGCAAGACATGCAAAGTCATTACCCGGAGCTATTTATGTGAATTTCGAGGACGAAATTCTTTTAAGGGGGCAGAATTGTAACACCCCACTTGAGGTATGTAGCTAATTTATGTTGCATTGCTTGAATCTTTATTGTTTTGCTCTTAATTGAGTTGTTATATTGTTAATATTGTTTGGCTGGCCCTTGGTTGAATGGACGTATTGGTTTGGTTAAGTGTTGCCCTGAAATTGTAAAGACTTGGCGAAATCTTTGTGTTACAGACTTCGCTTCGCCAAGGCGACAAGGTTCTGCAACCAAAGAGGTAGGTTCTATAATTTTTCGCTGGGGCGAAGAGCTGGATAAAATGTGTATTGAGGTTTCTAGAGAATTCTTCCATAGGGGCAAAATGACTTTTCTACCCTTAATTAGCAGGAAAAGTGGGGAGTAAAATGTAAGACAATTTTATGGAGAATATGTTAGAGTGGGGGTGTGATTGTAATGATTTAAAGGACAAGGATGGAATTCCTAAGGAAGAGCAAGGGCAATATGGGAATGAATGAAGATAAGTTGAGCTAAAAAGGGGTTAAGTTTAGTAAACCCTTCATTCATTCTTCTTCCACCGCCTCTTCTATTCTCCATTTCCTCTCAATTCTTCCTTCAAGCTTTGAAGGATTTTTGAGGGTTTTTAGTTGGATATTGGTAGAGAATTGATCTAAGGCATCCTAAGGTAAGAATCCTTGCTCTAGATGTGAAATTTACCTATAAAGGTGTTGAGGTCTTAATGTGTTATTGTTTAAAGGTGTAGAAAGACATACGCCAAAAGGAAAGAAGTGTTAGTGGAATCACACCATCACAAGGTAAGTAAATCCCAATCCAAGTTGATATTTGAGAATTCCTTTGAGTATAGATTTATTTATGCATGATATATGTTATGTTATTGAGAACTTGGGTTGAGATAAGTATTTATTTTGTGGTTGTTAAATACACTTCAATTGAGAAGTGTGATGTGTGATGAGAATGTAGTTTGTGATGAAATTGGAGGAGATTGAGAAATCTCTTTGGAAGTGTTATGTTATGGCAAGAATTATAGCTTGGTGAGGGAGTTTTCTCCCATTTTGGATGGTTCAAGAGAGGGATAGAATTATAGATAAAGTGGAGTGTATTTATGCACACTAATTGTTTGATGAAATTCCTAAGAGAAGTATGAGCATGAGTTGTGAACCTTAATTTTTGCAACATTGCATAATGGCATTTCCTAAGTGCATTAATGAGCATGAACCATCCATATGCATTAATTATGCATTTTGAGAAGTAGCTTAAAAAAGAGTAAACAACTTTGTGAATAAACTACTCTAAGAATTAAGCTACACTATGAATACTAGCTTGGGAAAGAGTAGAGAACTGTGTGAATGAACTACTGTAAGAGTAGAGAGAATGAGAAGAGCACTAAGGACGGGTTGGTGCTTTGTGATCTCCACCCGGTAGTCACTAAGAGCGGGTTGGTGCTTTGTGATCTCCACCCGATAGTTATAAAAAACGGGTTGGTACTGTGTGATCTCCACCCGATAGTTATGAAAAAAGGGTTGGTGCTTTGTGATCTCCACCCGTAAGTCACAAAGAGTGGGTTGGTGCTATATGAACTCCACCCGGTCATGCCTCCGGTAA
This sequence comes from Pistacia integerrima, assembly GCA_026225825.1. Classification (NCBI taxonomy): domain Eukaryota; kingdom Viridiplantae; phylum Streptophyta; class Magnoliopsida; order Sapindales; family Anacardiaceae; genus Pistacia; species Pistacia integerrima. The sequence continues at coordinate 8,275,659 of CM047746.1, read as the reverse complement.
GATGAGGCCGTGACATATAACAGAAGTTAAGAGAGATAGCTGCGTGAAAGAGAAATAAATGAGATGAGAAAAAATGTAAGGAAAGAATTAAGAGAAAGAGTTACGGGGACATTCGAGTAGAGGATTTACTTACTGAGCATTATTTTGTGCTCACCCCGTTGTTTCTCTTTGTGTTTGCAGGATCTAGGTGAGGACGCAGTCGGATAGGCGTCGCCAAGCGAAATATACTTCTTGTCCACTTTTTTTTGATAACTTATACAAATGAGACCTTACTTTGTGTCAAGAATGATTATATGTATTAAAAGAAAATTTTGGGCCCATCGACTTATACTAATATAAATGTATTTTACTTTATGTATTTATATGAGTATACTAGTATGGAGCAGTTATTACAGATATATAATTTCTTTTCCAACTTGAGTATAATCCAAAGATTACGATACCAATATGAGAAATTGGATCCATCCAACCTGTTTTCGTTCTCGATTATCGATCACAGGTTCATAATGTTCATTTTGGTGAATCTACAATTGTAAAAAAAGAAAAAGTCATTATAAAGTTCATTATTATTTAATATGGTCCTTTATTAAACGATGCTCCCACTATTTTCCTCAAGTTAATAGCCCTGACTATTAACTTGGGACAGCCCGTTGGCTTTCCTAGTGGACTGAGATCCCATTTGGCCCATTTCAAACCTTTGCTTTGGCAAACAATCCAAAATAGGTTGATTAGGTAAGCCAATAAACTTAATCCACACCAGTTGATAACTCCTACTCTCAACCTCAAATGTGAAGAAGCCAGCAAGCCAATCACACAATATGTGTACTTCTCTACTATGCATGTGACGCGTTTATCAACCTTCGCTTTGGCGAACAAGCAAAACCGTCACTTTAAGTCAACCCATCACCATTAAGGAAAACTCTAATGAATTTTAACCTCCCACTGGTAGAAGTGTACCCTTCGCTTTGGCGAACAAGGTTCCGATAAATAGTGGTTTGATTAAACCATGGTGATGGAAGGTATACGTGACTTAATATACTTTAATTGAGAGGTTTTTATTTAGAGTCTCACCAGATTATTATCTTTGTTAGAATGACATTGTTTGGCGTGTTATTGAACATTCAACCTTAGCATGCATTCTAAACAAAATATTAAACGTGCTAGTACATGGCCCAACTAAAACCGATTTCCTCGAGCCTAAAGGAATCGGTAGGTCACCTAAGGGTCCTATAATAAATATCTTGAGTCTTCAAGATTGCCTCGTCCTTTGCTCCGTCTCAAGCACATTACAAAAACATCATACTAAATTTACAATAAAAGTAATCTCAAACTAGTTTTACATCAATAAATTTAGAAATCTCAATTTACATTCAAGGGGAATGAGATGAGAAGAGAATGTACATCGAGAAGGAGAAGAACGGCAGGACACACAGGTCCTATTTTTAAAAATTTACAACCATACATATCCAAAATTAATTTAGAACATTCACCATAGGTCATAAGGCTCATGTACCGAGCACCATGCAATATACAAACAAGTACATGGCATACATTCCAAAAACAATCAATTTTTTGAATTGGGTGGGTCAATTATTAATTACCCTCTTATATGTGCAGAATAGTTATTGACTTTATAGGTTATAAAAAATGCAGTTTGGTCCCTTCGTGAAAGACACAAAATTCAGACAAAAACCTTTTTGCCGCGGCAAAGTTTTATTTCGCTGCGCTGAGATCTGCATTTCCAAAAAACTCTAAAAAGTTCCAGAACAGAATGCTGCAAATCAATGAATAACAGAGTTCATGTTTTTGCAGTTTTTCGCGTAACGACACGTATCCAAATCAAATCGAATGCACAAGCATTCGACCAGGACACCAACCAACCAATATAACATCTATCAACACATTTTTAAACCAATTGATTAATCGAATCACTCATTTAAAAGCAGATTTTGCACATTTAACATAAGAACATGTTATCAATCAAATATATGTTGTAAATCAGACATTAAACTGTAAAATTTGGTACCCAAGACTCTGATACCGCTATTAGGAAACGATCAAGTCATAGCAGTGGAAACAAAAATTATATATATAATAGATCGTTTCCTTAGAACCAAGATCAGGGCACAAATTTAACAATATACTTTAAATCAAAATCTGCAGAAAAATCAGTTTAGAGTTAAGAATTCATATGCACGTTTGGAGGCTCCTCCAACTTGTCTCTGAATGGGTTTCGCTACTGATCCAAGGGTAGGATTGAACCAGCAGTAATCCACATGAAGATAACCCCAAGGAACTAAAGAGGGATTTGCTAGATCCTCTTTAACCTTAAGAACAAGAATCAAGTGATATTTGACTCAACCCAAAAAGGAAAAATGGCGTGGAAGAGAAAAAAGGGGGCTGGATTTTTAATTAAATGTGAATGAATGAAATTATTAGTTTAATTCACAAAAAGCTTGCACTTATATAGTGCATACACAATGCCCAATTCCATCATAGAATGGGCTTGGGCACCAACCCAAAGCCCCTATGTCCAAACAGTCCCATTTAGATATTTTAATTTTAATTATCATTATTTCAATTACATTAAATTAATATGTGTGTGTGTGTGTGTGTTTGTAATATTAACATTTAACAATAACAATAACTCATTTAAATATATGCGAACACATATTTAAATATAATCTCACTTAATTAATTTTAATATCAAATTAAATAAAGGCTACAACCTCAACAAATTTAATTGCACTGTGAGATTACCAAAATACCATTTTGCCTAAAAAGATGAAAACGCCCTTCTTATAAACTGGTTCTTAAATTATCTTATATGTGTGTACCCGTAGGCTCCTCATCATATTGTTAGTGTGTAGTATCGCGATTAACACTAATTAATCGTCTCACTACACACAGACCAAGACTAGCCCTTAGCAAGGCATTATGGTCACCCGATAAAGGCATTATGGTCACCCGATAGATTCAGATTCAACAAAGCAGCTACCTGTCAACAATATGGTTACCGTACAATCTAATCCATTCATCATCCATTATCTTAACGAGACCGAGGCATAGAAATAGTGTCAACCTTAGTTACTTTCGATATGTATGTATTCAGTTATTGGACCAATGACCGGAATTATAGACTGGATAGAGCAATAACTCAATCCCACTGTGGCCACAGTTTTAGTGTCATTGCCATTTACTGATTGCGCCATGAGATAACTTCCCCGTACTCGGGAGTGATGAATCCTCTGTTGATCTACCATAATCTTGATACACTTCTTGATACAGCCAATCACTACCGTATTGACAGCTTTGAATAGAACTGCATTGAGCTAGTGTCAAACTACAGCAATCGGTGCACAAGGCTCTCCGGTGATCTCAAGTCTAAGGATCACATGCACCACCATTCGTTAAAGGATTTGTTCCATAGACACTAGAGTTACCATCCATATGGAATCCTCTGGTGGGTTAGTTTAGTGAACTTGCCTACAGCAAGCACCCATGTGTTGCACCAGGTTGTCACCAAACAACCTTGACAAGTGAGATCAGTCACTGCCTTTCTACAGGGTTATTCAACACTATGATAGCTTTACCGTATTATCTGTGCCCTTGCTTCAGAATAATACTTGGGCTATGGATAATTTTAGAATGACCACCATATGTGCTCATAGGGTTTCACTATCAAGATTTGAAACACTTGATACCCTCGTCAAGGTTCTACCATTCTAAGGACATATATCAATACAAACAATAATGATTTATGCGATATAGAATAAAATGGCTTTTATTGATCAATGAACATTATTGCAAAGAGTCAATTCTACAATAATCGATTGGCTCTAGGGCACCTAATCTAACACCCAATGACTCAGGTGGACTCACCATTGGCAGTAGAAACAAATTTTTGTGAGGATGTTTTAAGGTTAGAAACATGTCTAGAATCAAATGTCATATGATCAGTAGCACTAGAATCAATTATCCATGCACTATTAGAAACATATCTACACATATGTAAAAATTTACTATCATTTCTAGTAGTGGCTACAAATGATGAAGACTATTTGGAATCTTCTTCCTTTTGCATAATAGCAGCAATATAATTTCTCTTGTTGTTGTTGTTGGGCTTGCTGGATTTCATATGCACATGCTGACTCTCACTCTAAGCTATCATTGCCAAAGTGTCAGCGAAATTTAGAACCATATTTTTTCCGTAGAATTTCTTCACACAAATTTTTTTTTTTTAACTTTGACCTTTTGACTCTTTTTTCTTTGACTTTTTTTACTCTTTTTCTTTTTTTTTTCCTTGACTTTTTGAATTTTGAATTTTGAATTTTTTAAATGAGATAAAACAAAAAATAAAACTAAGCTAAACTAAACCTTTTGAAACACAATCGGGTTTTGGAACACACACTCACTGTCTTTTTTTTAAACTGTTAAACACAAACTTCCCATTTTTTTCTTTTCCTTAAACATGAGTGTCTCTTTTTGGCATTGGGTAGCCGGTGTGGTTTACTTCGGTAGATTAGCGATTTGTAGTGACTTTTCGATTGAGTGATGGATCTGAGCGACAAGGATTTCCATGATTTGTTTGGAAGAAATGGTGGCGTCGATCTCAATTTACGGCGTCAGATCAATCGATGTGGAACTTTGATTCTCTTCTCAGTGGCGATTGATCTTCGAAGGTACGGAATAGCTATAGATTGATGTTGTCAGCTTTAGATCGGTGGTGTTTGGCTTTAGGATTTTTGGATGTTTATGGCATTGGTTTTGGGAAGTTTGTTTGAAGAATTGTGTTTTATGGGATACTTGGTGATGTGAGTTGCTCGAGTAGATTGGTAGTGGGTTGCTTGGTAATATGAAGTTGTTTGGGATTTTGGGTTGATGTTGATTGGGATTTTTCTTTTTCTTTTTCATTGGCTTGTTGCTAACTTTGTTTGGAGCTTTGGAATTTTTCTGGGTATGGTTTTGGCAATGGCCAAAGTTGATGGTTGAGTTGTTGGAATTGGTTGGATGGCTTGGATAGTTAGTTGGAGTTGATTTTTCAGATTGGGATAATCTGGTGGTATTGAGATGGAAATGGTAGTGATGTTTTTGTTTCGTTGGTTGGTGTCGTTTTTTGGGTGGTATTGAGATACTCGCTAGTGAATTTTTAGGCCAAGAGTGGCTCTGATACCATGTTTAATTGAAGAATTGTATGTTTTCAATTCATTGATTTTATACTGAGAGTTATAGGCTTTATATAGGAGAGATACGGTTAGTGTATATTAGTGTATCCCCTAGAAACCATTCGTGTTGTCGGTTTCAGAGCATTTTGTCTTGTATCTATATATCATAAATAATAGAGGAAAGAGTTCTTCAATTCATATATATAAATTGTTTTCTTTATTAAGTCATGCATTTAAAATAAAGTATGTATATGAATTGTCTAGATAATTCATTTAATCGGTAAATGAATTATCGAAAAGGGTTCCCAACGGAAGCAATGTATTTTGGGCAACTATATTGCACAGTAGGCATATCGGATGCTTTTGAAAGATATCATGAGTTGATATAAGTACGGATCAAAATGATAGTCATGTCATTAGGGCATTGGTATGGACTAGCGGTTGGTGAACTGTTTTTGAACATGACCAAATAACGACAAATCACTTGGAAAAGCATGTAGTCAATGATTTATCGTTTGGTTATATCAGTGCACAATGTAGTCCTTTGACCTGAGACATTGTAGTTGGATCCGATACGGATGCGTATGGTTCATACGGTGTATAAGTACGAGACTAATCATGTTTCATATAATAAAGCCTATTTGGTCATGTGTTGTTCATATGCGGAAACGAACAATGGTCAAGAGGGGATCCATTGACTCGGAAATATAGGATCGAGAGTACCGCTGACTCCATCAGGATTCGAGTTCCTAGACAAACATAGATAAATGTTAGAAATCATAAACTCTGGCCAGAGTCTATTATTAGTCATACAAAAGCAAGTTTGTGATGACAAGTTCCGAACATATTGATCGACGATTCGGTAGAAGATCGAGTTTAGGATTTTAACATTCCATGAATCCATGCTTGATCAGGATATTTCAATGGAGGGACTTTACCTGCATGGTATGTATGATTTGAAATGGGCTCGATGAAGTATTTCTTCATCGTGGTTTAGGGACTATGGCACATTGTTAGATGTTTACCATAGTCGTTGGGCCTCCGGACAGGTTTCTAGATTAATCTAGAACCGGCTCACGGCTAATCCACGTTAGACCTACATGGTCACACCAATAGCCTTGAGAAGTTAGAAAAGGATGAGAGAGAGAAATGATTATCTGAAGAGAGCTAGCACCTTAGGGAGGGTAATAACGGGATTTCTATGGTAATAGTTACATAGAAAATTGTTTGTGACATTTTAAGGGTTAAAATGGTCAAGCAATAATTAATTATATTTAATTATTGTATCTTAAAGCATTAAGATTAATGAGATGAACAAAAATGACCTTTTAATAGTTAAAGGGTAAAAGGGTAAATTTATGGGTTGTTAATGTAAACTAGTTTAGTTTACATGGGCCCTTGAATAATATTAATTATTCACAGGGTAGCATAATAAATTCATGGGGTCCTTTTTAAAATAAGATTTTATTGCGCTTGGAAGTGAAAAACAAATAATTACAAAATTGCCCAAGTATATATAAATGCAAAAGGTTGCATTTTAGTTCATTATTCACTTGTTCACTCAAAAACAAACTAAAAGCTCTCTCCCAAGCCACGGCCACTCTCTAAATCTCTCAAGGTGGTGTTAAAGTATGTGTAACGCCCCGCTTGAGGTACGTTGTTACTGTTTCCTCTTTCGCTCTTATTTTGAGTTGGTTTTGGTGTTATTGTTTGATTTAGTGTTGTGTTGATTGAGTTTTAGATATTTTCTTCCCTAAGGGCAATTTGACCTTTCTACCCCCTAATTAGCGAGGGAAAGTGGGGGAGTTATTTGTAAGGATTTTTCATAGAGAATGTGTTGATATGGGGGTGAGTTTGTAATGAATCAAAGGATATGGATGGAATTCCCAAAGAAGAATAAGGGCAAAATGGGAATGAGTGTGTTTATATTTCATTAAAAGGAATTAGAATCAAAGAAACCCCTCATTTTCTTCTTCTCAAACGCAACTTCCCATCCTTACTCCTCTTAACTTCTCTTCTCTTTTGATCAAGGTATTCCAAGGGGTTTTGAAGTGATTTGGGGTGGAAAAGTAACCTAAGGCTTCCTAAGGTAAGGATTTCTCCTTAAGTTGTGTGATTTGTGAGTTTTAACCCATATTGAAGTTTGAGGGTTTTCCTTCTTTTGGTTAAGATTAGAGGAAAAGTCAAGCTAAACAAGTGAAAGGAAGAATTTGTGAAGTCTCTCCATAACAAGTAAGTAAAACCCAACCCAAGTTGAGATTTATGAAATTTCTTGATTAGGGTTTTGTTAGACTTGATGTACATGTAATATGGCATATATGAAGGATTAAATAGAGATTTCTATGCTTTGTGATTGTTATACCTTGCAAATTTGAGAAATGAGATGTTGGGTTGGCAAGGTAGTTTGAGATGGAATTTAAGGGGTGTCATGGATCCCTTTTTTTTGGAAGTGCCTTGTTTGATGTGGGTTTTATGGCTTTGTGAAGGGTTTTTCCCCATTTTGGATGGTTAGAAAGATTTAGAATCATTACTATAATAGAGTTTTATAGTGCACATGAGATGTTTGATGAAATGCCTAATAGAGGTTTGAGTGTGAGTATTGAACCTTAATTCTTGCAACATTGCATGTTGGCATTTCATAAGTGCATTGGTAGTGATGAACCATCCATAGGCACTAATTGTGCATGGAAAAGTGACCTAAGAAAGTGTAAGGAAATGGTTTATGCAATTACCCTATGAGTAGAGAGCTTAGTGGGTAAAATTACTCTAAGGGTAGAGAGCATTGCAAAAATTGCTACAATAGAATGAGTTAGAAGAGAAGTATAGTTGGGATGATGCTTTGTGAACATCACCCGAATTGTTATGGGGAATCGGATTGATGCTTTGTGATCATCATCCGAATAGCCCATTAGAGATGGGTCGATGCTTTGTGATCATCACCCGATGAGTAGTAGAAATGGGTAGATGCTTTGTGACCACTACCCGCTTAGTTAAGAGATATGTAAGTTGATGCTTTGTGATCATCATCTAACATTTGGTAGAAGTGGGTTGATGCTTTGTGACCATCACCCAATAGTGACTAGAGACGGGTAAATGCTTGGTGATCGTTACCCAAACTTCATGAGGAACGGGTAGGTGCTAGGTGATCTCCACCCGATAGTTAGAAGAACCGAGTTGGTGCTTTGTGATCCTCACTCAATTAGTCACTAAGAATGGGTTGGTACCGTGTGAATTCCACCCGATAGCTATAGAGAGTGAGATGGTCTTTGTGTGAATGCCATCCGGCCGTACCTCCGGTAAGATGAGGCCATGATGTTATTAGGAGCTAGAATCGTAAATAGCATAAGGAAAGAATTAAGAGTTATTTTTACGAGGGACAGACAGAGAGAGTTTTACTTACGAGGCATTATTTTGTGCTCACCCCGTTATTTTCCTTTGTGGATGCGGAGTTCTAGGTGATGCGGTCGGAGGCGTCGGCAAGCGAAGAGATAGCTACACTGTTTCCCCTGTTTTGTCTTTAAAAATGCATTTTTGTAAACAGTACTCTTTGTGTATAAAAGACATATGACTTATAATGAAAAGAAAGTTTTTGGGCCCGAATTTTCTATTGTTATTATGCATGCATTGTACTAGTTTTTCGTAGTTGTTACATTTTTTGGTATCGAGCAAAGATTTTGGGATTGAACAGGTTGTACTATTCTCATCGCCACGGCGTCCCCTCTAACCGATTGTGTGAGTAATTCTTTCCTTATAGCAATTGTTCCTTGAGTTTATTAGTGTGATCATTTTGTAGATGAGGCATAGTTATCGGAATCGCGGTAAAGGTGTGGTGAATGAAGGAGAACCTTCTAACCCACCAGAGTCTACGCCCCTCCCTTGGATGAAGCTAGAATCCGGGGAATTATACGACAAGTTATGGCGAAGGGGCTTCGGGGGAGAGTTGTACCCCCTCTTTAGGTACCGCCTGATTACACATGTCGAAAGAGGACAAACGGTACCTCCCGGGTGCGAGAGTTGAACCGTTTACGGTCTCTCGCCGGGCATCAACCCTCGAGTTTAAGGGTACTACGATCCAGAATAGCGAGAAGAGTGGCTTGGGTCGGAGTAGAGCAGCCACGAGTTTATTTCCCATGTCGATTGGGAGAAGATCCCGGTATGCGAGTTTCTTGTTTGGGGTGATGCCCGAATTTGGTGGGAGTTAATGGAAGAAACTCATGGCCTTGTGACGTAATGGACGTGGGAAGAGTTTAGGCAAGAGTTTGGTGAGTATAGAAAGCAGAGGACCAAGTTCATGAGAAGGTCCAAGAATTTATCGCTTATGAAAGAAGGGACTAGCGGCCTGAAAGAGTACTCGTGAAGTTCAACGCTCTTGCAAGGTTTGCACCTGGAATAGTTAGCACTCCCGGCCTTGAGAAGGGATAAGTTTGTACATGGTTTGAAGCCGGAGATAGCCCGGGATATAATGACAAGCTCCCAACCCCCTCAAATTATAGTGAGGCTTTGAGGCTGGCAATGAAGGCGGAGATTTTTGAGAATAAAATCTTCCCCAGTAGGATCCTCACAGGGAGGACCAAATGAGCTACCCTCTACTCCTCAGAGAGAGAAACATGAGGGTGTAAGAGGCAAAGAAATGAAGAATCAGAAGAAGAAGTTTCAGTATAAACAGAATAGAAAAGAGTGGAAGAATAAGCGACCTCGGATGGAAGGGTTTCCTCCTTGCCCTAAATGCGGGAAGAATCACCCGGGAGAGTGTCTGAGGGATCAGAGAGTGTGTTATAGGTGCCGACAACCAGGGCACATGATGAGAGATTGTAAAGCTCCTTTTCCACCAACTACTCAGGGTTTAGGAGGTACTGCGAATGCCAGAGTTTTTACTGTGGCATAGGGGGAAACGAGGCGATCCATCGTACCCATTCTTGTCGTTATTATTTCATGCGGATCCCTTTATATGCTTTAATTGATTAGTGCTACTCATTCGTTCATATCTTATGGGATGCTTGAAAGATTAGGTTTGAAACCTACTAGAGCGACTCAACCCATTAAGATAGAACTACCCGATGGGGTTAGTGTTGTGACTCAAGAGATTTTGTTAAGAGAGTCCTTAGTGATCCAGGGTAGAGAGTTAATCGTTGACTTAATAGTTTTCGATATGCCCGATTTTGATGTGATTCTGGGCATGGACTTCCTAGGGGAGACATGGAGTAGAGATTGGTGTCGGAAAAGAAAAAGAAGGCAAGGTTTAACCTTAATAGTGGAGATAAGTTTAGTTTTGGAGAAGGCCATCATTGAGCATGTTTGATTAGTAATGTGAAGCCAAGGGGAAGATGTTGAGAAAGGGGGTGTTCGGGGTTATATTGCCCATGTAGTGCAAAGTGGTGATGTTCCCAGGTTAGAGATTCGAGAGGGTGCCGGTAGTTCGAGACTTCCTAGATGTATTTCGGGAAGATTCAGGGTTTGCCTCCCGAGAGGAGGTAGAGTTTAGTATCGAACTAGCACCGGAGGGGACGCAATATCTAAAGCCCCTTATCGAATGGCCCCGGTGAGCTCAAGAATTAAAGAAGCAACTCCAAGAGCTTTTAGATAAAGGCTTTATCCGACCAAGTCATTCCCTTCTGGGGAGCTCCAATCTTGTTTGTTTTTGAAAAAGGATGGATCACTAAGGATGTGTATTGATTATAGGGAGTTGAATAAAGTTACGTGAAGAATAAGTACCCGCTACCCCGGATAGATGACCTTTTTTGATCAGTTGAAAGGAGCGCAGTGTTCTCCAAAAATTGATTTGAGGTCCAGTATCATCAAGTAAGAGTGGTTGAGCAAGATGTGGCTAAGGCGCCTTTCGTACAAGATATGGGCATTATGAATTTGTAGTGATGCCTTTTGGCTTGACTAATGCCCAAAGAGGTTTTTATGGACTTGATGAGCAGGGTATTCCATGAGTACTTGGATCGTTCATTGTTGTCTTCATCGCGACATTCGATTTACTCAAAGTCAAGAGAAGAGCATGAGAGACACTTGAGATTAGTATTGCAACGTGAGAGAAAAGAAGTTGTGTGCTAAATTTTTCAAGTGTGAGTTTTGGCTTAACTAAGTGATATTCTTGGGTCATACCGTATCGAAGGAAGGGATTTCGGTAGATCCAGAGTAAAGTGCGAGCAATCTGGAATGGCGAAGCCAAGAACAATGAAAGAAATCGGGAGTTTCTTAGGCTTAGCAGGTTACTACCAGGCGATTTGTAGCAGTTCTTGGGATTGGCTAAAGCAGTTGTGACTTTTACCAAAGCAAACAAAAACTCCTTTTGTGCGGTCAACGGACATGTGAAGAAAGCTTTCAAGAGTTGAAGAAGTGGTTAACATCAGCTCCGTACTAGTGTTACCACGGGGAGGGTGTAGATTATGACATTTATATGACGCCTCTTTGCGAGGGACTTGGTCTTTGTGTTGATGCGATTAGGTAGGGTTATAGCTTATGCTTCGTCAATTGAAAAGAGTACGAGACCGATACCCTACGCATGACTTAGAATTAGCATTTGTGGTCTTTGCTTTAAAGATATGGAGGCACCTTACCTTTATGGTGTGAAGAGTAATATCTACACCGATCATAAGAGTCTAAGTACTTCTTCACTCAAAAGGAGTTGAATATGAGGAGAAGGTGGTTAGAAATGGTCAAGGATTATGATTGTGAGATCAAATATCAACCGGGAAAGCCAATGTAGTAGCCCGATGCTTTGAGTAGAAAAGCCCATGTTTTTCCGGCTTACGCGAGAAAGAGTTAATAGAAGATTTGTCTAAGGAGCAGATTGAAGTGGTTCCAAGACCGAATTGCCGACCCTAGAGGTACAGTCCTCTTTACTAGAGGAAGTTAGAGAAAAGCAAATGGCAGATGAGTGGTGTTAGAAAGAGTTCAACAAGTGCGTGAGGGCAAGACATCGAGTTCTTTGTGAGAGATGGTGTCCTCTATTTTAGGAATCGGTTGTGCATTCCTCCAAATGAGGAGTTGAAAGAAAGAAAATTCTTATGGAGGCTCATGACACACCGTACACCGCTCATCAGGGAGCAACCAAGATGTATCGGGATGTCAAGAAAGGCTATTGGTGGTCGGAGGTATGAAGAAAGACATTGCGAGGTTTGTGGCTAAATGCCTAACGCAGGCGGCCGGGTGAAAGCGAAGACCCAGGCCGGCCGATCGGGGAGTTGCTTCACCCATTGTATCCCAGTGGAAATGGGAGAGCTTGTCGATGGTTTTATCACGGGTCTCCCAGTACGAGAGAGGGTATAATGCTATATGGGTGATTGTGGATAGGTTAACCAAATCGGAACCCATTTCCTCCCGGTAAAGAAAGTACCTCTGATCAAGGTTGCGATTTACCTCAGGAGATAGTCGGAGGGTTGCATGGTGTGCCCAAGACTATAGTATCGGAGATAGAAATTCCAGTTTGTTTAGGTTAACCGGACAAGTTTACGAGAGGAGTTTGGGTACCCGTTTAGCATTGATCAAGCCTTTATCATCCTCGGGACGGGTAGATGGAGCCGAGAGAACAAATCAGGGTGCTCGAGGATATGTTGAAGCTTTGTTGCATGGATTATAGAGTATCTGGCATGAGATGTTACCTTTAGTGGAATTTGCCTACAACAACGGTTATCGGTCTACAATTAGAATGGCGCCTTCCACGAGGCTTTGTATGGTAGACGGTGTAGGTCTCAGCTTCATTGGAATGAAGTGGGAGAAAGAGAATGAGTTGAGCAAGCTCTTGGGCGAAGATGACTCGGAAGCTAGTAGAAGATGTGAAGTTAGGTCCGAGAAATAGAATGAAGCAAGCCCAAGATCAGGCCAGGGAAGAGTTATGCCGGACTTGAAGAGGAAAGAGGTAGAATTCCAAGTGGGGCGATAAAGTATTTCGAAAGTTTCCACCTAACAGCGAGTAATGCGCTTTGGAAGGCAAAGGGAAGCCTACCCCAGGAGGGTATGTAAGATCCTTTTGAGGTCTTGCAACGAGTGGGAAAGGTGGCCTATAGATTGGCACTACCACCTAGCATGGACGGGGGAGGGGTGCATGATGTCTTCCATGTCTCGATGCTACGGAAATATGTAAGTGATCCCCCTCCACGTCCTAGCGTAGAAGGCGTTGAAGTAATTGAGAGAATCTAGTATATGAAGAAGCGTCCGGAAGGTTAGTAGGAACAAGGAGGGTTAAAAAACTTGGAACAAGAGTGTTCGCTAGTGAAGGTCCTTTGGAGGAATCACAAAGTGGAAGAAGCCACTTGGGAAGTAGAGCGGAACATGAAGACTCGTTTTCCAGAGTTATTTGCATGAATTTTGGGGACGAAATTCTTTTAAGGGGGGAAGAATTGTAACGCCCCGCTTGAGGTACGTTGTTACTGTTTCCTCTTTCGCTCTTATTTTGAGTTGGTTTTGGTGTTATTGTTCGATTTAGTGTTGTGTTGATTGAGTTTTAGATATTTTCTTCCCTAAGGGCAATTTGACCTTTCTACCCCTAATTAGCAGGGAAAGTGGGGAGTTATTTGTAAGGATTTTTCATAGAGAATGTGTTGATATGGGGGTGAGTTTGTAATGAATCAAAGGATATGGATGGAATTCCCAAAGAAGAATAAGGGCAAAATGGGAATGAGTGTGTTTATATTTCATTAAAAGGATTAGAATCAAAGAAACCCCTCATTTTCTTCTTCTCAAACGCAACTTCCCATCCTTACTCCTCTCAACTTCTCTTCTTTTGATCAAGGTATTCCAAGGGGTTTTGAAGTGATTTGGGGTGGAAAAGTAACCTAAGGCTTCCTAAGGTAAGGATTTCTCCTTAAGTTGTGTGATTTGTGAGTTTTAACCCATATTGAAGTTTGAGGGTTTTCCTTCTTTTGGTTAAGATTAGAGGAAAAGTCAAGCTAAACAAGTGAAAGGAAGAATTTGTGAAGTCTCTCCATAACAAGTAAGTAAAACCCAACCCAAGTTGAGATTTATGAAATTTCTTGATTAGGGTTTTGTTAGACTTGATGTACATGTAATATGGCATATATGAAGGATTAAATAGAGATTTCTATGCTTTGTGATTGTTATACCTTGCAAATTTGAGAAATGAGATGTTGGGTTGGCAAGGTAGTTTGAGATGGAATTTAAGGGGTGTCATGGATCCCTTTTTTTGGAAGTGCCTTGTTTGACAGGTTTTATGGCTTTGTGAAGGGTTTTTCCCCATTTTGGATGGTTAGAGAAAGATTTAGAATCATTACTATAATAGAGTTTTATAGTGCACATGAGATGTTTGATGAAATGCCTAATAGAGGTTTGAGTGTGAGTATTGAACCTTAATTCTTGCAACATTGCATGTTGGCATTTCATAAGTGCATTGGTAGTGATGAACCATCCATAGGCACTAATTGTGCATGGAAAAGTGACCTAAGAAAGTGTAAGGAAATGGTTTATGCAATTACCCTATGAGTAGAGAGCTTAGTGGGTAAAATTACTCTAAGGGTAGAAAGCATTACAAAAATTGCTACAATAGAATGAGTTAGAAGAGAAGTATAGTTGGGATGATGCTTTGTGAACATCATCCGACCGTTATGGGAATCGGATTGATGCTTTGTGATCATCATCCGAATAGCCCTTAGAGAGATAGATCGATGCTTTGTGATCATCACCCGATGAGTAGTAGAAATGGGTAGATGCTTTGTGACCACTACCCGGTTAGTTAAGAGATATGTAGGTTGATGCTTTGTGATCATCATCTAACATTTGGTAGAAGTGGGTTGATGCTTTGTGACCATCACCCAACAGTGACTAGAGACGGGTAAATGCTTGGTGATCGTTACCCAAACTTCATGAGGAACGGGTAGGTGCTAGGTGATCTCCACCCGATAGTTAGAAGAACCGAGTTGGTGCTTTGTGATCCTCACTCGGTAGTCACTAAGAATGGGTTGGTACTGTGTGAATTCCACCCGATAGCTATAGAGAGTGAGATGGTGCTGTGTGAATGCCATCCCGGCCGTACCTCCCGGTAAGATGAGGCCATGATGTTATTAGGAACAGAAACAGAATCAAAAATAGCATAAGGAAAGAATTAAGAGTTATTTTTACGGGGACAGACAGAGAGAGAGTTTTACTTACTGAGCATTATTTTGTGCTCACCCCGTTATTTTCCTTTGTGGATGCGGAGTTCTAGGTGATGCGGTCGGAGGCGTCGGCAAGCGAAGAGAGATAGCTACACTGTTTCCCTGTTTTGTCTTTAAAAATGCATTTTTGTAAACAGTACTCTTTGTGTATAAAAGACATATGACTTATAATGAAAAGAAAGTTTTTGGGCCCAATTTTCTATTGTTATTATGCATGCATTGTACTAGTTTTCAGTAGTTGTTACAGTATGGAGGTCTCATCATTTTGAGGCTAATCTTCATCAATCCAAAGCAAAGGAGTAGGTATAATCTCTTTTCCAAGCTTTGTTTGAAAATCGATTTTTGTGAATCCAACCTTTCATGCTTTCATTCCCCATTTCCACCACTCTTCATGCATGTTGTTCTTTCATATATAATCTACAAAATCTCCTAATTATGTCAATTACAATATACCGACATAATTAGGAGATTATAGGATATCAAGAACATTATGAGTATCCTAAAACTGACAAATTTAAGAGATTACATAATATTCAGGAAATCTCAACAGAAGATACAAAAGTCAATGAATTACCTTTTGTACATAGAATCGAGATCTTGCAACAAGTTCAAACTTTTCACATTATTCTTTTCAATATCACTTTCAAGTTCTAAAAGCTGGAAGCAGGGGTGGGATAATCCGGTTAACCGAACCTGTTATTCGGTTTGGCAATAAGCTAAACCGAAACTGGACCAGTATATGGTATAAACCGAATTCAAGCTGAATCAAATATTCAGTTTAGTTATCTAGTTAACAGGTTTTCAAACCGAATTTCAAATTCAACGCTAAATTCTACATTTTTTACATTTTAGTCACCAAATCAGACATTTATTACATAATAGAACCTTCTCAAGATCTAAAAATGATTTTGAAGGCCAAAGTGCTATGTAAATATTAGTAAAACTTAACTTTTAAATCAACTTAGAGCAAACGGAAACCAATGAGAAGATAAATGGAAACATGGACCAGCTATAGCAATCATTACTGAACTTTACTAAAGCCAACTACATACATGAACCCACTCCACTTTCAATTTGAAGAAAATGAAGACAAGATGTTTGATAAGTGACTCTTATCCACAAATGTGCATAGCCATAATGACTATTTGTATAAAAATGAAAACGAAGATATGAAAAAGCAAGTGCATTTTCAACTGCAAACTCTTCAGGGGCACTAGCCATTAAGACCTATATTTTCAGTTTACCTTGCTGAATCAGTAATGGATTACTGGATGTTTGTGGAGGTGGAGCCGTGGTTGTGCCGTCTCGGTTGTCACTGGGTGGTTGTCGCCATTTGCCAATGAGACAGGTTTGCTGATGGGTTAGGTGGCGTTGGCCATAGAGACTCTAGACCTGGAGTTTAACTAAAATGCAATTTTTTTTCTTTCTAAAGCTCATTTTCTTTATATAACTAGGGTTTTCTAACTTAAAACCAGCTTTAAAAACTGGTTTGGGAATACCCTTAAACTGAAAATCGAACTGATTTTTTGGTTTTTCAAATTTCACAAATCAAAAACCGAATCGGTTTGCAAAAAAACCAGATTTTCAATCCAATTTCGGTTCGGTTTTTGGTTCGGATTGGATCGATTGTCAGATAATTTCTCCCACCTCTAGGTGGAAGGTACACAAAAAGGGGTTATTACCCACTAGTAAAATAACCAAAAGGAAAAAGTACACGTGTTCCTATTTGTCTTACACATGAATCAACAATTATGAATAAAAAGACAAACCATATATAAAACCATATTAGCAATCTTATCAAAGCAACATAACAGAGATCATAAAATGCAACCCTTAAAGGGCCATCCCCTCGTGGACATCTCCCATAGAAAACCTACTAGAATCTCTAACATTTGGAAATACAAAGTGAGTTGCCATAAGTTCCCCCAACTAATCCCAAATTCTTTCTACAAACCCAATCCAGATGAACCATTAATCATTTTAGTGTACCAATCTAATGTCAGACAAAAATAGAAAGGAGGAGGAGGTGAAAAAGAATAAGAAGATTATAAATTAAAAAGGGATGAACAATAAATTAGTAAGAAAAGAGAAGCAAAAAGGACAATGAATTTGCAGAGAAGGGAAGAATTTAGAGAAAGGAAGAAGTAGAATTAATTAATGCATCATAATGATTTATGTCATTAGTTTAATCTATTCTCCGGAAAGAAACATAAGGTCCACGTAATGACAAAAGCCCTACACAACAAAGAAATTTAAATTTACTCTAAATTAGTACTACAAATGCTATTTAAAAGAAAATCATATCAAGGGAACCAAATACCTCAAACAAGAAATATCCCTAAGTAAAATATTTCCCTAAAAATATAATGAAACTTGGATTATTGATTTTACGTCACAACCACTTGTTCTGCTCTATACTTCACATTTTTAGTAGTCTCCAACCTATTAATCTCCAAAGAAATTTTTCAAAAGCACTTGGGGCCTAGTTAAACAAAATTCGTATCTAATTTATGTAGCTCCACACTAAAATGGTTTAAGAACATTTTGTATTTCCACAAGTTAGCACTTACATTCATCGTGCCAACAACTCTATGTGAATCCTCTCTTAAATTTATCAAAACACGAAGCACCAGAAACAATATGATATAGTGAGAACAAACTTGGCATCATCAATGAACTTGAAACTTGAAATTCTTGCAAACTTGCCAGACTCTTGATAAAGTGAAATATGATGCAAATAGATCTTTGCACAAGTATCATAAAAACTAATTCACAAACCAATCATGGAAGTACTAAACAAAAGTGTTCAAGATTAAAAACTCAAATTTCTGGTCTTCATGAATTTTTATCATATCTTATTGATCTTCTCCATCTTTAGAGCAATTAGCATGTGGATCCTCTATAGCCTCCCCTGACCCAACTAGATAGTACACAAAATCCAACATCATCAATTGCATCAATTAAACAATGACAGGCTATTCACCAGTGTACGAAATCGCGCAAGTAATAAAGCTCTGGGTAAACGAGTGTCAAATCCCAAGAAAACTACTTACCAAGTACCAAACTAATCTATTTTATTATTATTTGATAAAACAGAATTTTAAGAATGAATTAATGAAAAATAAAACAAACAAAAAAGTAAACAAAAGCAGAATTGTATTAATACTATGGCAAAAAGACCAATAAGACTAAACCTAGGGGACATATTTCACACCAATTTAATCTTATGCATTGATAATTATTGCTAACCTAATTAAGCTTATACTAAAGGTCAAACTCCTTAATATTTCACTAACTTTCTCTTGAATAATTAATGAATTAACCCTTAAGCAACAACCCAAAATATCTTTAAATTGGATTTAGAAGCTAAGAGATCATTAAGTTTTATGGAATTTACCAGAACCTCACAGATCGTGGTAAACTATCTCTAGCGTTCGCTCAATCTATGGTTTTATTACCTTAGACTAATTAGGTTTCATCTCTCGATCTCAACCTAACCCATAAAATCATTCAACTCTTGGGCCCTTAAGAATTGAAAGCATTACACACAATAATAAAACTTAGAATTAAGGCTCAATTAAAATTAACAACAATAAGGTGAACATGATAATCCGAGAATTATACCATTTTATTTAGGCTTTTTGGCCGGATTTTGGATACTTCTTAATTCGTTTAATCACCATTTTACTTTTTAACTATTACATTAAATGATTTTTTATTAATTTAAGAGTGAGAATATGGAATAAATGAAAGCCAGTGTGGAAACTTGAAACTTCGCTAATCCTTAGGTGGGAACATGTCGTTTACTCTACAAAATTATTATGGAATCTCCTAATCCTCATACTTTCTGCTTAGATTTTATTTATTTATGCCAATCAATTGTGCATTAAAGTTTATAAATATTAATTGTTATACTTTTTGCATTATGGTCCTACACTTTTAATATAATTACATTTTGGTCCTTGCTGAGGTGGACTGATGTGGTCATACGGTTGTGCGTCTTCTCTTGAGCAGTTGTCTTTGATGGAAAGACAACTGCATATTAAAAGGAGGGAGACTTTACATGTCCCCATTTTAGACGCAATTTTATTTTTCAGATTCAAAAACCATCACTCTAAAATTGTAGTCCATGGAAGATCCTGTAATTTGAAGAAGCAAGAAGATTAAACAACAATTGCTATGGCTGGAGGTTTGTCATTTACTTCCGCATATATTCCATGGAGATTTTATGATGAAATTGATTGTATTATCAACTTTATATGAATATTGGAATATGAATGTATTTTACATTTAGTATCAGAGCATAGTTTGAATCTCTGCCTAGCATGAAGCCATTTGTTGCAAATCTGAAAAATATTGCATAAAATTGGGATTTTCTCCATTAATACCCGTACTGTAAATCAAGCATAACTTTTATTATAAATAGAATCTGTTTTCGATTTCGGTGTCATTGGAATCCTTGTTGAAAAAGCTTTCCAACGGTATATTATTTGTCAAAAAAGGAGTTCTGGATGCAAAGTTATGCTAGTTTAAAGTTTTGGTTAGAAATTATTGTTTGGGTGTTTTCGGAAGCCATTTACGGCACCGATTTAAGATGAAATTGTCATTTGGGATGTCACCGATATAGGTTATATGTCCACATTCAAGTTGCCCCTTTAAAATGCTGGAAAAATGGTTGGAAATAGGCTGTTGAAAATCTGCAAAACTAGGTAAAAAGTTGTAGAAACGAGTCAAGAAGAACCGACCCAATAGGATAAACGAGTCAAATTGACCCGGCCAAATTAAGCAGAATCAAACCCGAAACCCGAAGGGCCCCAAGAAAGGTCAAGTGGGTGACGGTCAATGAACCAGCCAACAGGTCAGACTAGTCAATAAATCGGTCAATGGGTCAGATCGGTCCAGTGGACCGAATCGGGTCAACCTGACTCACTCAAACGGGTCAAACCAACCCAGATTCAGACCCGGCGCTTGCTGGCGCGTGAGGGTGCTTGTGCATGCATCAGGCGCATAAGGGTGTGTGCTTAGGCGCGTGTGAGCACGTGACGACACGTGGGAGTGCCGTGTAGGCTCATGGGAGTGCCGTGTAGGTGCATGAAGGTGCGTGGGAATGTGTGCTATCTTTTGGTGGTGCGTGGGGACACGTGGTTTAGTCACGATGGCACGTGGAAGTCGGTGACAGCGTGTATGATGGTTTTTATGTCATATATTGCTTTATTATGCATAAATAATGTGTTATTCTTGTATTGATTTGTGTTATATTATATAATTCATGTTATACATTATTTAATGTTTTATGATCATATATATTTGATTAATTTAGAGTAGCCGCAGCATCTAAATTATGATAACATATGCATTAAGTAATATTAGTTATGATCATATTAAGGTTAATAACATCGTTTTGTAGGTAATCATATTAATATAATCATTTTACCCACAGGGAATGTCATATTTTCATGATTAATTAGGGATGAAATAAAAATTATTCTTTTTTCTTAATTAGCCCACTGGTATTATGAAATATTAATAATTTATAGTTTCATCATTAAAGGATAATGAATCATAATATGTAATGTCTTTACCCACAGGGAGATTTTATGATATGTAGATTCATTTATGATTTATTATTTGTTTTACATTGGTAAACTTATAATTGTTATTGATGGTTTGTGCCTCATAATTTATTTACTAAGCATGTCTATTGATATACCTACAGTTGATCAAACTTTGATGATGGTTGAGGATAAGGTTCCTAGTTTAAATGGTGATAACTACAAATCCTAGAGAAAGGTTGTCTTCTTCATTTAAGGTGCATTGATCTTGACTATGCTCTTCATAAGGAAGAGCCACCTACACCTACAGGTACTAGTTCTCAAGCTAAGATTGTTTTGTATGAATGGTGGGAGCAATCCAACTGTTTAAGCATGATGTTTATCAAATCTCACATTACGACTAGTATTCGTGGGTTGATACCGGAGTGTGAAAATGTCAAGGATCTGATGGAGGTAACTCATGCACAGTTTGAAACCTCAGACAAGGCATTAGGTAGCACCCTAATGAGTAGATTGACACCCATGAAGTTCACTGGCATTAAAGAAGTCTGTGAGCATATTATGAAAATGAGGGATATTGCTGCTCAGTTGAGATCCCTTCAGATGGTGATTAATGATGATTTCCTGGTGCATTATGTCCTGAACTCTCTCTCGTCTCATTATACTCTTTTCAAGATATCTTATAACACGCAGAAGGATAAATGGTCAATCAATGAGCTTTTGACCATGTGTGTTCAGGAGGAGGAAAGACTGCTTCAGGAAGTGAATGAAACTGCACATCTAGTGACAGGAAATGTCAAGTACACTTCAAACAAGAATAAGAAGTGGAAGGGAAAAGGCAAGCTACATGAGGTTATGAGCAAAGGTAATAAGGATAATATCAAGTGTTTCTTCTGTAAAAAGACGGGACACATGAAGAAGGATTGTCCTAAGAGGAAGGCCTGGCTTGACAAGAAAGGTAACCTCTCATCTCTTGTGTATTATGAATCTAATATGATTTGTGTTTCACATAATGATTGGTGGATTGATTCTGGTTCTACAATCCATGTTTCTAATACCATATAGGGTTTTCTGGATCGAAAGAAGCCATTGGGAAGTGAATGCTACATCTATTCGGGAAACAGGATGCCTTCACGTGTTGAAGCTGTTGGAACATTTAGACTTATTTTAAGTACTAATTATGCTTTGGATTTGGAATGAACCTTTTATATTCCTAGTTTTTCTAGGAATTTAATTTCAGTTTCTAAACTTGTACCTTATGGATACTCTTTTAACTTTTATGGTAATTCTTTTAATTTAATTAAGAACTCATCTATTGTTGGAAATGGTACTTTGGTTGATGGTTTGTTTAAAATTCATTTAAGTGATAATGTTCCTTATAGTCTTATGACTTCACATGCTAACACTGGTATGAAACGTACTATTATGTATGAAAACTCTTCTTTTTTGTGGCATAGGAGATTAAGACACATCTCCATTGATAGGATTAAAAGGTTGGTAAATGCTAGAGTTCTCGAAACTCTTGACTTTACTGACTTTGATACTTGTGTAGACTGCATTAAGGGAAAGCAGACCAACAAATCCAAGAAGGGTGCTAGGAAGAGTTCTGAACTTTTAGAAATCATACACACAGATATTTGTTGCCCTGACATGAGCTCTAATGGTCAAAAATATTTCATCACCTTTATTGATGATTACTCATGATATATGTATCTCTATTTGCTTTATCACAAGGATGAAGCGTTGGATGCTTTCAAAATATATAAAGCAGAAGTAGAGAAACAATGTGGAAAACAAATTAAGATCGTGAGATCTGATAGAGGTGGTGAATGTTATGGTAGATACACTGGTATAGGATAAGCACTTGGTCCATTTGCTAAATTTCTTCAAGAGCAAGGTATTGTGGCTCAGTACACCTTGCATGGCACACCATCTCAGAATGGTGTAGCAGAACGGAGAAATAGAACATTAATGGATATGGTACGGAGTATGCTGAGTAACACCAAACTTCCTTATTCTTTGTGGATTGAAGCTCTCAAAATTGTAGCGTATATATTAAACTGAGTTCCAACTAAGGCGGTTCCCAAAACGCCATTCGAATTATGGAAGGGTTGGAAACCAAGTTTAAGTCATTTATGTATCTGGGGTTGCCCAGTTGAAGTTAGATTTATAATCCACAAGAACGGAAGTTAGATCCTACGACTATTAGTGCATATTTTATTGGATATACGAAAAATCCCAGGGATATAAGTTTTATTGTCCAAACCATTTCAGTAGAATTGTTGAATCAAGAAATGCCAAATTTCTTGAAAATGATGTGGTTAGTGGGAGTGATCAAATCAGAGACTCAGTCCTTGAGAAAATTGATGCTTTAGACAATGCTCCTACATTGAGTAAAAGATTGGTTGTTCATCCAAACAGGGTGAATAATGAGGAACCACTCAATCAAAATCCACCTTCTGATGAGATTGTTTTAGAAGATCATTTTGAACAACCTCCACTACAGGAGGAACAACCTGTTATGCAACAGTCTCAACAAGAGACTGTTGTTACAACATTAAGGAGATCTACTAGAACAAAGAGATCAGCAATTCCTACTGATTATGAAGTGTATATGCAAGAGTCTGACTGTGACATAGGTATTGAGGATGATGCAGACAAGTTTTTACAAGCTATGAACAGTAGTAAATCTGAGTTGTGGTATAATGCCATGATAGACGAGATGAATTCTATGGCGGATAATGAAGTTTGGGACCTTGTTAAGTTGCATACTGGAAAGAAACCTATTGGTTGTAAATGGGTATTTAAAACCAAAAAGGATTCATTAGGCAACATTGAGAGATACAAGGCTAGAGTTGTTGCCAAGGGGTTCACGCAAAGGGAATGAATAGATTATAAAGAAACATTTTCTCCAGTTTCTAAAAAGGATTCCTTTCGTATCATAATGGCATTAGTTGCCCATTTCAATTTAGATTTACTTCAAATGGATGTGAAAATAGCTTTTCTCAATGGAGATTTGGAGGAAGAGTTTATATGAAACAACCTGATGTGCTCATTTCAAGTGATGGTAAGCATTTGTTTTGCAAGCTTAAGAAGTCTATTGATGGACTTAAACAAGCCTCTCGATAGTGGTATTTAAGATTTCACACTGTTATCTCTTCATTTGGTTTTGTAGAGAATGTCATGGATCAGTGTATATATCACAAGGTCAGTAGGACTAAAATCATCTTTCTTGTGTTATATGTATATGATATTTTACTTGCAACCAATGATTTGGGTTTGCTACATAAGGTGAAACAATTTCTCTCTCAACATTTTAGTATGAAGGATATGGGTGAGACATCTTATGTCATTGGCATTAAGATTCATAGGGACATGTCTCAACATATTTTGGGACTATCTGAGAAAGCCTATATTAATAAAATTCTTGAGAGATTTAGGATGAAAGATTGTTCACCCAGTGTTGCACCCATTGTTAAGGGTGACAGGTTCAATCTGAACCAATGTCCTATACTTGAGATTGAAAAGGAACAAATGAAAACTATTCCTTATGCTTCAGCTGTTGGAAGCCTAAAATATGCTCAAGTCTATACTAGACCTGACATCGCTTTTGCAGTTGGCATGTTAGGAAGATATCAAAGTAATCCAGGTTTGGATCATTGGAGAGTTGCAAAGAAGGTCATGAGGTATCTTCAAGGAACTAAAGGTTTCATGCTTACTTAAAGACCGTCCGACATTTTAGAAGTTGTCGGATATTGAGACTCAGACTTCGCTATCTGCGCTAATTCTCGAAAATCAACATTCGGATATGTTTTTATGCTCGTCGGAGGTGCTATATCTTGGAGAAGTGCCAAACAATCTTTAGTTGCCACTTCTACCATGGAAGCTAAGTTTGTTTCCTATTTTAAGGCAACTACACAGGGTATTTGGTTGAGAAGTTTCATTTCTGGGCTTGGAGTTGTCGAGTCTATCTCTAGGCCAATAAAGTTATATTGTGACAATTCAGCTGCTGTATTCTTTGCTAAGAAAAATAAGAGTGGAAGTCGAAGTAAACACATCGACATTAAGTACTTAGCAATAAGGGAGCACGTTAAAGCCAAAGAAGTGCTCATTGAACACATACATACTGAGCAGATGATTGCTGATCCTCTAAAAAAAGGCATGCCACCAAAGACGTTCAAGGATCATGTTGTTCAAATGGGACTATGTCCCACTTTGTCACTATGAGAGGTAATACTTTCATTGTCTGAAACTTTGTAATTTAGTTTGTTTTCTCTTTTAAGTTGTATACATTTTGGATGAAGACAAACAAACATTCTAGAGGACCTGGAACAAACATTTGAGGTTTGTTCATAAAGTGATATTCCACATTTAAGCGTTTATTTAAACAGAGAAAAATTACATTGTAATACATGGAAGGTAATACTTGTTTAAAAGGGACTTACCGCTATGATTCATGTAATTTCCTCTTTCTAATTGAACATACCGCATATACATCTCTCGTGTTCTGGATTATATTATAAAAGTATGGACCAAGTGGGAGAATGTTAGACTTTTTGCATTATGGTCCTACACTTTTAATATAATTACATTTTGGTCCTTGCTGAGGTGGACTGATGTGGTCATACGGTTGTGTCTCTTCTCTTGAGCAGTTGTCTTTGATGGAAAGATAACTACATATTAAAAGGAGGGAGATTTTATAGGTCCCCATTTTAGACGCAATTTTATTTTTCAGATTCAAAAACCATCACTCTAAAATTGCAGTCAGTGGAAGATCCTGTAATTTGAAAGAGCAAGAAAATTAAACAACAATTGCTATGGCTGGAGGTTTGTCATTTACTTTTGCATATATTCCATGACGATTTTATGATGAAATTGATTGTATTATCAACTTTATATGAATATTGGAATATGAATGTATTTTACATGAATTAAATCAATTATAATTGTAAATAGATGGGATTAAGAGGTCAAGCATTTTCCTAAAAGTCTAAAGCAATTCATCAATGCCGGCCTAATTTTTCAAGCACAAATTACATAATAAACTTCTAAACTCAAATGTTAACTAAAATGGAAAGCACTTGAATTTAATGAAGGGACTTTCATTTTATTTATTTTTTAAAACAAGAAGCTAAAACAAATCACTTAATTGAGAATCAAACTACTCAGTTTTTTTGGTTTTTTTTATTCTTGTGAATAACAATCTAAGGATCGATGCTCAACTACAAATTACTTATTTGGGAATAAAAAAGGGCTTGTCCAGCAAGAACTTTAACATGGTTAACATTTAACCCTACCGATCCCAGATATATTTTCTCTTTAAACTCTTGAACTTCACTATAACGTACAACCGGATCTTCACTCAAAGTTAATGTCTACAAAAGCTTGCCATCTTCACTAACCTCTTTCCCAAAGATGTGGTATTTGAATTATCGGGTATCCAGAACTCCCCTTTTGTGTTCCTCTTGATGTTATCCCCTCGCCCTTGGAACGTCGCAAAAATTTCTGGAGTGTTAGCTTTTGGGCCGGTGGGCCAAAACTTTTGTGCTCTTCCAAAACTTGCTTCTGCATAAAGCACAAAGCTTCCATCTTTGCTCACAGCCACTCCATTGGGCATTCCAAGTTCCCTTTGCAACACTGTCATCTCTTTGGTTTCAGGATCGCATTTCATTAATCTTCCTGTTGTGTCTTTGTTGAGAACACCCTCATTAAATTTGCTGTAAAAATTGACACTAAACTTTTGTTAGCGTTGAAACAAGGGCAAAAAGTTTGGTGTTGGAACCCCCACATGGGCAAATGAATGGTTAATAAAATCATATTTATATGCTTCGCAGCCATGGCAGCACTTATTGGGAGCTCCAGTTTTTACGAGTTGATAGGGTTTGAGATAGGATCTGTTTATATGAGGAACAAAGACCTCCAAGAACAAGAGATAGAAAGACTAATTGACAAATTTCTTTATTGATTCTCACAATCTATATTTAGGCTATTATATAGCCTTACACTTAACTCTATTGACTTTCAAAAGGACTCTAATTATAAAAGGGATAATAAGATAATCCTAATTCTATCCTTATAAGATAATTATAAAAGACTTAACATAATCATAAAAGATAATAATAAAAGACTTAACACACTTATCCTAATTCTAATTAACACACTTATCCTAATCCTAACATTGCCTTCCCTTCGCCTCAACCTTGTCCTCAAGGTTGCAAGGTACGACACCATCAACAGCAGTTATCCCGGTTCATCCTTGTGCTCATCATCATCCTCCTCCATCAGCAAGAGAAAGAACTTGGCCTTGCAGCGATGCCTAGGGTAAAAGCGTTCATCGCAATTATAGCACAAACCTTTGTTGCGTCGTTCTTGCATTTGTGTTGCTGTGAGTCGCTTAACAGGCAAGGAATTCAATTTGTTTGGAGTAGGCAAAAGGGCCTGCTGCACTGAAGGAACATTAGGAGTTGATTTACTAGGATCGCAAGACACGGGGTCGACAGAATGCAAGTATAGGTGTAGATCCTGCAGCTTGTCCTCCTGTAAGCGAGCAAGACTCATGGCATGGTTAAGGGTGTGAGGCCGAAAGGACTGCACCTCCCTTCGGATTTCTGGTTTGAGCCCTGATACAAAGCAACTTAGAAGGAACGTACCTGGAAGGCCAGAAACTTGATTAGAGAGTTCCTCAAATTCTATTTGATAAGTGACTACAGAACCTGTTTGAGTAAGTTTCGCCAACTGCCCTTGGTAGTCCACAAATTCCGAAGGCCCAAAACGAACATCTAAATCTTGTAGGAAAGAATGCCAAGAACGGATCTGCCCATTGGAATGCATCCAGCGATACCAAGAGAGAGCTGGCCCATCCATGTGGAAGGAAGAGATCGTCAATCGTTGCTCAGTAGAGATATTATGGTAATCAAAGAATTGCTCGGCTTTAAACCTTCATCCACGCAGATTCGTGCCATCAAAACGAGGGACTTCTAAACAGAAAGACTTGGGAAAAAAACTCTCGGAAGTCGATCCACCTCGCCCAGTCAAATATGAAGATGATTCACCGGAATGTTGGTTTTGGTGTTGGTTTTGCTGGCAGGTTTGATCGAACTTGTTGTTTAAAGCTGAAATCTGCAAAGTAACATCTTGAAAACCAACTGTCAAAACTTCCAATTTCTCTGTTAAAGAAGTGAGAGTCTCTACCTGGGCAGATTGTAGAGTCATAATTTTAGCAAGCTGCTAATCGAAAAGACGCAAGCGAGTGCCTTCAGCCATAACTAGGGAACGAGAGCACCAATGATAGGGTTTGAGATAGGATCTGTTTATATGAGGAACAAAGACCTCCAAGAACAAGAGATAGAAAGACTAATTGACAAATTTCTTTATTGATTCTCACAATCTATATTTAGGCTATTATATAGCCTTACATTTAACTCTATTGACTCTCAAAGGACTCTAATTATAAAAGGGATAATAAGATAATCCTAATTCTATCCTTATAAGATAATAATATAATTATAAAAGATAATTATAAAAGACTTAACATAATCATAAAAGATAATAATAAAAGACTTAACACACTTATCCTAATTCTAATTAACACACTTATCCTAATCCTAACACGAGTCCGGGGATTTCTAGATTATAAAAAATATAAAGAAAAGTGCGCAAATCAGGAAATGAAAGGAAAAAAAGTACTCTCGCGGATATTTGTTGTTGGTTTCAACGAAATAAACGATTCCGGTATCTTGATCAATGTTCAAAGCGTTGATATAGGAATGGAACATTTTCCGCAGATGTGGCAACTTGTGGCAACACCTCCGCTGGGACCAACCAATACAAGGCCGAAATAACCGTTAGTAACGTAAAGAATACCCGTTTTAAGGTTAAACTCCAAACCCAACGGACGGCCGCAAGCCGGCCCGTAAGTGCCATTTGATCCATCACAGAGAACTTCGGACCTCCGGCAAAACAAACAAATATGAGAAATATCAATTATTTTATGATGAATATATATTTGGTCATTTTCTTTTGGAAATATTAAGGTTTGTTGTTTACCTATTGGGACTAGAAATGGCAAAATCTACAAAACCGACATGGGGATTGATGTACTTGAGAATTCGACCATCGGTGATACCAATGTAAGGGCTGTGTGCGGAGGATCAAAAGCCAGGGCCTCAGGGGCTGATGTGTTTGAAGGAAGAAGCAGCAATTCGGGTTTGTAAGAAAGAATGACAGAGGGCAAAGAAATGAGAAAAAAGAGAGAAATGGAGGACAACATGGACAGTAACATGAAAGAACCCATGTAGAAGTGCGCTCTTGACTCTTGAGAGTGATTTGAAGAATGAGAACAAATTAAAAAGATGATAGATATATATAGGCTCAAATATTAGCATTAAGTTTACTAAAATCAATTAATGTGAAAACCACTCTATATGGGTGTTTGCTTGGGGTTATCTCTCATTGCTAGACTTGGCAAACGGGCGGGGACGGACCGGGTAATTATGGGTACGGGTCTACGGCTAAAAATTTTTCACGGGCATAAAAATGTATGACTCGTACCCGTCCATACAGGTCGACCCACGGATTACCTGCAAAAATGAAGTTTTTTCATTGAATAATACTATATTTACAAAGAAATCTTACAAAAATCTCCATACAAAGTGATGTGACAAAAAATGAATAGAAGAAGGAATATAATGAATTTGACTTTTTGTTTCTCTTTTCCATTTATTTTTTGCCACTTTATTTTGTATAAAAATATTTGTAAAATTTATTCGTAATTATAGTATTATTGTTTTTCGTTTAGTTTATTAGGTTTACTATTACCAAAGGCATCTTGAGCCCCTAAAGTCTTTTTTTTCATTCATTTTTTTTCTATCAACAAAAGAAATGAGACACGCAAAAGCATAAAGGATTTTGAAGAAAAAATGTCAAACAAGTCTCCCATTTTTCCCATGCCTGAGCCTCAACACTTCAATGACTATGGCTTTGACCCTCAAATCGATTACTTTCAGGTCTCATTTACTTGTTTTCTTGGTCTTTGTCTTTTTCTTATTTGTTGCACAAGCTTTATAGTGTAGTGTTATTGACTCGTTTGTTGAAAACAAGGTGTTAGAAGAAGCGAGGAAGCAGAAGAAAGAGTCATCAAGATCTATAGACTCATTGCACTTCGAGCTTTAGAAACCCATTTCAAAAATTGAGTCCAAGTTCAAGAAGACCCTCCACAACAAGGCCAAGAAGAAACGTTGGTGGAGAAATGCTGCGTGACACCTTGCTTTCGCGCACGGCAGGGGCGTTCGGGACATCTAGGGACGATCTTTTCGCTGATCTTTGTTTTGATCTGATTTTTTGCATGGCGGTGGGGAAATATTCAAGGAACGGAACGCAACTAAAAAGGAGCGATTCGGACGAGCGGATCTTTTTTAATGATTTTTCGAAGATTAAAACTTGTGAAAATCGTGAAAAATAGAATAATGTGCGTTTCGGGTCAGGGTCTATTGCGTTGTGCTCCTAAAATCCCCGTTTGAATTGTGGTGCACAGAGTTGGGGTGCACGCTTTTGGTGTGGAGCGACAACCTTGCTTTCGCGCACGGCAAGGGCGTTCGGGACATCGAGGGACGATCTTTTCGCGGATCATCGTTTTGATCTGATTTTTGGCATGGCGGTGGGGAAAAATTCAAGGAACGAAACGCAATAGGAACGGAGTGATTCGGACCAGCGAATCTTTTTTAATGATTTTTTGAAGATTAAAACAGGTGAAAATCGGGAAAAATAGAATACTGTGCGTTTCGGGTCGAGGTCTGTTGCTTTATGCTCCTAAAATCCCCATTTGAATTGTGGTGCACAGAGTTATGGTGCACGCTTTTGGTGTGGAGCACCAACCTTGCTTTCGCGCACGGTAGGGGCGTTCGGGACATCGAGGGACGATCTTTTCGTGGATCATCGTTTTGATTTGATTTTTTGCATGGCAGTGGGGAAAAATTCAAGGAACGGAATGCAATAGGAATGAACCGATTCGGACGAGCGGATATTTTTTAATGATTTTTTCAAAGATTAAAATTTGTGAAAATCGTGAAAAATAGAATACTGTGCGTTTGCCTTCGGAGTGTCAGTTGCGTTGTGCTCCTAAAATCCCCATTTGAATTGTGGTGCACAGAGTTGGGGTGCACGCTTTTGGTGTGGAGCGACAACCTTGCTTTTGCGCCCGGCAGGGGTGTTCGGGACATCCAGGGACGATCTTTCTGCAGATCGTCGTTTTGATCTGATTTTTTGCATGGCGATGGGGAAAAATTCAAGGAACGGAACGCAACAGGATCAGAGCGATTCGGACGAGCGGATGTTTTTTAATGATTTTTCGAAGATTAAAATTTGTGAAAATCGTGAAAAATAGAATACTGTGTGTTTCAGGTTAGGGTCTATTGCGTTGTGCTCCTAAAATCCCCATTTGAATTGTGGTGCACACTTTTGGTGTAGAGCGGCAACCTTGCTTTCGCGCACGACAGGGGTGTTTGGGATATCGAGGGAAGATCTTTTCGCGGATCGTCGTTTTGATTTGATTTTTTGCATGGCGGTGGGGAAAAATTCAAGGAATGGAACGCAAAAGGAATGGAGCGATTCGAACGAGCGGATCTTTTTAAATGATTTTTTGAAGATTAAAACTTTTGAAAATCGTGAAAAATAGAATACTATGCGTTTCGAGTCGGGGCCTATTGCGTTGTGCTCCTAAAATCTCCATTTGAATTGTGGTGTGTAGAGTTGGGGTGCACGCTTTTGATGTGGAGTTGCAACCTTGCTTTCGCGCACGGCAGGGGCGTTCGCGACATCGAGGGACGATCTTTTCACAGATCGTCGTTTCGATCATGCATGGCGGTGGGGAAAAATTCAAGGAAGGCAGGCACAGAGCAGGCGGATTCGAGACAAGCGGCTCTTTTTTAATGATTTTTTGAAGATTAAAACTTGTGAAAATCGTCAAAAATAGAATACTGTGCGTTTGGGTCAGGGTCTGTTGCGTTGTGCTCCTAAAATCCCCATTTGAATTATGGTGCACAGAGTTGGGGTGCACGCTTTTGGTGTGGAGCGGCAACCTTGCTTTTGTGCACGGTAGGGACGTTCAGGACATCGGGAGATGATCTTTTCGCGGATCATCGTTTTGATCTAATTTTTTGCATGGCTGTGGGGAAAAATTCAAGGAACGGAACGCAATAGGAACGGAGTGATTCGGACCAGCGGATCTTTTTTAATGATTTTTTGAAGATTAAAACAGGTGAAAATCGGGAAAAATAGAATACTGTGCGTTTCGGGTCGAGGTCTATTGCTTTATGCTCCTAAAATCCCCATTTGAATTGTGGTGCACAGAGTTGGGGTGCACGCTTTTGGTGTGAAGCGGCAAACTTGCTTTCGCGCATGGTAGGGGCGTTTAGGACATCGAGGGACGATCTTTTCGTGGATCATCGTTTTGATCTAATTTTTTGCATGGCAGTGGGGAAAAATTCAAGGAACAGAACGCAATAGGAACAAAGCGATTTGGACAAGCGGATCTTTTTTAATGATTTTTCGAAAATAAAAAATTGTGAAAATCGTGAAAAATAGAATACTGTGCGTATCTGGTTGGGGTCTATTATGTTGTGCTCCTAAAATCCCCATTTGAATTGTGGTGCACAGAGTTGGGGTGCACGCTTTTGGTGTGGAGCGGCAACCTTACACAGTAGGGGCGTTCGGGACATCGAGGGACGATCTTTTCACAGATCATCGTTTCAATCATGCATGGCGGTGGGGAAAAATTCAAGGAACAGAACGCAATAGGAACGGAGTGATTCGGACGAGCGGCTCTTTTTTAATGATTTTTTGAAGATTAAAACTTATGAAAATCGTCAAAAATAGAATACTTTGCATTTTGGGTTGGGGTCTGTTGCGTTGTGCTCCTAAAATCCCCATTTGAATTGTGGTGCACAGAGTTGGGGTGCACGCTTTTGGTGTAAAGTTGCAACCTTGCTTTCACGCACGGCAGCGGCGATTGGGACATCGGGGGACGATCTTTTCACGGATCGTCATTTTGATCATGTATGGCAGTGAGGAAAAATTCAAGGAACGGAACGCAATAGGAACGGAGTGATTCGGACGAGCGGCTCTTTTTTAATGATTTTTTGAAGATTAAAACTTATGAAAATCATAAAAAATAGAATACTTTGCGTTTTGGGTCGGGGTCTATTGTGTTGTGCTCCTAAAATCCCCATTTGAATTATGGTGCACACAGTTGGGGTGCACGCTTTTGGTCTGGAGCGGCAACCTTGCTTTCGCGCCCGGCAGGGACGTTTTGGACATCGAGGGACGATCGTTTCGCGGATCGTTGTTTTGATTTGATTTTTTGCATGGCGGTGGGGAAAAATTTGAGGAACGGAACACAACAGGAACGGAGCGATTTGGACCAGCGGATCTTTTTTAATGATTTTTCGAAGATTAAGATTGTTAAGATCGTGAAAAGTAGAATACTGTGCGTTTCGGGTCGAGGTCTGTTGAATTGTGCTCCTAAAATCCCAATTTGAACTGCGGTGTGTAGAGTTGGGGTGCACGCTTTTTGTGTGGAGCAGCGAGGGTGTTCAGGACATCGAGGGATGATCTTTTCGCGGATCGTCGTTTTGATTTGATTTTTTGTATGGCGGTGGGGAAAAATTCGGGGAAAGGAATGCAATAGGAACGGAGCGATTCGGACGAGCGGATCTTTCTTAATGATTTTTCGAAAATTAAAACTTGTGAAAATCGTGAAAAGTAGAATACTGTGCGTTTGAGGTCGGGGTCTGTTGCGCTTGTGCTCCAAAAATCCCCATTTGAATTGTGGTGCACGCTTTTGGTGTGGAGCGGCAACCTTGCTTTCGCGCAAGACAGGGGCGTTCGAGACATCGAGGGACGATTTTTTCGCGGATCGTTGTTTTGATCTGATTTTTTCCATGGTGGTCGGGAAAAATTCGAGGAACGGAACGCAATAGGAACGGAGCGATTCGGACAGGCAGATCTTTTTTAATGATTTTTCGAAGATTAAAACTTGTGAAAATCCTGAAAAATAGAATACTGGGCATTTCGGGTCGGGGTCTATTGCGTTCTGCTTCTAAAATCCTCATTTGAATTGTGGTGCACAGAGTTGGGGTGCACATTCTTGGTGTGGAGCGGCAACCTTGGTTTCGCGCACGGCAGGGGCGTTCGGGATATCGAGGGACGATCTTTTCGTAGATCATCGTTTTGATCTTGCATTGCGGTGGGGAAAAATTCAAGGAACGGAACGCAAAAGGAACGGAGCGATTCGGACGAGCGGATCTTTTTTAATGATTTTTTGAAAATTAAAGCTTGTGAAAATCGTGAAAAATAGAATACTATGTGTTTCGGGTCGGGGTATGTTGCTTTGTGCTCCTAAAATCCCCATTTGAATTGTGGTACGCATAGTTAGGGTGCACGCTTTTGGAGTGGAGCGGCAACCTTGCTTTCGCGCACGACAGGGGCGTTTGGGACATCGAGGGACGATCTTTTCGCGGATCGTCGTTTTGATCTTGCATGGCGGTGGGGAAAAATTAAAGGAACAGAACGCAATAGGAACGGAGCGATTCGAACAAGCGAATCTTTTTTAATGATTTTTCGAAGATTAAAACTTGTGAAAATCGTGAAAAATATAATACTGTGCATTTTGGGTCGAGGTCTATTGCGTTGTGCTCCTAAAATCCCCATTTGAATTGTGGTGCATAGAGTTGGGGTGCACGCTTTTGGTGTGGAGTGGCAACCTTGCTTTTGCGCACGGCAGGGGCGTTTGGGACATCGAGGGACGATCTTTTCGCGGATCGTCGATTTGATCTTGCATGGCGGTGGGGAAAAGTTCGAGGAATGGAAAGCAACAGGAACGGAGCGATTTGGACGAGCAGATCTTTTTTAATGATTTTTCGAAGATTAAAATTTGTGAAAATCGTGAAAAACAGAATACTGTCCGTTTCGGGTCGGGGTCTGTTGCGTTGTGCCCCTTAAATCCCCATTTGAATTGTGGTGCGCAGAGT
This sequence comes from Pistacia integerrima, assembly GCA_026225825.1. NCBI lineage: Eukaryota > Viridiplantae > Streptophyta > Magnoliopsida > Sapindales > Anacardiaceae > Pistacia > Pistacia integerrima. The sequence goes on along the minus strand of CM047746.1, from coordinate 8,240,803 downwards.
TGGGGTGCACGCTTTTGGTGTGGAGCGGCAACCTTTCTTTCGGGCACAGAAGGGGCATTCGGGACAGTGAGGGACGATCTTTCGCGGATCGTCGTTTTGATCTTATTTTTTGCATAGCAGTGGGGAAACATTCAAGGCACGGACACAACAGCAACAGAGTGATTCGGACAAGCGGATCTTTTTTATTGATTTTTCGAAGATTAAAACTTGTGAAAATCGTGAAAAATAGAATACTGTACGTTTCGGGTCGGGGTCTATTGCGTTGTGCTCCTAAAATCCCCATTTGAATTGTGGTGCACGCTTTTGGTATGGAGCGGCAACCTTGCTTTCGCGCACGGTAGGGGCGTTCGGGACACCAAGGGACGATCTTTTCGCGGATTGTTGTTTTGATCTGTTTTCTTGCATGGCGGTGGGGAAAAATTCAAGGAACAGAACGCAATAGAAACGGAGCAATTCGGACTAGCGGATCCTTTTTAATGATTTTTTGAAGATTAAAAATTTTGAAAATTGTGAAAAATAGAATACTGTGCGTTTCGGGTCGAGGTCCGTTGCGTTGTGCTCCTAAAATCCCTATTTGTATTGTGGTGCGCAGAGTTGGGGTGCACGCTTTTGGTGTGGAGCGGCAACCTTGCTTTTGCGAATGGCAAGGGCGTTTGGGACATCGAGGGATGGTCTTTTCGCGGATCGTCGCTTTGATCTTGCATGGCGGTGGGAAAAATTCAAGGAACAGAATGCAACAGGAACAGAGGGATTGTGCCAAGCGGATCTTTTTTAATGATTTTTCGAAGGTTAAAACTTGTGAAAATCGTGAAAAATAGAATACTTTGCGTTTTGGGTGTGCATGCTTTTGGTGTGGAGCAGCAACCTTGCTTTCGCGAACGGTAGGGGTGTTCGGGACATTGAGGGACGATCTTTTCGCGGATCGTCGTTTTGATTTGATTTTTGGCATGGCGGTGGGAAAAAATTCAAGGGACGGAACGCAACAGAAATGGAACGATTCGGACAAGCGGATCTTTTTTAATGATTTTTCGAAGATTAAAACTTGTGAAAATCGTGAAAAATAGAATAATGTGCGTTTCGGGTCAGGGTCTATTGCGTTGTGCTCCTAAAATCCCCATTTGAATTGTGGTGCACAGAGTTGGGGTGCACGCTTTTGGTGTGGAGCGACAACCTTGCTTTCGCGCACGGCAAGGGCGTTCGGGACATCGAGGGACGATCTTTTCGCGGATCGTCATTTTGATCTTGCAAGGCGGTGGGGAAAAATTCAAGGAACGGAATGTAACAGGAACGGAACGATTCGGACGAGTGGATCTTTTTTAATGATTTTTTGAAGATTAAAAATTGTGAAAATCGTGAAAAATAAAATACTGTGCGTTTCGAGTCGGGGTCTATTGCATTGTGCTCCTAAAATCCCCATTTGAATTGTGGTGCATAGAGTTGGGGTGCACGCTTTTGGTGTGGAGCGGCAACCTTGCTTTCGCGCACGTTAGGGGCGTTTGGGACATCGAGGGATGATCTTTTCGCGGATCGTCGTTTTGATCTGATTTTTTTGCATGCCGGTGGGGAAAAATTCAGGGAACGGAACGCAAGAAGAATGGAGCAATTCGGACGCGCGGATCTTTTTTAATGATTTCTCGAAGATTAAAACTTGTGAAAATCATGAAAAATAGAATATTGTGCGTTTCGGGTCGAGGTCTATTGCATTGTGCTCCTAAAATCCCCATTTGAATTGTGGTGTACAGAGTTGGGGTGCACGCTTTTGGTGTGGAGCGGCAACCTTACTTTCACGCACGGCAGGGGTGTTCGGGGCATCGAGGGACTATCTTTTCACGGATCGTCGTTTTGATCTGATTTTTTTCATGGTAGTGGGGAAAAATTCAAGGAACGGAATGCAATAGGAACAAAGTGATTCGGACGAGCGGATCTTTTTTAATGATTTTTCGAAGATTAAAACTTGTGAAAATCGTGAAAAGTAGAATACTGTGCGTTTCGGGTCGGGGTCTGTTGCGTTGTGCTCCTAAAATCCCCTTTTGAATTGTGGTGTACAGAGTTAAGGTGCACACTTTTAGTGTGGAGCGGCAATCAAACCTTTTGTACCACTGCCTAGAGGACTGTTTCAGTCCATAGAACGAATTATGAAGCAAGCACACATAATTTGGAAGTCTTTTATCAACAAATCCAGAAGGTTGCCTTATATATATTTTCTCTTCTAGGTTTCCATGTAGAAAGCAGTCTTAACGTCCAGTTGCTCTAGTTCTAGGTCATAATGTGCAACTACAGACAACATAATCCTAATTGTTTTATACTTAACTACTGGTGAGAAAATTTCATTAAAGTCAATGCTTTCCCTTTGTGTGTAACCTTTAGCTACAAGTCTAGCCTTGTACCTAGGAGGGTCAAAAGAGTTTATACCTTATTTTACCTTGAATAGCCATCGACATTCAACTGGATTCTGATCTTTTGGAGTTGGGACCAAGGACCAGGTTCTATTGACTTTTAGGGACTGCATTTCTTCCTCCATCACAGCCTGCCATTTGTCCTTGTCCTTTGATCTGATTGCTTCCTTATAGCTATCAGGTTCTGATCTTATTACTTCAGCTCCAGCCACCAGTGCAATGTAGATTAGATCAGCATAGGAATATCTTGCTAGAGGTCTGATCTCTCTACCGGGGGTTCTTCTTGGGTTGGTTCAAGGTTCTCAACTGGTTCACCCTCCTAGTCATGATCCAGGGCTGCCATTTCAGTTTCTTCATCTGGATTTTCTTCATTAGGTTGAATACTTGAGGGCTCCACCTCAATTTGTGTCCCTGCATTTGGTTCTTGACTCATAGGATCTATGCTAGAGGTACCTGCATCAAGGTTAGTAGTTTTGCAAGGAAAAAATATTTTCTTTAAAAATAACATCCCTACTGATTATTACTTTAACCCCTGGTGATGTTCTTTCCCATAATCTGAACCGAGGAATACACACTTTAGTGACCTAGGTTCAAGCTTCCCTTCATTTGTGTGTGCATAGGCTGCACACCCAAATACCCTAAGGTGGTTTAAATTTGGCTTTCTTTTGGTCCATCTCTCCTCGGGACAGGTGAAACCTATTGCACAAGAGGGGCTTCTATTGACTAAATATGCTGTAGTGTTGAGGGCTTCTCCCCAAAAAGTCTTGGGTAATCCTGGTGTGAACAGTAAGCATCTCATATTTTCTAACAACATTTTATTCATTCTCTCAGCTACTCCATTTTGCTGAGGAGTTCCCCTAACTGTTCTGTGTCTCAAAATACCCTAATCACTATAGTACCTGTCAAACTCTAAATTGCAAAACTTTAGCCCATTATCAGTCCTAATGGCTTTAACTTTTCTGTCCACTTGATTCTTTACAAGGGTTTGCCAATTCTTAAACCTATCTAAAGCCTCATTTTTAGACCTAAGTAGAAATACCCAAACTTTCCTACTATAGTCATCCATTATAGACAGGAAATAGCTGCTACCCTCATGAGATTTTATCTTTTCAGGCCCCCAGAGATCAGCATGTAAGTATTCTAAGCAATTAGTGGCCTGGTGTGTCCCCTTATGAAAACTTAACCTATGCTGCTTCCCCATTATACAAGTTTCATAAAACTTCATATCACTAATGACATCCCTACTAAACAACCCCTGTTTACTTAGAGTATCTAGGCCTTTTTTGCTCATTTGCCCTAACCTTAAATGCAATTTTTTAGTGTCTGTCAGATTTGTAGTAAGCAAAAAATCATAACAATGACCCCGACTCAAGATGTACAACCCATTCCTCTCTACCCCACTAAGTACTATGTTGTTACCCTTATAGACATTTAAGCACCCATTTTTTGCCTTATAACAACACCCAGATTCATCCAGGGTTCATAGTGAAATCAGATTTCTCTTAAGATCTGGAATATAGCTAACCTTAGTTAGTTTGATTAGTTTTCCATTATCCAGCCTCAAAGTTACACTACCAACCCCCTGAACCTTACATGCATTGGTGTTACCCATAAACACAGCCTCAAGGTCATTTGGCTCAAAATCTTAGAACCAATTTTTGTTTGGACTCATATGGAATGAGCAACCAGAATCCAGCACCCATTCCTCATAATATCAGCCTTAGACACTATTAGGACCTCTGATTCTTCAATGCTATGTTTGGTGGTGGCTAAATTGCTTTCAATATTGGAATGCTTCTGTTTCCTAATCCACTCAAAAAAATTTTTCTTTAGATGACCAGTCTTATTGCAATAGAAACATTTCCGGGTTTCCCCTTTGGATTTATTTGTGTGTTTACTCTTCTGTTTGTTCCTAAGGCCACTTCCGTGATGAGGATTACAACCCACCTGACTAGTTTCTCCCTTACCCTTATCAAATAGGCTATTACCACTCCTCTTCTGAACCTTAAGTTCTAACTTCCTAGCTTTTAACCCAGCAACAATTAAATCTACACTAGGTACAGTGTTAGTGTACTGCAAAGCATTCTTTACTACCTGATATTCATCAGTCAAGGAATTTAAAAGAATCATGGCAAGGCTGGAATCATTGAGTTTTTTATCAGTACCCTTGAGAACCAGGGTCATTTTCAAGAACTCATCAAGGTTCTCCTCAATAGTCCTATTACTATCCATTTTATACGAAAAAAGAGCACCTTTTAAGTATGCTAGATTAGGAGCTGATTGTAAAGAATAGAGAGATTCAAGTTTACCCTAGAGGCCGATTGGGGTTTCAAACCCATTGACCTTGCGCAACACACTGTCAGCAAGGTTCATGATGATTAAATTGTAGGCCTCTTCATCCACTTCGGCCTTCTTCTTCAGCTTCTCCTCTGGCCACTTGGTGGAATCCTTCTTCAGCGTGATAGACACTTTGTTATGGGACAACAAAGTTTTCATCTTCTTCCCCTAACTACCAAAATCAATCTTCCCATCATACTGGGTGATCTTAACCCTAGTTGTACTCATGATTGAATGTGTTTGTTTTTGTGTTTGGTGATTACTAACTAGAACCCTAGAAAAAAACCAAGATTGGTCTCTCCTCCTCAAATTGATATCCCGAATTTATAGAATTTCTAATCCTAGACTCTCCTAAGCCTGTTAATCAAGAAATCCCCAATTTATGATCAAACCCTAGATTTCGAAATCAAGAAACCCTATGGATTGACAACACTAACCGTGCTCTGATACCACTGTTATGTAAATCCACAATCAATTCACTGCTAATCACACGCACAAACCAACAAATAACACACACCAAACGAATCAAGATCAAACCAATCACAAGAACACCAAATTTACCATGGTTCACCTTTCTACAATGGAAAGACTACATCCACGTTGAGCTCCAGAAATTTTTTGGGGCTCACTGCACTAGGAATCAACAGTTATTACATATTATAAACAATTCTCAAAGATTCACCCAACTATCAATCTTTAATTCACTTAAAACTGGAATCCCTAGAGAAGACCTGACCAAGTCTCTCTAATCCTGAAGGAAACACTACCCTTACCTTTAGATTACACAGATTCACAACTTGAAAAAAGATTGACAAAAAACTCACAACCACAAGAGCAAAAAACCTAATCTGTTGCACAAAGAGAAGAGAAGCAGAATTCGTTGCTGTTGTGAATAACTCTTCCTTTATATAGTTTGACCTCTTAGGCTAGTTTGGGCCATTGGATCTTCTTCATTTCAGTGGCTGAGATCAGCTTTCATTTGCATTGGAACGAAAGTGTATTAATAAGTAAACATCTGTAGAAACGTTGACGTTTTGGGCTTCATATATTAACATAAACAATGCATCCAGGACAAAAAGTAAAGCACACAACACATTTTTACATGGTTTGACAAGTTGCCTACATCTATGACCACGTCTAGATGAAGATAATCCACTATGGTAAACATTTATAGTTAATTACAAAGCAAAAGTTAAGCAGCATTTGCAAAACACTCCCTGTTATGACAACGCTTCAAACTTCAAACTATTCCTAAGATGCATATAAATAAGTTAATTATACTTTTGAGTAAACAAATGCTATATTAAATCAATGCCAAATCCATATATTAATATAAACCTATAAAATTATACATGTAATTAAACAATGTTGTATTAAACAAAAATAATTTTCTTACCATTTTTAACTTTCTAATTGATTGTACTCTTGTTAAAAAAGAAAGTGGGGTAATTCAAAAAATAGGAAGGTGATAACGATGCTGATGGTCAAGATAGTGACAACTGAAGATGGTAAAAGTGTGGCCATCGCAGTGGTTACAAAATCAAAGATGGCCAATTATGTTACATCTTAGTTTGGTTTAGGGTTGGCACCGGGGCGGGGCGAGACCGAATTTCCCATTCCCTGTTCCCATCCTCGTTACCTAAACCCATTCCCTATCCCCACCCCATTTCCGTTACAAGGATGATAGGGAATCTCTGTCTCTGCCCTGCCCCACCTTGGACTAAGGGGAAAAATCTCTACCTCATTTCCCGTAATCAAACATTCCTCCTGCATTTTCTTGTCAATCAAACAAAAAATAAAACTAAAATGTTTGCATTAGATCTACAGAAATCCAAAATTTTCAATTTATGTAAGAAATCAATACTCTCCAAACTCCTTGGTACAAATTACAATATCAAAACTCAAATTATATTATATTTTTTTCATTTTCTTGTATTTTCTTAGCAACCAAAGAGAAAGTAAAAGCTAAAACCACCGAATCAGATATGTAAAATCCAAAAATCACTATCCAATCACAAAATAAACACTCTTCAAACTCCTCGGCATAAATTACATCATCAAAACTCACAAACTTTCTCTTAGCAACCAAATAGAAACTAAAACATTCAAATAAATATTAAAAAGTTGAAGATCTGATTTGGAGAAGCTAAGGAGTAGTAGATGAGGACTGAGGAAGAGGAGGATGAGAATGGAGCGGCCAAAGTTGGCCTGGAGCAGTGGAACTAGAGGTGAGAGGCAATTGTGGAGGTTTAAGGTTGGTTGTGTAGGAAAAATTGGATCTATGTATATATATATATATAGTTTAAGGTTGGTTGTGTAGGAAAAATTGGAGATATATATATATATATATAAGGGATTTTTGTAATTATATAAATATGTGAAGGGTAATTTTGTAATTTTACTAGGTTTAATATTGGTGGGCGGGCCGGAGCGAGGAGACATCTATCCCCGTCATTGCCCCCTTCCTGTTTTTGGGGAATAATTATGTTCCTATACCTGCTTATTTCGAGGAATTCCCGCCCTGTGCAATGGGGCAAGGCAGGTCTCCAAATTTCCAAGGACCATTGCCATCCTTAGTTTGGTTAATATTCTTAGTTAAATTAAAATAATAATTTTAATAAATATGACAAATATTAAGGTACAAGTAATTTGTGATACCAGCTCAACAATCTAAGTTAATATAAGCTACATTTTTTGTATTAATAAGCTGATCTAGATTCTAGCATAAACTAACCAAGTCTTATATTTTTAACTAATTTTTAAGTGTCTTTACTCTTCATTAGACTTGGTGGCTTTATCTTCAACACCTTTGGCCTCAGCAACCCCTGTTCTCTGACGTCTTTCTTTAGACTAAGACAAAGACTTCATTAATTCTTTTCTCTTCTTTTCAAATGCTAATTAGTGAATATTTCTCATAATATAGAATTTGAATTGATTGAAATTTAGATGTTGATGTCTATGTATTGAACTAATATAACATTGAATAAGATTATGAAACTTTTTTGTTTAATAAAAAATTTATACATTTATTTATGTATTTATGTATATGATTTAATATTCTTGCATAACATTATTTATAAGATCGTAATATATTTTATTGTGTGACTAGAAAATTAAAAACAAAAAAATTGGGGAAAGCTTTTAATGGGTTAGGTTTTGATAACATGTAAAATAATGTTTAGGTTTGGATTTTCACATTTAAGCCCAAAAACTAAATGATCAGCTTTGGTTTGAGAAATTTGATAGACTTGAATGTGCCACAACACGAAACCGTTTTGACACAACCTATTATCAAGTCTAACTTAAAATTTTATTTAATTCTTGTATTTAACTTTCATATCTATAATTTTATTTTTTTTCTGAAATATAACATAACTATAAGACTACATTAGGTGCAATATTTCATTCAGTAATACTACACTCACATACCTTTCTTACTAATTTTCTCTCACAAATGTGATGTATCAACTTCTAATTAGTCAGCTTACAATGGGTTCACACGCCCAACAATGGGTCCTGCCTAACCAAATGTGATCTAACCAAATGTGACCTGACCAATTGCGAGCTGTCACGTCAGCGTTTGTAAGAGAAAGTTGTGAGAATTGTTTTTCAACCTATCTCTATTCTATTTCATTATTAGACTTGAAATATGGAATAGCCAATCAATGGAAAGTTCACTATTTCTTTGAAGTTTGAAATGGTAACATATAAAGAGCCACTCCTAGGCTAAGGAGGGCTAATGGTGGCTCCGCACCCACAACTTATTATTAGATAATTCAAATGATTCAATTTTAATAAAGATGTAATCCAATATAATGAACACTAAAAGTGAAAAAAACAAGGAAATGAAAGAGAAAATATAAATTATAATTTTCTTAAAAATTGACAGTGATAATATTGGAATTAATTGAGACATGTATAGAAATTATAATGTTTTTTAAAGAATTTTAGCAGAGTTCATTAGTGGTGTCTTATTAGATAAAACTTGTGATCCCAATAACACCATTCTAATATAAAATATATAATAGAAGTGTACTGTTTGCTCTGGCCTGAGAAAGAGTGGCAATTGCGATATTACGAATATTTCTACAATTTAAACTAATTAGAGCATATTGCCTATTTTTATTTATTGTGTTTTGTCCCCTTTTAACTTTCATTTTCATTTAAACTTAAAGGAGTGCCACACTTAAACTCCTTTTACTACTTTATTGTACCAAGATATTGATAATCCATAAAGAAAAAAAAAAAGAAACGAAAATTTTTTGGTAGTCTTCTAGTCATCTTTTCGTTGAATTATATTTTATTTTTGAAGGATCCAAAATTAAGATGCCATGATTGTCGTATTAAAGCCAAGAAGACATGCAAATTAGGGGGTAGGGCTTACTCAATGTTGTATATATAAAGCAGAAATACAAATTAAAAGCAAAACAGAGAAAGGAAAGATAATAGGAATGAACCTATGTACTGAGCCAATACACCATCCATAATAATAATAATAATAATAATAATAATAATATTGTTGTTGTTGTTATTGTTACTGTTATTAATATTGTTGTTGTTGTTATTTATTATAATAATAATTATAACTTCATGCTAAGAAAAAATTTTAAAATATCCATCAATCTCAAATTATTATAACACTATAATACATAAGCTACATATGACAAGAAAGAAAACTTATAAAGAACCTTCCTTCCATCATAGAGTTGCTAGTGTACATTTTTATTTGTATGGGGCATTCTTATATATATATAGGTCTAATAATCAAACTCTTATGCATACATAATCTGTAATACTTTCTCTCTAGCTAGTATACTCAGAAAATAAACAATATTATAAGATATATATATATATATATATATAGATGAGTATAAAATAATGGGCCATATCTAATTTTTCTTTATATACAAATCTTTACATAATATAATCAAGTCACAAAACAGTATCTCGACAGTGTTGCCAAACCCTTCTGCTTCTTGACATTCTAAGCAACCGCATCTCACCTACTACCTGCAAAAACATTGAAAACAATGGGGTGAGCACTAATTGCTCAGTAAGTAAATCCGTTATGCTACCCTTCTCTCTCTGTTGCTTAAATTCTGAATTTCTTTCTTTACATCACAGTTCTTTATTTTTCTCTATTCTTTCTCTGTTCTTTCTCTATTCTTTCTCAATTTCTAATTTCTCACTACTCATGATAGTAGGCATGGTATCATGCATAGATATGATGCAAATGCATAAATGCATAGAATGTGAATTTTCTTTCCGTTTTTCTATTTTTTCTTATCTTGTTTTCTGTTTCTTTTCTCTGTATTTCTTTCTTTCTTTCTTTCTTTTCTAGTCTTTCTTTCTTTCTATTCTTTTCTTTCTTTCTTTCTATTCTTTCTATTCTTTCTTTTCTTTCTTTCTATTCTTTCTTTTTGCTCTTTCTTTCTATTCTTTCTTTTCTTTCTTTTTGCTCTTTAATATTCTTTAACGCTTTTTAATGCTCTTATGAGTATGTATGCATGTAGATGGACTCATGCTTACTATTCTTTCTAAATTCACATGTTTGGATGTAATAATGCAATATAGAGTGTAAACATGTCATTCTCTATCATCTACAAACTCATCTCAAGATAACAAAAAATCATACTCATACATGCACTTCTCTTTGACATTTCATCAAACAATTTATGTGCACACACAAGCTCTAAATTGGCTACACTTCTACTTCTCTTCTAAGCCACCCAAATTTGGAACAAAATTCTCTAAGATTAAAGCCAAACCTATCCAGGATTTACACTCCATAAATTCTACTCCAATTCTTCCATAATTCATCCAAACTATCATCAAACATCAAGTACACAAACACTACTTCTCATGGATAAATTCTAACCATCATTCAACATCCATTCCACAAACAATTCTTCATATATAAGCACATACATGCATAAAAGAAATTCTCTACACAATATTACTCCAATCATAACTAGGGTTTGATTTACTTACCTTAGATGTGAGCAATCCAACACTTTAGTAGTCTTCTTTGATCCAACTCTCTTTCTCTTAAATCCTATGAACACAAATCATAAGAATTCAACACTTTAAAAATTAAACTCATATCTTAGTGCAAGGATCTTACCTAAGGATGCCTGGGATTGAAATTCCACTAAAAATAACCCAAAATCTATGAATTTCCCTTGAAAAAGAATTGAAGAAATTGAGAGAATTTGGGGATGAAGGTGGTGTGAAAGAGGACAAGAAATGGCTAAGGTTTCATTCTTCAACTCTTGATATAACAAAATATTATTTGTAGTTTCCCATTTTACACTTGCACTTTCTATAAAATTCCCTTTATGTCCCTTAGTCAATTAACATAATGCCCTCATTTTTATTGCATTCTCCATGAAATTCTATCTCTTTTCACTCCCCACATTTTCAACTAATTATGAGTGAAAAGACCATTTTATCCCTAATGAAATTTTAAGGGATTTTCTTCACACTTGTTCAAGATAACTTTAACAAAATTCAACTAAGGGTATTAGGGAATAAGTAAAGCTACGTACCTCGATGTGGGCGTTACAATCCCCCTCCCCCAACAAAAACAAGAATTTTGTCCTCGAAATTCAAACAAACAACTCAGGATGGCGGTCCCACATATCTTGTTCTACCTCCCATATTGCTTCTTCTACCTTATGATTCCTCCATAGGACTTTTACGAGTGGAATACTTTTGTTTCAGAGCTCTTTAATCTTTCTGTCTAAGATCTATACTGGTTGCTCCTCATAAACGAGATTCTCTTCTAAGTCTACTTCTTCTACTTTTAGTATATGGGAGGGATCACTGACATATCTTCGGAGCATCGAGACATGGAACACATTGTGCACCCTATCCATATTAGGTGGTAGTGCCAACTTATAAGCTACTTTTCCAACTTGTTGCAATACTTCAAAGGGGCCAATGTATCTAGGCGCTAACTTTCCTTTTCCGCTAAAATGTATTACCCGCTTATAGGGGGAACTTTAATAAACACTTTATCACCCACTACAAATTCCACGTATTTTCTCTTTAAATCTGCATAGCTCTTTTATCTATCTTGAGCTTGCTTCATTCTACATCGGATCAATTGGATATCTTCTATCATTTTTTGAGTTATCTCTTGCCCAAGAGCTGTATGTAACTCATCTTTCTCTCCTACCTCATCCCAATGCAATGGAGATCTACAATGCCTACCATACAAGGCTTCATAAGGAGCCATCTTAATTGTAGACTAATAACTGTTATTATAGGCAAACTCCACCAACGGTAACATCTCATGCCAAGCCATACTATAATCCATACAACATGCCCTCAACATATCCTTAAGTGTCTGATTTGTTCTCTCAGTCTGGCCATCTGTCTGAGGACGGTATGTTGTACTAAATGCTAATCTGGTACCCAAGTTTCTCTGTAGACTAGTCTAGAAAGCCGAAATAAATTTGGAATCTCTATCTAAAACTATGGTCTTGGGCACACCATGGAGTCTGACTATCTCCCTGATATAGATCTGGGCTAACTGATCTGAGGTAGTGTTATCCTTTACTGGAAGAAAATGGGCTGATTTCGTTAATCTGTCTACTATCACCCATATCGCATTATACCCCTTTTGAACTCTTGGAAGGCCTATGATAAAATCCATAGATATACTTTCCCATTTCCATTCAGGAATGCTGAGTGGCTGAAGCAAACCTGATGGTCTTTGGTGTTCTGCTTTCACCTGTTGACAAACCAAAGACTTGGTCACATAATCTCTAATATCTCTCTTCATACCTAGCCACCAATAACTTTTCTTTAAATCTTGATACATCTTGGTTCCTCCAGGATGAGCAGAATAAAGTGTATCATGAGCCTCCACAAGAATCTTTCTCTTCAACTCAACATCTTGGGGAATGCATATACGATTCTGACAAACGGAGGACACCATCTAACATGTGGATTTTGATATCTTGCCCTCAATCACTTATTGACTTATTTTCTGACACCACTCATCAACAACTTGTTTTTCTTTAATCTCTTCCAGTAAAGTAGGCTGAATGTCTAACCTGGTAAGCCTTCCCGGTATCATCTCTATTTGGTCCTTAATCAACTCTTCCAATAACTCTTTCTATCTTGTGAGTTGAGACAAGTAGGCCTTTCTACTCAAGGCATCAGCTACTACATTGGCTTTTCCAGGTTGATACTTAATTTCACAATCATAATCCTTTACCAGCTCTAACCATCTCCTTTGCCTCATATTCAACTCTCTTTGGGTGAAGAAGTACTTCAAACTCTTATAATCCGTATAAATATTACTCTTTGCTCCATACAAATAATGCCTCCATATTTTCAATGCAAAAACTACAGCAACCAACTCTAGATCATGCGTTGGGTTTCTCGTCTCATACTCTTTTAATTGACGAGAAGCATAGGCTATTACTCTACCTAACTGCATCAATACTGTACAAAGTCCCTGAAATGAGGCATCTATATAAATATCATAATCTACACCCTTATGTGGTAATATAAGAATAGGAGCTATGGTCAACCTTCTTTTTAACTCTTGAAAACTTTCTTCACAAGCATCTGACCATATGAAAGGAGTTCTCTATTTGGTGAGAACTATAAGCGGCTTAGCCAACTGAGCAAACCCTACTACAAACTGCCTATAGTAACCTGCTAGCCCCAAGAAACTTCTAAGTTCCTTTACTGTCTTTGGTTGTTGCCATTCCAGAATTGCCTTTACCTTACTTGGATCCACTAATATACCTTCCTTTGAGACAGTATGACCTAGGAAGATAACTTGATCTAGCCAAAACTCACACTTAGAAAATCTGGCAAACAACTTCTTATCTCACAATCCCTGTAGCACAAATCTTAGGTGTTCTTCATGCTCCTCTTCTATCTTAGAATAAACTAGGATATTATCAATAAATACCACTATGAGTTGACCAAGACAATCCGGAAACACCCGGTTCATTAAGTCCATAAAGATTGTTGGGGCATTGGTTAACCCAAAAGGCATTACCACAAACTCATAATGCCTATATCTGGTATGAAAAGCAGCCTTGACAATATCTTGCTCTGCAACCCTTACTTGGTGATAACCCGACCTCAAATCAATCTTTGAAAACACGGCTGCTCCTTTCAGCTGATCAAACAAATCATCTATGCGAGGTAATAGGTATTTATTCTTCAATGTCACTTTATTTAACTCTCTGTAATTGATAAGAGTGTAATTTATATATTTTTATTCCTTTCATATTATGTTTTTTGTTATGTTTTATGCCTATTTGAGTTGATTAGAGTTTATTTTCCGAGTCTAGCATAGTTGGATAGACTTTAGGAAATAAGTGATAAAAGATTAGGAAATTCCAGAATTTTTGTTATTCTGACCAGTGCTACATTTTTCAGGTTTTTCATGGAGTTACATTTCTCTATTGCAAAAGTGTTCTTCAGAGAAATTAAATTAAACGAATCAAGATTTTCAAGAAGGTATTATGGATGAGAATCTGAGTTCGTTTGGGTCTTCATTAGTTGTTGCAAAACCGGACCTGGAATCCTAGTCGCGGAAGGATTTCCTAGTTGAGTATTGAATCTTCGAATGGGCCTAACTAGAGCGTCAGATATCAAAAGTGGGTGATTCAAAAGCCCATATTCATCTACACATCTGGGACTACAATTGTTATGAAGGGACCGAGCCCAGAAAAGATCTTTTACATTGCGATAATCCTGGTGCAAGCTGGAGACGAATTCTATTTTCCATATCTGATAAGATTTTGACAAATCTGGAAGTCTATCTTTTAGGAAACGTCTAGGAAAGTAATTTCCGCGATTCCTGGGGTAGAATTAAGGAAAACAAATGTTATTTATTGATGATTTGTTAGGTTAAAAAGGGGGGAGAAGAGAACAACAATAGTTTTTAGTTTTCTCGGTTTTTTTTTACTTTCAACGTCAAGATGTGAGGCTGATCTTTCTTCTTCCGTTCAAGGGGATTTTGAAGCCTAAATTCATATCATTGGTGTAACCTAACTTCAGTAACATTGTTCTTAATCTCGTTTCTATTGGAATTGTTTATGTTATTCTGTTTTAATTGTTTATAATTTTCTGTTTGGGTGATTTAGTAATGGCCTACTGAATTATTTTATCGGAATTTTATCTGTTAGAATTAGGAATTGTGATCCGTAATTGTCCTTTTTCTATTCAATGGGTAACACATGATGATAGATGATTATGGACAAGTTTTCATTCTGTCATCTTGAATAACATAACCTAAGTTAAATAATCCGAGCTTGTGTGATTGTTGCTTAGATTGATCTATTTTCCTAATTCTTAAGGCTACCATTGAATTAAACTTAGAGAGCTTATTCTAGGTTGTTTGAGGGTTAGGATCTACTTGAAGAGCTTATTTCAGTAGTGTCGATTAAGGGAGAATTCGGGTAATAGAGCTTATTGTTTCCTAGGGTCAGTAGTTCCATAATAGCAAGATAGAATAGTGTTACGGTTAGTTCATGTCCAATGCATGTTTAGGTGGATCTTGAACCTAGAACTGATTGTTTTTAATCTGATTTTTTCTTCCATTAGAGACTTCTTTGTTTTACTTTAGTTTTCCTTGATTACAAACCACTTTCATTACTCTGTTGTGTTGTCCTATTCTCTGTTTAGGGTTTTATTATGTTGTTTTCATTGTGGCTATTGGCATAGAATATAGGATTTAATCGAATCATTCCCTGTGGGATCGACCCTTGCTCACCCTATATACAATTTAGTAGTTAGGTTAGTAAGGTTAATTAATTTGGTGCATTCGGCATGCTACCAGTAATCTATACACATCCGTAGAGATCCATCTTTCTTTTTCACAAATAAAATTGGAGCACCCCAAGGAGAATTGCTAGGTCAAATAAAACCCTTGTCTAAGAGTTACTGAAGCTTCTTTTTCAATTCCTAAAGCTCAGTTAGGGCCATCCGGTAAGGGGCCTTAGAAATTGGTGTTGTCCCTGGTGTTAGTTCAATACTGAATTCTACTTCTCTTTCTGGAGGTAAACTCGACAAATCTTCCATAAATATATCTAAAAACTCCCAGACTACTGGCACATTTTGAATCTTGGGTTGTGGGACATCACTACTGTACATTACATGAGCAATATACCTTGAGCACCCTATTCTTAGAATCTTTCTGGCCTTTACATTGCTAATTAACATACTAAGCTAGTGACCCTCGCCAAAATTAAACTTATCTCCATCATCAAGATTAAATCTTGCTTTCTTCTTCCGACAATCAATCTCTACTCCAAATCTCCCCAGGAAATCCATTCCCAAAATAACATCAAAATCGGGCATTTCAAACACTATCAAATCCACTGGCAACTCCGCTTCCATGGATCACTACAGACTCCCCTAGAAGTATCTCCTGAGTTGCCACACTAACAACATTAGGTAGCTCTATCTTAATGGGACAACCCACTGTAATAGGTTTCAAACCTAATCTCTCTAAAATCCCATGTGTAATAAATGAATGTGTGGCACCAGAATCAATTAATGCATAAAGGGGAATTGAGTGAAATAATAACTAATCGGTAACTACGGATGGGCTAGCTTTAGCTTCACTTTGAGCTACTGTAAACATTCGAGCATTGGTACCTCTAGGTGTCTACGCTGCAGGTGTAGGAGGGACTTTGCAATCTCTTATCATATGCCTTGACTGCGCATCTATAGCATACATTTCGACCTAAATCTCTAAGACACTCCCTAGAATGATTTCTTCCATACTTCTGACATTGGGGAACTTCAACAGTTCTCTGCGTTTTATTATACCAATCCCTCATATTCTTATTAGGTTGGAATCTTTTCTTATTTCTCACCTCTCTATTTGTGGGGATTCAGCTCTATCTCTCTATGGAGTAGGAGGTGGAACAATAAGAGCTACTGTTGATATATAGTTGCTGGGGTTAGCTTATTCAAAAACATTTCTACTCGTAAGGCTCATTCCAAAGTTTCACTGTATGTCTGCGGGGCCTGGGCATCGACCATCACATCTCGGGCTATTTCTGGTTTCAGCCCATTTACCAACTTATCCCTTCTTATATCTGGTGTACTCACTACACCTGGCGCAAACCTTGCCAAGGAATTAAATTTCACTGAATATTCTTTCACTGAGCTAGTCCCCTGTTGCAAACTGATAAACTCCTGAACCTTTTCATGAACTCAATCAACTGTTATATATTCTGCCTCAAACAGTCTTCTAAAATCCCCCCAAGTCATCGAGGCTATATCGTGGGTATCCTCCATCAATTCCTACCATATACGAGCATTACCTCTAAATAGAAAACTTGCATACTAAATCTTCTCCCGATCTGTCATAGGGAAAAGTGTCGTCGTATGCTCTAGTGATCTAAACCACTTGTCTGCCACTATTAGGTTTGCCATACTGCTAAATTCTGACGGGTGGTGTTGACTAGGCAACCCATATATCGGCTCAATATGATTCTACACTATCGGGGGTACCGACCTCTCTCTCTCCTCTCCGGGGGTCGATACAATAACTGGGGTCTCAACTTTCTCTGGTATAGAGCCTCCCCGACGCTCTACCAAGACTTGTTGTATAATATTACGGATCCTCACTCCATCGAGGACAGAGGAAGTAGATTCTAAAGGGTTGGAAGGTTCACCCGTACTGATTTCCTTCTTACTGCCTGCTCGAGTTCTACGTCTCATCTACATATCACCAATGCTTTTAATCAACTCAATTAACTTATCTACTATAAGTAAGGAAAGAAATAACTTACAGTGGTCGGCTACAGAACATCAATGTGGCGGGAGAGGCACATTGTCAAATCCCAAAACCTTTGCTCTAATACCACAAATGTAATACTTTCTCTCTAGCTAGTATACTCGAAAAATAAACAGTATTATAAGAAAATAAATATATGTAGATGAGTATGAAATAATGGGCCCATATCTAATTTTTCTTTATATACAAATCATTACATAATATAATAAAGTCACAAAACAGTAACTCGACAGTGTTGCCAAACCCTTCTGCTTCTTGACATTCTAAGCGACCGCATCTCACCTACTACCTACAAAAACATTGAAAACAACAAGGTGGGCACTAATTGCTCAAGAAGTAAACCCGCTATTCTACCCTTCTCTCTCCGTTGCTTAAATTCTGAATTTCTGTCCTTACATCACAGTTCTTTATTTTTCTCTGTTCTTTCTCTATTCTTTCTCTATTCTTTCTCTGTTCTTTCTCAATTTCTAATTTCTTACTACTCATGATAGTAGGCATGGTATATGCATAGATATGATGCAAATGCATAAATGCATAGAATGTGCATTTTCTTTCTGTTTTTCTATTTTTTCTTATCTTGTTTTCTGTTTCTTTTCTTTGTATTTATTTCTTTCTTTCTTTTCTAGTCTTTCTTTCTTTCTTTCTTTTCTTTTTTTTTTTTTCTTTCTAGTCTTTCTTTCTTTCTTTCTTTTCTTTTTTTTTTTCTTTCTTTCTATTCTTTCTTTTTGCTCTTTCTTTCTTTCTTTCTATTCTTTCTTTCTTTTTATTCTTTCTTTTTATTCTTTCTTTTCTTTCTTTTTGCTCTTTAATGTTCTTTAACGCTTTTTAATGCTCTTATGAGTATGCATGCATGTAGATGGACTCATGCTTACTATTCTTTCTAAATTCACATGTTTGGATGCAATAATGCAATATGGAGTGTAAACATGTCATTCTCTATCATCTACAAACTCATCTCAAGATAACAAAAAATCATACTCAAACATGCACTTCTCTTTGACATTTCATCAAACAATTTATGTGCACACACAAGCTCTAATTGGCTACACTTCTACATCTCTTCTAAGCCACCCAAATTTGGAACAAAATTCTCTAAGATTAACGCCAAACCTATCCAGGATTTACACTCCATAAATTCTACTCCAATTCTTCCATAATTCATCCAAACTCTCATCAAACATCAAGTACACAAACACTACTTCTCATGAATAAATTCTAACCATCATTCAACATCCATTTCATAAACAATTCTTCATATATAAGCACATACATGCATAAAAGAAATTCTCTACACAATATTACTCTAATCATAACTAAGGTTTGATTTACTTACCTTAGATGTGAGCAATCCAACACTTTAGTAGTCTTCTTTGATCCAACTCTCTTTCTCTTTAATCCTATGAACACAAATCATAAGAATTCAACACTTTAAAAATTAAACTCATATCTTAGTGTAAGGATCTTACCTAAGGATGCCTGGGATTTGAAATTCCACTAAAAATAACCCAAAATCTATGAATTTCCCTTGAAAAAGAATTGAAGAAATTGAGAGAATTTGGGGATGAAGGTAGCGTCAAAGAGGAGAAGAAATGGCTAGGGTTTCATTCTTCAACTCTTAATATAACAAAATATTTTTCATAGTTTCCCATTTTACCCTTGCACTTTCTATGAAATTCTCTTTATGTCCCTTAGTCAATTAATATAATGCCTTCATTTTTATTGCATTCTTCATGAAATTCTATCTATTTTCACTCCCCACATTTTCAACTAATTATGAGTAAAAAGACCATTTTACCCCTAATGAAATTTTAATGGATTTTCTTCACACTTATTCAAGATAACTTTAAAAAAATTCAACTAAGGGTATTAGAGAATAAGTAAAGCTACATACCTCAATGTGGGCATTACATAATCAAACTTCATTGATCATTTATTTAATAAGTCTTATTACCTGATAACATTACTAGGCCTATAAGATAACAAAATCCTTATTTTGTATAGTATGTGGCGAGGTGAAGATCGATGGTAAATGGAGTGACTTTCACATGCATGCAATGACATTAGCCATAATGTTAAGATTCCTGCAACTGGACAATAAGCTCGATGTCACATTTGCGTTGACCACAGCTTTCAAAATAGGTGGGAGGGCATTATAGGCCTGACAGATGGCATAGTTACATTCACACTTCTGCCAAAGATAGAGCAACAACCAATGGTTGGGGGATAACCCACAAAGGGATTAATACATGCATAAAGCACAGTGTTGACGGTCGCGACTAATGAGGATGGGATGAGGGAGATCAGTAGAGCACTGAAGAGGAGAGTAGTTGAAATAACAGTTACCTTGAAAGAAGCCATTGGAGAGAAGTTAAAACTGTTTAGGGTTTTCGAAAGTTTAGAGCTTGAGAATGCAAATGCAAATGTGGGTGATGGATTTTTGAGGCTTTTTGCATAGGCTTTTATAGGAGAAAAATGGGTGATTTATGTACATACAAAAACTCAAGTTGAATAAAATTAATTTTATATATCTTCTTTAACACGTTATCTTCTATAATTAATATCATGGATTTGGCATTGTTTTAATACAACATAAGTTTAATTGATTATATAATTACATCATTCTTATGTTGTAGAATAAAATCAGCCTTTTAACTAATTATATAAACAAAAGACTTGTATAAATATATACACTTAAAAACTTGTACTTTGCCACTTAATAATAACCTAGACTAATTAATCAAACACTCTTAGTTAGCATTAATTTACACTCCTTCCTCACACGCCACTTCTGGTAAACTGGATTGACATTCTCTTTCTTAATTTCTTGCTTCTCAGTTTCACATTCCTTTTTCTTGCTTCTCAATTGAAGCTTATAGACTAATACATGTAGCCATTGTATATATGTCAGTTAATATTAAGTGATGGAAGATTTTTGCTAAGTTAAAACTTGGAAAATCTTAATGAACCAATCAACATATGTATCAAAAGAATACACTTGATGAAATAATATATGTACATTATTATAAGAACACGCATAAATTATGAGTCCGCCACTAATTAGAGAGTAAATTAATAATCTAATATATATATATATATATATATATATATATTAGATTATTAATTTACTCTCTAATTAGTGTAGAATTAATTAATGTGATCCTTGTGAAGGGTCGAAAGTGGCTACTTTGATCTTCTCAAACTAATTAGAGAGTAGATTAAATGAGTATTAATTAAGAAGGATATATATATATATATATATTAGATTATTAATTTACTCTCTAATTAGTATAGAATTAATTAATGTGATCCTTGTGAAGGGTCGAAAGTGGCTACTTTGATCTTCTCAAACTAATTAGAGAGTAGATTAAATGAGTATTAATTAAGAAGGGTGATCAATTCCGTCAAGTAATTGTAACTTGAGTTTGTACTTTATGACCATCCTTCATTCAATTATAATTTGAAAGTTGAGATAGAACTGAGAAATAAAACTCTACACTGTAATCACACATTAACGAGAAGAAGTAGTACTCTACACTAAAATCATAAATTAAGATTTTTAGATAAAAATTGTAATTAAAAATTATGTATTTATTTATTTTTGGTTTTTCACAATGATCATCAAAACAACCTGTCCAGTTTGCATCAGTAGTAAAGCCTTATAATTGGCATTCATCTAGCAAAAGCTAGGCTATGTCTGTCACACTCTTCAGCAAACGTCACTTGCACTCAAGTGGACTGACATTCTCTTTCTTGTTTCTCTATTGAAGCTCATGCTGTTAATTAATGACCAAGTGTGCAAACTCTTGCAACTTGCTTTAGAATTTTATCTAATGAAAATTATACTTGAATAAAACATTAGGAAATCTTATGAACTAATCACGAGATTTCTGACTAACCACCCTCATATGATCGTCATCTAAAAGTTAAGAGAGAATTAAGAAATAGAATTTTACAGCACGATCATAAATTAACACTTTAAGAGTAAAAACTGTAATTTGATGTCGAATTCAAATAATGGAAACCAAGAGAACTTCCATAGCCATGTTGCACGAACTTTCATTACACTTAAATACACCAACAAAAACTAGATACAGTCCTTTAATTTAATCTCCATGTCATGTAATCATTCAAAAATTTCTTCGTAGCTCCCAACAGCTTTACATTTTTAGTGCCATAAAAATAAAATTATTTTTAGAAACTTCTTTGTGCTTCTTTGAATAATTAATGATAGTCTTGACTTGTTAAAGTTACATTAATTGACAGGCTAAGCAATTAAGAATTGATAAGAATGTCGAGGTACTTAATTTTAGATACAAAACTTATCACTCTTCATTTAATTGTTAAGAGAGATTTGAGAAATAAAACTTCACATTAGAGTTACACAGTAAGTGAAAAACTGTAATTACATGTTGAAATGAAAATTGAAGTAAACCTCAGAGCAGCCATAGCATTGAGTTCCATGGTTTGATTTTATAGGTATTCTGTAGGCTCAATAAATCAATCATGCAACCTCTAAATGAGGGAATTGGATTTTTCAAACTAGCGACTATCTTGGATTCACCTAGATCTACTCATAAAAACTATTATAATTAAATCAAATAATGTAAGATGCCCATGTATTTTTTTGTTTTTTTGTTTTTGGTAACCGGGGTGTCTGAGCCAACTTGTGTGCACCTCGATTAATATTTGTGGTCCATTGAATACCCTACAAGGATAATGGGTCAAGTAAGTCACAAATGTGTTAGGTGACCACTTTATAAGACTCGAACACAAGACCTCTGGGTAGCCCACTCAGAAGTCTTGTCATCCAGCCACACACCAAGTGGTTAAAAGTCTTAGCTTTTCTTTTAACTAAAGTGGGTGTTGGAGTATTACAAGGCAGCTGGAGTTTAACAATTGATCAATGGTGGAGATGCTAGAAGAATGATCAACGGTGGAGATGTTATTTTGTAAAGGATGGCCAATGTGGACTGATGCTTGTATAAAAGAAATTTAATATTCAGTTGTAAAAGTCAAGCAAATTGAAAAAAAAAAAAAAACTTTAGTTATGGAAAGATCCAACATTCTCTCTCCCTCACTTTCTTTTCTGAAATTTTCTGTTTGGTTCTTGAGAAAGTTTCGTAACTTTCAAATCTTTTTCTTTTCTTGATCCTAGGACTCTATTATGGTATCAAAGCTTCCAATTGACTAGCGTCACAAATAATTTCAGTATCTCTTCAAATAGTTTTCAAGTATGGTTGAAGAAATCACTATCAAGAATGTTGAAAGAATGGCTTCGAATGATGATCAGTTAAAGAGCTTCAGTTTTCCAACTTCTTTGCCTACTAAGGAGTAAAATTAGGCAAGAAAACCCACAATTACTAGAGATGTCAGGTTCTATTGGCGCTAACCTCTTTTCAGCTCGAAGGATTTGTGAATGGAGAAAAATCTTGTCCCGAATCTACTATTTCAATTAAAGATGCTGAAACAGGAGTTGTGGTAAGAAAATCTAACCCTGACTATTTTCTATGGAAGAGAATTGATCAATTTCTCATAAGTTGGTTGTACTCATCCATCTCTAAATCAATGTTTGGTCATGTTGCTAAGTGTTCTAGTTCATATGAAATCTAGACAATCCTAGAGAAACATTTTATTACTGAATCCAAAGCCAGAACTATGCATTTAAGAAACTTGTTGCAAAACACAAAAAAGGAGTCCTTAAGTATTAACAAATATGTACTCGAAATGAAAGGTTATGCACACTCATTGTTAGCTAGTGGAGTGTATCTAAGTATTGAGGAATTGGTAGCTTATATTTTAGATGGCCTTGATCCCGAATATAATGATGTATCAGTGCATTTGTCAGCTAGAGGTGATGATCTTACCTTGCAAGAAACACAATTTCTGCTTCATAAGCATGAAATTAGACTAGAAAGATATAACAATGTGCATGGAATCTGTTGAAATGTAAAATAGGAAATAGAATTATTCTCTTTGTAATATAGGAAATAGAATTATAATAGGAATGTAACAATTTACTTCCTAGATTAGTTTTTTGTTTTTGCTCTAAATTCATTGTACATTTCATTATGAATACACAAGAAAATATTTCTCCACCTGGTATCAGAGCCAAGTGTCTGAAATTTCAAATTTTTTTTCTTCTCTCTTTCTCGGAATTTTTTTTTTCGGCGACTGTTCTCCGGCAACGATCAGAATCTGGTCTAATCACACCAGACTGATCGTCTTCCCATCGTTGTCATAACCCGAGTGATTTCGACGCCGGCGGCCGCTGCACGCGCCCTCACGCGCTACTCGTCTTTCCAGCAAGTGTTCTGTTTTTCCGACGAGTATTCTGTTTTCCGGTGTATGTAAGTTTTTGCTTTTCTGTCAGTTTCAAGACACTCTGACCTTCTCATGGATTCCTCAAAATCAGCCTTTCAGTCACATACAAGTGGTTTTTCTTTTTTATCTCTCCCTCTCATCACCACTGAGCGATTAATTGGGACTGCTAATTATTCATCATGGGCTGCCTCTGTTGAATTATGGTGTATGGGTCAAGGTTTGGAGGATTACTTGACCACCAAAGCTGCCGATATTACGTCAGATAAGTCTTCCTGGACTAAAATTAATGCTATGCTGTGTAGTATGTTATGGCAAACTATTGATCCCCTTCTTCACCCTATTTACAAATCTTATTGCTCTTGTGTTGATATTTGGAGTCAGGCTAAACTTCTCTATACAAATGACATTCAGCGTTTATATTCTATTATGCC
Organism: Pistacia integerrima; assembly: GCA_026225825.1. Lineage (NCBI taxonomy): Eukaryota > Viridiplantae > Streptophyta > Magnoliopsida > Sapindales > Anacardiaceae > Pistacia > Pistacia integerrima. The sequence continues at coordinate 8,216,531 of CM047746.1, read as the reverse complement.
TAACTTAGTTCATCTTAAACAACAGAATATGAATATGTCGGACTTCCTTGGTAAGATGGCCTCCCTTAAGACAAAATTTAATTTGCTGTTACTTGCTGGTAAATCTACGGCAGAAGATTTGGCTCAACGGGACAAGTTCTTTATGGTCCTGACACTTGCAACTCTCGGTCCAGATCTTACACATCGATGATATTGTTATTACAGGAAGTGATCAAGATGGCATTGAACAGTTGAAGCAACACTTGTTCAAACACTTTCAAACGAAAGACTTAGGGCTACTCAGATACTTTCTTGGCATAGAAGTCGCTCAGTCTAAATCTGGTATTGTTATTTCTCAAAGGAAGTATGTACTGGATATTCTAGAGGAAACAGGGATGTCAGATTGCAGACCAATAGACTCTCCTATGGATCCTAATTTAAAACTTTCACCTGGACAGGGGGAGCCTCTTACTGATCCTGGAAGGTATCGAAGACTTGTTGGAAAACTTAACTATCTTACTATCACACGACCGGATATTTCCTTTTCTCTCAGTGTTGTGAGTCAGTTCCTTCAAACTCCGTGTGATGGTCATTAGGATGCAGTTGTCCGGATTTTGAGGTATATCAAGGGAGCACCAGGTAGAGGCTTAATGTATGAAAATAAGGGTCATTTGCATATTGTCGGATATTCAAATGCTGATTGGGCAGGTTCTCCATCTAATAGACGTTCTACCTCAGGATTTTGTGTTCTTGTTGGAGGAAACCTAGTCTCATGGAAAAGTAAGAAACAAGCAGTTGTTGTAAGGTCAAGTGCTGAAGCAGAGTATCGTGCAATGGCCTTAGCCACTTGTAAGCTGGTTTGGTTAAAACAAATAATTCAAGAGTTGAGATTTGTCGAAGTATCACAAATGAAGTTACTCTGTGATAATCAGGCTACCCTTCATATTGCTTCAAATCCAGTGTTTCATGAGAGGACTAAACACATAGAAATTGATTGTCACTTTGTTTGAGAGAAAGTTCTATCAGGGTGTATTGCAACTAGTTATGTCAATTCCAACGACCAGTTAGCAGACATCCTCACTAAGTCTCTCAAAGGTTCTCGTGTTGACTTTATTTGTAACAAGCTTGGTGCATATGACTTATATGCTCCAGCTTGAGGGGGAGTGTTGAAATGTAAAATAGGATATAGAATTATTCTCTTTGTAATATAGGAAATAGAATTATTCTCTTTGTAATATAGGAAATAGAATTATAATAGGAATGTAACAATTTACTTCCTAGATTAGTTTTTTGTTTTTGCTATAAATTCGTTGTACATTTCATTATGAATACACAAGAAAATATTTCTCCACAGAATCTATCATGAGAACTCAGCACTGCTCTTGCACAAAGACAGTTTGTTGGTGATACTTATTGTGGCATTCATTTTGGATCACCTTTACTTAGCTATCCATCATCTTATAATGCTCAAGCTTTCAGTCCTTCATATAGTGCCTTTGGTGGGAATTATTTTCCTAATCATCAGTACAATCATAATGCCTTGTTGACATAAGATATAAGAAGAGGAATCCAAATTCAGGTAAAGGAAGAGGCAAGAATTTCTTTAAACCAAGATTTTTTTGTCAAATCTGGAAAGCCAGGACATGCAGTTGTACAATGCTATTATAGACTTGATTTATCATATCAAGGTCCTCAAAATCCAAATCCCCAGTCACAATATCAGCAAATGATACAACCTTCTCAAGATGAGTTGTCAGATCAAACCAATGAAGCTCATTATATGCAGCATAGTTATGGTACTCCTAATAATTTCAAAGGAAACAATTCATTGCCTGTCCAACCTCAGTTGAATTTGTCACAAATCGATAGTCATTCTTAGGTTACCAATCTTACATCTTACTTTGCACAGCCAATATCAATAGCAAACCCTTGGTGGTATCTTGATTCTAGAGCAACAAGTCATATTACCTCAACTGCTCAAAATCTTACTCTTAGCAATCCTTACTCTGGAGCAGAAAAACTTTAGATTGGAAGTGGTTAGTGCTTGAACATCACTTATACAGGTGACATTTCTTTTCCTACCTTGTTACCTTTAAAGAAACTGAAAATAGATGAGGTGTTGGTAGTGCCTAAAATTACAAAGAACTTGATAAGTATATCAAAACTCACTCAAGACAATGAAGTTATAGTTGAATTTTTTGCTGACTTGTGTGCTGTTAAGGACAAGGTGACATAAGCAACTCTATTGCAAGGCACACTTAAAGAGGGACTATATCAACTACACTTTAATCAAGTTGGAGCTTGGAAAACATATGCTTCTGGGAGTAATACTTCAAGACTGCAAGATAGTAGTATAGTTGTTGCGATAAATAAACCTATGTTATCAGGATGTAATTCGTCTTTACTGCATAATAGTGATTCAGGAAGAAAAGTAATGTATTCCATAAATGTAGTTACTAAGAATAAACGGGAGCTAGATCCGATTGTGTGGCACATGAGGCTTGGTCATCCACATGACAAAGTTCTCCAAACTATTGTAAACAAGGTTTTTAATAAAAATACATTTCATGTTACTGAATCCTTACAATGTTGTTCTGCTTGCAAATATGGAAAATTGCATCAACAACCTTTCTATGCTTTTGAAACAGTAACTACAAAACCTTTAGAATTGATCTTTGCTGATTTATGGGGACCAGTACCTGTTATGTCAAAAGAAGGTTACAAGTATTATCTTGTTTTTTTGGATGGCTTTAGTCAATGTTCATGGATTCACCCTTTGAAACATAAGTCTGATGCCTTTGTGGTATTTATGCAATTCCATATTTTAGTGGAAAAACAATTAGATACAAAGATCAAGTGCCTTCAAATAGATTGGGGGAGGAGAATTTAGAACTTTTCTACCTTATATAACTAAGCATGGCATTGTATTCAGGCATCCATGTCCTCATGTGTATCAACAAAATGGCAAAGTTGAAAGAAAGCACAGGCATATAATAAAAATAGGGTTGACATTATTAGCTCAGTCATCTCCACCTTTCCAATTCTAGTGGCATGTTTTTCACAATGTTGTGCTTTTGATCAATAGGCTGCCCACTGTTGTTCTACAATATCAGTCTCGTTTTGAGAAATTATTTCATAAGACACCTAATTGTAACCTTTTAAAAGTATTTGGTTGTCAGCGTTATCCATTTTTGAGGCCATACAACTCACACAAGATGGATTATCACACTAAACCCTGTATTTTCATAGGTTACAGTGTGTCCCATAAAGGATACTTATGTTTAAGTGAAACATGCAGAGTTTATATTACAAGACATGTTGATTTTGATGAAAGGAGTTTTCCATCCAAAGAGATACAATGTGACAGTACAAACAAGCAGAGTTTGAACAACAAATTAATTGAGCATCATGCTTGTCAAAAATGGCAAATTCCCTATGACATACCTGGTGCTCAAAATTCATAATTTTTCTCAAAATCTATTTAAACTTTGCTGATGCACCTGTTACCAATAATGTTAATGCTTTTGAAACTTTATCAGCAGCTTGTACAAGTGATTTCTCTTCAGATTTTGAGCCAAAGCATTCATTTTCAATCAGTACGTCTCCATGCCAATATCAAATTATATCTGATGGTGCTTTACTCCCTAACTTAAAGCTAGAAGTTCAACTTCCTATTGCTGAACATCAGAAAGATTTGTCATCAACGTCAAACTCACCAAAAAATGTTCATCCAATGCTTACTAGATCAAAAACAATTGGTTTGAACAAAACTCACACATTTATTGCCACCACAACCTCCACTTGTGAGCCTTCAAACGTTAATGATTCATTAAGCTCAAAAGAGTGGTTTTCTGCTATGAAAATATAATATGATGCCTTGATGGCAAATAAGACCTGGACATTTGTACCATATGACAGACAAATGACTTTGGTAGACAATAAGTGGGTGTTTAGGGTTAAATACAACATCGATGGTACCATTCAGAGGTACAAAGCTAGGTTGGTAGCAAAGGGCTTTCAACAAACTCCTGGAATAAACTACTTCGAGACCTTTGCTCCAGTGGTTAAACCATGCCCTATCAAAGTTATTCTTACTTTAGCTACTCTCTACAACTGGAAGATACAATAGATTGACATCAACAATGCATTCTTGAATGGAGACCTTGCTGAAACAGTGTATATGACACAACTACAGGATTTATTTACTCCACAAAACCAGCTTATGTGTGTAAGTTAAATAAGGCCCTATATGGACTCAAACAAGCCCCTAGAGCTTGGTTTGAAACACTTAAATGAGCCTTATTTGCTCAAAACTTTCAAAATTCATTTGCTGACAATAGTTTGCTTATTCATTACTCTGATGAAAGAGTGGTCTACCTACTGGTAAACGTTGATGACATTTTGATTACAGGGAATAACTTTTCATACATCCAGAGTCTAGTTAAAGAATTACATCAAACTTTTGCTCTAAAAGACTTGGGTGAGTTGAGTTACTTTCTTGGTTTTGAAGTACTGAAAACTTCAACTAGCACTTTATTAACTCAGTCAAAATATGCAACTGATCTTCTTAAAAGAGCTAGGATATATGATTCAAATCCTAGTTCTACTTCTATGGCAACAAACACCAAGCTCACTAGATATAACATTCCATTGTTTGATAATCCCACATTATACAGAAGCTTAGTTGGAGGTCTACAATACTTAACCATGTCTAGACCAAATTTGTCTTTTGCAGTGAATAGGTTAAGCCAGTTTCTTCAAAATCCCTCTATGACACATTAGACAGCTTGTAAAAGAGTCCTTCCTTACATAAAAAGGCACTTTGGATTATGGCATTGTGTTTAAGTCCTCATCAAATATGATAATTGAAGGCTTTGTTGATGCTGATTGGGCAAATGATTTAGATGACAGAAAATCCACCAGTGGTTTTTGTATTTTTCTTGCTAGAAACCTGATCAGATGGTTGGGTGGGGGTGGCGACATCGGTGTCCCTTATGATTAATTAATAGTCTTTACTTGTAATTAGAGAGTTATATGACTTGACGACCTCTTTGTTCACGTTGCTCAGTGCTTCTTGTATTTTCTCTCTTCTTTATTTTTATTTTGTTTTAAGTGTTGCAAAATAAAAGAAAAACATATGATTGAAGGCATGGATAGAAAAATAATCATTTCCTAATATAAGAAAGGAAATTCAAAATATTCATCGATCTTCATTTACTATTACATACATATGACAAGAAAGAAAGTTCCTTAAAAACCTTCCCTCCATCGTACAATTAATTACTAACGTACATTTATTTATATGGGACATTCTTAAATATATATATATATAGATTTGGTAATATTATCAGAGCGAATAAAACCCTTTTAGATACATAATCAAATATTGCTGATCATGTATCTAGTAAATCTTATTGATCTGATAAAATTACTAGATCAATGAGATAGCAAAACCCCTATTAAAGTACGTGTAGAGGCGAAGATCGATGCTAAATGGAGTATATTTCAATAGCATGAGCAGTTAGGGGGAACATTAATATTCGGGCACCTGGCGGCGATTAAGCCCAATAGCACAGTGATGTCAATTTTTTAGAATCCCGATACTAAGAAGATTGCAAAGCATACACCAACATCCACTTCAGCCAAATCGCTAAGGAGACCGCAAGTAGGGCTTGGTTTAAACAAACCAAAATTAACACATGCAGAAACCAAAGCGGTAACTGACACAGGGCAAGTTCCGATGGCTGATGAAGAAGGGATAAGGGAGATCAGCACAGTACTGAAAAGGAGGAAAGCAGTTGAAGTAACTACCTTGGAAGCCATTGACAAGAACTTGAAAAGTTTAATTTAGGGTTTTGAAAGTTTAGAGCTAGAGAATTGATCGTGGGAGATGGATTTGTGAAGTTCTTGCATGGGAATTTATAGGAGGAAATGGGTGATACATGCACATGCAAAGCCTCAAGTTGTCAGGTTTTAAGAGTCTCGCAGGTTCAAGTTACTGTAGTACATAGTAAAGTCTTCGATGAGAAAGTCTCCTATCTTGTCCATCGGTGTCAATGGTGTATCCAATAATTTTAGATAAGTGTGCAATTCAAATTTTTCTTATATTTAATGTATTTTTAAATTCTATCTATTTTTATGGTTTTTCTAAGGATTGAGATGTCAATTAATTAACGCCTTCAAAATAGTGCATAATTACAAAAAAAATTAATAATAATAATAATAATGTATAATTGAATTAGGATTATGGTTAAAAAATTAAAGTTTCTTTATAATATAAATATAATAGAATTAAAAGATAAAAAAATAAAAAGAATAAGTTGACGAAATAAAATAATATGATTAAAATTAAGATTAAACTCACACAAAATATCAAAGCATAAAATGAAGAGACAAGAAATTTTGTTTAGTTGATTGATTGTAATCTTTACTTTGACTTTCGAGAAGGGTGAAAAATTGGTTACTAAGAGTTGGGAGAACGTGAATTTATAAGGAAAAAGTTGAACAAAATCTTGATTTTTCAATTTTTAGTGTCCCATCCTATTAGTCTAGTGGGTGTAGTTCAAACCAATACATATATTTTATTTTTATGTTATATATATTGATATCCAATTTATGATTATTTATTATATTAATTATAAAAAATAAACCAAGAAAGAAAAATGTAGGCCTAATACGAAATAGTAACTTTGAATAATATTACCCTTTAATACGAAATACGATATTATGTGGTATCAAATTTTTTTTTCCTTTTAGGTGTAAGAATAAGTTAGTTAAAAGGACTAATAGGTCTAACCATCAAAAGGTGTGGGCTTCTTTGTAACATTATCATTTCAGTATAACTGCCCAGTTAAGCTGCTTGAGGTACTTACTCAATTCAGTTCATTCTCTTACTTTACTCCCATGTAGCTCTACTGTGTAAATGAGCTTTATAAACACTTATCAATCAATTTATATACAAGAATCAATTTTCAGAATTTTTTTACTTTTCTCTCTGATCTTTACATGGTATCAAAGCCTTGACTAACGTCAAATGGCCAAAACACCTAGTCCCTCCTCCTCAATCCTGCCTAATCGCATTGAGGAAATGCTTAGAGAATCACTCAATCATTCAACCTCTGCGCTTGTGTCCAGTTTACAAGTAATTAATCGTAAACTCACGTGCGATAACTGTCGATTTTGGAGCTCACAAGTCTTGTTTGCTGTCGGCTCCTATGAGCTTAAAGATAATTTACTCAGCAAAATTCCTTGCCCTCCACCTTTAATTCTTGCAGAATCGTCAGTTGATGATGACCTAAGTGAACTCAAATAAGATGTTAGGGTTAGATTTGATAAAATCAACCCAGACTATGTTATGTGGAAATGTACAGATAAATTTTTGGTCAGTTGGCTACTAGCTTCTATATCAGAAAGTATGTTTGGCAATGTGTCAAAATGTAGATACTCAACTGAGATTTGGAGGGTTTTAGAGAATGAATTTATCAATGATTCCAAAGCTCGTGCTCTACATCTTAAGAATTTGTTACAAACAACACAAAAATGTAATATAACCATTGGAGATTACATTAAGAAAATGAAGGAGATAAGTGAGAGTCTATCAGCTAGTGGCTTAGTCATCTCAGATGAGGACTTACTACAATATGTCCTTGATGGTTTAGGACCAGAATATGACCCTATAGTAGTAACTCTTACTTCTAGGTTGGAGTAAAAAATTGATTATGTCACACTTCAACAAGCACAGTTTCTGCTTCAGAAGTATAAGATCAGATTGGAAAAGTTCAACTCCATTGACCTATATAACAGCTTTGCTCATCTAGCTATCACAAATGTGTCTGGAAGTATAGGAAACAATTCAAACTTCCAATAAAACCAAACAGTTGACAGGCCCCTAACCTCACCCCTGTACATTAAACAATAATGTTCCTTCTCTCAATTCCCTTGGTAATCCATACCATCACCAGTCTTATACAACACCATCTAACACCTATTCAATTTGTTCACACAACCAAGCTCTTCAACAGTTTGGTAATCAGATGTTTAGTCCTAGACCTCCTCCTGGTTATGTGTCATATGGAAGAGGCAGAGGTCATGGTTCTAACAGGAACAAACTTATCTGTCAAGTGTGTAACAAGACAGGACATTCAGATGTGTAGTGTTATCACAGGTTTAATGCTACTTATATTAGAGCTTTGTAGTATGGTTCCTCACAATTCATTGGTTTTCCTGGTTCACATTCTCAACAGTTTCATAATTCCAATACTCATCAGTTTGCTCCTAGTCCTAACTCCAAGCAACCATCTTAGTTTGACCCTTCTTTTGGAGTTGTTGGTTACACAAATGTATCTCCAAGTTCAGGCATCACTCCTATATCTCTTGGTTCTGAAAATACTGTTATTGCTTCTCTTGTTTTTGGCATGCCAAGCCAACAACCAACAAGCACCAATTAGGCATTTCTAGCAACATCAAACAATGCAAACTATGCACTTTCTACAAATTATAGTGTTGCAAACACTACTAACTATGCCTTTACTGCAAACTATGGTCCAAACCTGCAAAGTTAACAATCAACCACTGCTACATTTTTCACCCCTACTGACCCCATATGGTACATGGATTCTAGAGCTATTGATCATATAGCTTCAAATTTGAGTCATCTACAAGTCAGCAAGGATTATTGTGGTCAAAATCAACTTCAAGTGGGCAATGGTGAACACCTTAACATATCCCATACTAGTAACACTCTATTACCTAGCCATTTTCATTCTAAATGCTTACATCTTAAAAACATATTATGTGTACCTAAAATTACAAAAAACTTACTTAGCATTTCAAAATTAAAAAAGACAATAATGTGATTGTAGAATTTAATGCTGACTGTTGCATTGTTAAGGATCAAATAACCAGGGAAATGTTACTACAAAGGGATCTTAAAGAAGGCTTATACCATCTGAATATTCCCTACACCAAACTTGTTTGTTCTACACCGCCCTCACAGTCTCATAGTCAAAATTTTAGCCTGAATAATTGTGTTCTACATTGTAATAATGTAGTAAAAAATGACTTGTTTTCTCACTGTTCTAATAATACTTGTAATCAAAATGCCCTGGATGCCACTATTACTTTCAGTCCAAAACTCACTCCAGAGCACTAGAAGCTTGATTTGAATGTTCTGTCCTCTATTTCAAATACTTGTAGTCCTGCAATATGCAGTGATCTAATAAATAAAAAAATATTGATGTGCCTACAAATGATGATTTTATTGATGTATATACTGCTTTGTGCCTAAAACTTCTGATGTGCATCCTGCTACTACTGTGCCTAACCTTCTTGATGTGCCTAAAAATGATAATCTTACTAATAGTACTAATGTGCATACTGCCTTAGCTCTTCCTAGTACTAAAACTTCATGTTTCACTGTTAGTAAATATGCTCATGATTATATAACCTGGCATAGAAGACTAGGGCATCCACATTCCATCGTCTTACATAAAATCTTATCCAACTTAACTAACTCAAAATCTATCACACACACACAAACTTCCTCTTTATTCTGTGATGCATGCCAACTAGGCAAACTTCAGAATGCCAATTTCCCTCATTCCTCTTCTCATGCCATTGCTCCATTAGAATTAGTTCATAGTGACGTATAGGGTCCTGCCCTTTTACCTTTTTCTAAAGGTTTTGGTATTGCATACGGTTTCTTGATGACTCTAGTAGATACACTTGGCTATTTCCACTTCTGACGTATGGGGTCCATCTTTATTAAATTTCATCACCTTACTGAGAGGCAATTTGCTTACAAATTAAAATGTTTACAATCTGATCAAGGAGGGGAATTCATAGCACTTCATACATACCTCACAAACTTAGACATTCAGTTTAGACATTCATGCTCACATATTCATCAACAAAATGGTAGAAGCAAAAGAAAGCATAGGCACATAGTGGAGACAGGGCTAACCTTGCTTGCTCATGCTTCAATGCCAGTTCATTTTTGGTGGCTATCATTTGAAACTTTTGTTTATTTGATTAGCAGAATGCCTACCTCTGTCTTGAACAATGTCTCCCCTTATCAAATGTTGTTTAAAGTATCTCCTCTTTATAAAAGCTTAAGAGTCTTTGGACGCTCTTGTTTCCCTTACCTTAGAGTTTTTAATCGCCATAAGTTCAGTTTTCATAGTACCAAATGTGCCTTTGTTGGGTATAGCTTAGTTCATAAGGGCTACAAATCTTTAAAACCTGATGGTAAATTAGTCATTTCACCTAGTGTTAAATTCAATGAACTAGAGTTTCCTTTTTCTCTTAACACCTTTCAACCTCTAGTTGCTTCTCAATCTAATTTTGAGTCATCCCATACTCACTCTACATCTAGTACATCTCTACTTTTTCCATTCACATTTGTACCTTCTCCTGAGTCTCCACAAAGGCCTTCTAAAGATCCCTCTGTCGTAACTAATTCCTCAGTAAGTTTGATTCTTTAATAGTAGCAACTTGTGCTAATTTGACAAAATCACACACTGCACATTACACTCCCTTACCTACCCTCAATTCAACTCAATTACAACCTTTAGACACACACTCACACCAACCTGCATACCCAAATACCTTAGTTAACTCTCTTCTTGTCCTTTCAACATCCCAATCATTACCAACCTATAACCTTGAAGTTGATCTTACCCTACCATACACTTCCACATTTCAACCTACTCATTTGGTTAATATATCATTCCCAAACATTTCCACAAATCAGTTTACGCACCTAAACACTTTAGTTGATTCCCTTCCTGTTAGTACAACTTCCCACTCATTACCAGCATGTAATCTCAAGGTTGATCTTGCATTATCCTATAATTCCACATCTCAACCTAGAACTTTAACCAATCCATCATCACCAAACACTTCCACACCTCAATCTATAGACTCAAACACCTCCACACATTAGTCTACAAACTCAAACACTTCAGACCCTCATCTACCTGTCACCTCTAAATATCCTGCTTTACCTTCATGCTCACTTGAGGTTGATCTCATATCACTAAAGAATTCTACTGATTTCATGAGTCTCAAATCATCTACCTCAAATACGCACCCTATGACTATAAGATCCAAAGCAGCAGCAGCTCTTTTTGACATAGCACATTCCACAACTATTAATTTAAAAATCACAGCTATTGTTCCTAAACCTAACATTGTATTTGAAGCTCTCCATAGCCCTGCATGAAAAGGGGCAATGTAAAGTGAATTTGATTCATTAATAAAAAACGACACCTAGATCCTTGTTCCTCTTCTTCTTGATAAAAATGTTGTAGGCAACAAGTGGGCTTTTAGAACAAAATATAATGCTAATGGTTCCCTGCAAAAGTACAAAGCTAGACTTGCTGCTAAGGGTTTCCAACAAACTCCTGGCTTAGACTATTTTGAAACCTTTAGTCCAGTTATCAAGCCATCTACCATTAGGATACTCCTTACCTTAGCTGTCACAAATGGGTGGGATATCCAACAAGTGGATGTTAATAATGCCTTCTTGGATGGAATCTTAAGTGAAGAAGTTTACATGAGCTAAACTATTGGTTTTGAGGATCCTACAAGGCCTTCCTATGTTTGCAAGTTAAATAAGGCTTTGTATGGACTTAAACAAGTTCCAAGAGCTTGGTTTGATAAGTTGAAGACTGCCTTATATCATAAAGGGTTCCAAAATTCAGGTTCTGATTAAAGCTTATTTGTACTTTGTCATAACTCATTTCTCGTCTATGTACTTGTTTACGTTGTTGACATTCTTATCACCAGATCAGATAAGTGTTGTATTACTCAACTTATTAAAGATCTAAATGATGAATTTTCTCTCAAGACTCCTGGCTCTTTACAATATTTTTTGGGCTTAGAAGCAACTAGAACAACCACTGGTATTCGTTTGAAGCAGAGCAAATATGCTTCTGATCTATTGTCTAAAACTAAGATGATGGAGTGTCATGCCTGCTCTACACCCATCGTTGTAGGCACCAAACTTTGCTCTACTAACAATGCACTCTTTGTTGATCCAAGCCTTTATCACAGCACCATAGGAGCCCTTCAATACTTAACTGTAAAGTCCACATCGAGGTACGTAGCTTTACTTATGCCCTAATACCCTTAGTTGAATTTTATTAAAGTTATCTTGAACAAGTGTGAAGAAAATCCCTTAAATTGTCATTAGGGGTAATATGGTCTTTTCACTCATAATTAGTTGAAAAAATGGGAAGTGAAAAGAAATAGAATAACATGGAGAAGATAATAAAAATGAGGGCATTCTTGTAATTGACTAAGGGACATATATGGAATTTTTAGAAACTGTAAGGGTAAAATGGGAATATGTATATTATTTTATGATATTAAGAGTTGAAGAAGATAAAACCCTAGCCACTCTATCCTCCATTCAAGCCATTCTCTACCCAAATTCTCTCAAATTCCTTCATTAAATTTCTAAGGAAATTCATAGGATTTTGGCTAACTTTTGATAGATTTTCAATCCTAAGCATCCAAAGGTAAGATTATTGCACCAAGAAGTGAGATTAAATTTTAAACTTTTGAATTCTTCTGGTTGTATATGCTTAGGGTTTGATATGGAGGGAATTCTACCAAAGAGAGTATAGTGTTGGGGTTGCTCAAATTCAAGGTAAGTAAACCTAATTTGAACCTTAATTTGAGCAAGACTTTGTTGAATAAATTTTTATGCATGTTTGTATGCGATGGTATGAGAGAATCATGGGTTGTTTTTTATGTTTATTGACGTATAAATTCTAGCCATGAGAAGTAGTGTATGGTTATGTGATGATTTGGTGAAGTTGTGGAAGATTTTGTGTTGAGATTTTTGGAGTGTAGAGAAGTGAGAAATTCAGCCAGGTTTGACACTCAATTTAGTGAGTTTTTGGCTCACAATTTGGTTGAATGAGAGAGTTGTGGAAGTGTAGCCAACATGGTAGTTGCATGTGCATATGAATTGTTTGATGAAAATCCTAAGAGAAAACACGTTACCATAGTTGCCCTGTCAAATCCGTGACCTTCTGAGTGATTTTTGAGCATCTTACCCATCGAACTGGGTTGATAACTAAACACAAAATTTTAGCCCTTTCTCTAAGCTTTAAAATGAGACCAAGATCATAGCAATCCGATGTGTATAGCTTGAGATGTGCCTTCTTGAATATGACCTGTGCAAAATGACTACCTCAAAAGTACCTCCAATTTATTAGTTATTTTTAGTCTAATAATCTATGATTGATTTCAAGTATGGGAATGTTGTTGGTAGAGAATACTAGTTCCATAATGATATCTTTATATGCCATAATGCATTCTCACATTCTCACGTTTGCATTTAGAAAGAATAGCAAAGAATGAGCTTATTTCCATGCACACACACATATATGAGAACATTAAAGAATAAAGAGAAAGAGAGTTTGGATGAATTGTAGAGAATTTCTTTTATGCATGTATATGCTTATATATGAAGAATTGTTGATGGAATGGATATTGAATGATGATTAGAATTTATCCATGAGAAGTAGTGTTTGTGTACTTGATGTTTGATGAGAGTTTGGATGAATTATGGAAGAACTGGAGTAGAATTTATGGAGTGTGAATCCTGGACAAGTTTAACATTAATCTTGGTGTGTTTTATTCCAAATATTGGTGTCTTAGAAGAGAGTAGAAATGTAGCCAAATTAGAGTTTATCTGTGCATATAAATTGTTTGATGAAATGTCAAAGAGAAGTGCATACATTATTATGATTATTTGATATCTTGAGATGAGTTGGTAAATGGTAGAGAATGACATGTTCACATTCCATATTGCATTATTGCATCCAAACATGTGAATTTAGAAAGAATAATAAGCATGAGCCCATACATGCATATATACTCATAAGAGCATTAAAGAGCAATAATGAACATTAAAGTTAAAGAACAAATAGAAAGAAATGAGAATTATTAAAGAAAAGAAATTGAATACTAATTTCCATAAGAAAGATAAAAGAAAAGAAGGTTGTTGTGATGGGGAAGCTGTGAGTGACAAGAAGAAGAATATTCCCACATGTATGCCACCTTTAGTGAGTGGCCTAAGAAGAAGAAGAAGAATTTGTATAGTTCATAAGAGTACATGTGGATGAGGACTGTACCCAGAAAAATATTCTTACATGTACGCCGCATTTAGTGAGTGGCTTAAGAAGAAGAAGAATTTGTACACTCCGTAAGAGTGCATGTAGATGAGGACTGTACTCACTCACATGGCCAGAGTTCGAATCCATGCCTCGGCCGAGTCCGATCGGCAAAGAATAAGAAAGAAAAGAACAAGAAAAAGAAAGAAACAATAAAAAGAAAGAAACAATAGAAAAAGAAAGAAAGAAATATAGAAAATATAATAAGAAAAATAGGAAAGAAAATGCACATTCTATGCATGTGTGCATTTGCATCATATATATGCCTAATATTGTGCCCATTATCTTGAGTAGTGGGAAATTAGAATAGAAAAAGAACAGAGAGAAACAAAGAAAGAATAGAGAAAGAGTAGATAAAGAATAGAGAAAGAACAGAGAAGTGTGATGTAAGGAAAGAAATTTAGAAATTAAGCAACGGTGAGAGAAGGGTAGCATAGCGACAGGTTTACTTACTGAGCAATTAGTGCTCACCCCGTTGTTTTCAATATTTTTTCAGGTAAAAGGTGAGATGCGGTCGCTTGGAACGCCATGCAGCAGAAGGGTTGGGCAACACTGTTGAGTTGATGTTTTGTGAATTTATTATATTTTATAAAGATTTGTATTTAAAGAAAAATTAGTTATGGGCCCATTATTTTATACTCATCTATATATATATAGTGAGTTTTACTGTTATTTTACGAGTATAACTCCCAAATATACTAGCTAGAAAGAATATTACATTAACTCTTACAAGACCTGACATCAGTTTTCCTGTCAATAAATTGAGTCAGTTCTTTCAAGCACTTATAGAGCTCTAGTGGTAGGCTTGCAAAAGAACATTATAGTATATCAAGGGTACACTATACTATAGGTTACATTTCAAACCAGCCAACACCTTAAAAGTTGAATGCTATGCTGATGCCAATTGGGGAAGCAACCTAGATGACAAAAGATCTACTAGTGGCTATTGTGTATACATGGATCCCAACTTGATCTAGTGGAGTTCTAGAAAACAAAAGGTTGTAGGACTTTCTTCCACAAAGGCTGAGTATAGAGCTCTAGCTCATACAGCCATAAAAATTGCATGGCTTCAAAGTCTATTCACTAAGTTGCGTTTACAAGTTAATGCCACTCCTGTTATTTGGTGCGACAATGTGAGTGTTGGGGCCCTCGCAGCCAATCCTGTGTTTCATGCAAGAACCAAACACATTGAGATTGATGCTCACTATATTAGAGAGCAAGTTCCTGCCAAAAAACTACTCATACAGTATATCCCTTCCAAGCTCCAAATAGCCAACCTCTTAACTAAAGCTTTATCAGTTGCTCAATTTATAGAACTCAAGAACAAGCTAAATGTTGTAAGTCAAGAAAACATATAGCTAAAAAAGTCCTCAGTTACAGATTTGGGTTACAAATGCAATTTTTCTGATTTGAGTTTGAGTTACAACTATAGTATTCTCTGGTTTGAGCTACAACTGCAATTTGCAGATTTGAGTTTTAGGTTCAGTTTGCAAATTTGAGTTGCAGATTCGAGTTATAGATACAGTAGTTTGTTTTCAGTTGTTACGTTTGCTGAATTGTTGAGTTGTTAAGCAGCAGATTTGAGCTAAAAATGCAATTGCCAATTTGAGTAGATTTGAGTTTTCTCTGGTTTGATCAACAATTACAGTTTGCAGATTTGAGTTACAGGTTCAGTTTACAGATTTGAGTTGCAGATATAGTATTTTGTTTTTAGCTGTTGCGTTTGCTGAATTGTTGAGTTGTTGAGCAGCAGAATTGAGCTGAAAATGCAATGGCCAATTTGAGCAAATTTGAGTTTTCTATGGTCAGTTGATATGTTATTAAAATAGCTTATCAATGTAGAGTTTTATGTTTTAAGTTGGTTAATGGCTTAAGTAGTAGAGTTGTTGAGTAGTAGAGTTGCATTGAAAATGCAGTTACAAATTTGAGCTGCAAATACAGAATGCAGTTTTTTGTTTTATAGTCATTGAGCTACTGAAGTTGCTAAAGTTTTCAATTGTTGAATTGCTGAAGTTACTGAAGTTTTGCAGTTGTTGAGCTACTAAAGTTGCTGAAGTTGTGCCTGTTTATACAAGGCCTGAAGAACCTACAAAGAGTTGATCATAGCAAAAGAAGCCAAGAATTGCAGTCTAGTTTAAAGGGGAATGTCAATATACGGGCAAAACAAATTGGTAAAATGCTCAAGACACGCTCAGTCTAGTTTAAGGGGGAATGTAAGAATAAGTTAGTTAAAAGGACTAATCTGTCTAACCATCAAAAGGTGTGGGCTTCTTTGTAACATTACTGAAACGATGTCGTTTTAGTATAACTGTCCAGTTAAGCTGCTTGAGCTACTTACCTAGTTCAGTTCACTCTCTTACTTTACTTTCTTGTAGCTCCACTGTATAAATGTGTAATACTTTCTTTCTAGCTAGTATACTCGTAAAATAATCAATAAAACTCATTAAAAATATATATAAGAAAATACACATATAAACGAGTAATAAAGTATGGGCCCATATTTAATTTTTCTTTATATACAAATATACTCAAAATAGCAACTTGACAGTGTAGCCCAACCCTTCCACTGCGTGACTTTTCGAGTGACCAGAACTCACCTATTACCTACAAAAACATTGAAAACAATAGAGTGAGCACTAATTGCTTAGTAAGTAAACCATTATGCTACCCTTCTCTCTCCGTTTTAAATCCTGAATTTTCTTTCCTTACAACTCATTTCTCGAGTATTCTCTATTCTTTCTCATTCTTTCTCTATTTTGCTCTTTGTTTTACTCTCCATTTTCTAATTTTTCACTACTAATGATAATGAGCATGGTCTTATGCATATTCATGATGCAAATGCACAAATGCATAGATTATACATTTTCTTTCTATTTTTCTTATTCTTATTTTCTGTTTCTTTATTTCTTTATTTCTTTCTTTCTATTCTTTCATTTCTATCTTTCTATTCTTTCTTTCTTTTCAATTCTCTCTTTCTTTCTTTCTCTCTATTCTTTCTTTTCTTACCGATTGGACTCGGTTGAGGCATGGATTTGGAGCCTTGGCCATGTGAGTGAATTCTCTAATCTTGGGTACAGTCCTTATCCACACGCACTTCTAACAGACTATACAATTCTTCTTTCTGAATTTTGAGGCCGCTTACTAAAGGCGGCATGCATGTGGGACTATGTCACTCACGGGCTCTCTATCGCAACAATCTTCTCTTCTTTTTATCTTTTTACACTTCTTTAACTAAAATTTCAGATTTGAATATATTTAATATTCTCATTTCTTTCTATTTTCTCTTTAACATATTTTAGTGCTTTTTCATGCTCTTATGAAGATGTATGCATGTAGATGGTTTCATGTTTATAATTCTTTCCAAATGCAAATGTTTAAATGCAAGGATGCCATGTAGCATAAAAACAAGTTTCTCTCTATCATCTACAAACTCATATCAATTCATAAATGAATAAAACTCATGCATACACTTCTCTTGGATATTTCATCAAATATATTGCATGCATAATCAAACTCTAATTTGACTACAATTCTATCTCTTTCTCAAACCAACAATATTTGGAGTAAAACTCCCTTAAACAATTACCAAACCTATCCAAAACAATACATTCCCAAAAATTCTACTCAACTCTTTCTAAGTTCAACCAAACTTCAATTAATCATCATACAACCAAAACCATTTCTCATGGCTAAATTCTATTCATCAATAATCATCAAACTCATCAATAATTCATCAATTTCATCATCAATTCTCAAAATCATAAGCATATACATATATGTAAAATCTCTACACACTTGATTTCTCAAATCATAACTTAGGTGGGATTTACTTACCTTTGATATGAGCAATCCAACCCCTTTAAGAATCTTCTTTGATCAAACTCTCTTTTTCTTAAATCCTATGAGCACAAACCATCAAAATTCAACACTTTAAAAATGAAAAATCATTTCTTAGTGCAAGGATCTTACCTAAAGTTGCTTGGGATTGAAAATCCACTAAAAAATACCCAAAATCTATGAATTTCTTTTGAAAAAGAAGTGAACAAATTGAGAGGATTTGGAGGAGAAGGTGGCGTGAAAATGGGTAAGAGTGGCTAGGGTTTCACTCTTCAATTTGATATAACATAAAAATATATATGTAGTTTGCCATTTTGCCCTTGCACTTTCTTTAAAATTCCATCTATCTCCCTTAGTCAGTTACCATAATGCCCTCATTTTTATTGCATTCTCCATGAAATTCTATCTCTTTTCACTCCCCACTTTTTCAACTAATTTTGAGTGAAAAGACCATTTTACCCTTAATGCAAGTTTAAGGTATTTTCTCAAAATAACTTTAACAAAAATCAACTAAAGGTATAAGAGCATAAATTAAATTACGTACCTCCATGTGGACGTTACAAAATGAGCTTTGTAAACACTTCTCAATCAATGCATATAAAAGAATCAATTTTCAGAATTTTCGACTTTTCTCTCTGATCTTTACATTAAAGAGTCTCATGGAAATTAGTGTATAAAAGGTTTCTCACATAGGTAAAATCTTATTGCACCAATTACTTATATATGAATTTGTCACTGGTTTAATTCAATATGATTGTGTTATATAATTTAATTATAGTATCTATATGGGCCGAAAGAATAGTTGATTAGATTTTCGTAATAATAAAATATAAAATGCATAAAACGAGTAACGAATAAATAGACTTTAGTTCAATGTCTTTTTTTGTTATAAATTTGAAAGCCAATCGTTGTTAATTGCTTTGTGATCGGCCAACCGACCATGTCGTATTCAAGGAAACTAATGCATATCCATCCAAAAGATTGGGAGTGTAAATGTTGAAAAAGCTTATTAACATTAAGTAATATTTACTATTTAAGTACCATTTAAGGAAGTCAAATTAATTGAAGAATTATTTTTTAAATGATAACTTACTATTTTAAGTTTTCTTATTGTCACGTGTGAATATAATATTCCTTAACAAAATATTACAAAGCAACATTTAATATTGAATAAGTGGATCCCTGAAATATTTATTAACCCGGTGGTGGCAGAATTAACTATCAACAACAATCAGAAGATTACTCAATTTGTCCTATAATATAATGTATTTAATTTAAAAGTGTAAACTCTTTATTAGAGATAAACTTGTTTTTATATATATGCATGATTTTAGTTAACATTGACGGTTTAATACAACATTTTCCGAAATCATATGTATATACAAACAATAATTCTTTGGTCAGATTGATTCATATGTAAAATCATTTCAATTCAATAAGATAAACTCAAAATTTATGCGAGCTTTTTGTAAGTCTAGGCTAAGGCTTTATATACTCAGCTTTTGTGGAAAAGAGAGCAACAAATTTCTATTCTTGAGAACACCATTGAATCAGATAACCAGCAAATTAACACAATGATTACTAGTGGATTTTCTATCTGATATACTGCTAGCGGAATCAGCATCAACAAACTCTCCAATACAAATCTGCACTTCTCCTGAAATATATATATAAACTATGATGAATGGCGCCTTTAATATAACTGAGCATTCTCTTACAAGAAGCCTTTTTCACACTTCAACTTCTAACCGCCAATTCCCTTATTAATCTAAATCAAACAATTACTCCATTGTAAAATGAGTTATTTTAAATAATTCTAGATAAAAGTTTAAATTGGGCGAAAGACAACAATTGACCTCGTAACAATAGTTTAGAATATTAATATGTAGGTCCAACAAGGGGTGACAAACCCAATATTACTTGAGCTAAAATCAAGTTCATTTCTCAAAAATTGAAAACAAAATATGTTGTGGGTGAAAGGTTTCAGCTATTTCAAGAACAGTAAGAAAAATTAGAGAACAGGAAAAAAGGAACACGCAAACGTGAGCTTGAAGAAGAATAGTAATTTTTTCATTAACTGCCATTTAACAAACCTAACCACTTTTATATAACAATACAATCTAAACGCATCGTATTAGTGACACAAACATGACAAATAACAATCTAACCCTTACACTTATTAAAACTGATTTTACAAACCTTAGTCTATGTAATATTCTTTCTAGCTAGTATACTTGGGAGGTATAAAATGAAATCTCACTAAATATATCATAGAAAAACATATATGGATATAAGGTAGTGGGCCCAAAAATAGCACTACTTCTATATACCAATCTCTACATCAAGTACCATAGTCACAAAAATAAACTCAATAATACAGTTTGACAATGTTGCCTTTCTCCTCCGCTACTCGACGTCCTATCCGACTACATCTCATCTACTACCTGCAAAAACAGTGAAATCAATGGAGTGAGCACTAATTGCTCAGTAAGTAAACCCACAACACTTCTATTCTTTCTCCGTTACTCAAATTCTAAATTTTTATTCCTTACACCAAGCTTCTCTATTCTTCTATGTTTTCTACGATTCTAGTTTCTCACTTACTGATATGTAAGCACAAATAGGGAAACTAACTCGGGATAGTAGAAATGGCATGATGCATGTTCTTTTCATTTTCTTTCTTTTTCAGTTTTTTCTTTTTTTGTTTCAATTTTTTCTTTTCTGTTTCTATTCTTTCTTTTCTGTTTCTATTCTTTCTTTTCTGTTTTTCTTGCTCTTCTATTCTTTCTTTCTTTCTTTTCTTTTCTTTCTTTTCTTTTCTTTTCTTGTTTATTTTCTTTCTTTTCTTTTCTATTCTTGTTTGCCGATCGAACTTAGTTAAGGCATGGATTCGGAACCCTGGCCGTGTGAGTGGGTACAATCATCATCTACATGCACTTCTAACAGACTGTACAAAATCTTCTCTCTTATTCTGAGGCCGCTCACTAAAGGCGGCATGCATGTAGGCATGCTCTGCTGGGTACAGTCCTCATCCACATGCACTTCTAACGGACTGTACAAATTCTTCTTTCTTATTCTAAGGCCGCTCACTAAAAGTGGCGTGCATGCGGGGTTATTCTTCTATGTCACTCATGGGTTCCCCATCGCAACAACCTTCTCTTCTCTTATCTTTTTATATTTCTTTAAGTAAAATTTAAGATTTGAATTGTTCTTTAATTATATTTCTTAAAACAATAATTCTACATTTAATTGCTTTTCTTTCTTTCTCTTTATTCTTTAATGTTCTCATACATGTATATGTGCATGTAAATATGCTCAAATGTAAGAATACATTATGGCATATAAAGATATCATTATGGAACTAGTATTCTCTACCAACAACATTTCCATAACAAAGTAATAATCCAACATACTCATATATATGCACTTTCTTTGACATTTCATCAAACACCTTACATGCACATACAAACCCTAAATTGGTTACACTTCTACATATCTCTCAAGTCACCAGAATTGGAGCAAACAACTCCCTAAAGCCAACAATCAACCTAACTGAATTTCATCCTCCACCTTTCCACATCCATTCTTTCATTTTTCATCCAAAATCCCATCAACTCAACACATACAAATACATCACTTCTCATCGCATACCAATAAATCAATTTTCATCGCATACTAATAAATTACTTCTCATCACATACTAATAAATTACTTCTCATGGCCATGAAATTCACATATCAAACAACCTCAATTTTCAATCCATAATTCTCATCATCCAAACACACATACAACATATAAAAATTTCTGTACACAAGTATTTATCCAATCAAAGCTAAAGCTGGATTTACTTACCTTGAATTTGAGCAACTCCAACACTATAATATCTCTTTGGTAGAATTCTCTTTCCTCATAAACCCTAAGCATATAAAACCATAAGAATTCAAAACTTTAAAATTTAATCTCACATCCTGGTGCAAGAATCCTACCTTTGGATGCTTAGGATTGAAAATCTATCAAAATTGAACTAAAATCCTATGAATTTCCTTGAAAAATTGAGTGAAGAAATTTGAGAGAATTTAGGGTGAAGGTGGCATGAACTATGAGTAGAGTGGCTAGGGTTTCTCTTCTTGAACTCTTATTACATAATATATATATATATATATATATATATATATATATATATATATATATATATATATATATATATATATATATATATATATATATATTACCCTAGCACTTTCTAAAAATTCCATCTATGTCCCTTTATCAATTACAAGAATGCCTTCATTTTTATTATCTTCTCCATGTTATTCTATTTCTTTTCACTCCCCACTATTTCAACTAATTATGAGTGAAAAGACAATTTTACCCCTAATGAAGTTTTAAGGAATTTCCTTAACACTTGTCCAAGATAACTTTAACAAAATTCAACTAAGGGTATTAGGGCATAAATAAAGCTACATACCTTAAAGTGGGCATTACAGTCTAATATCCCCACTTAAATAAGACTTAGTCTAATATCCTCACTTAAACAGAACTAAGTCTAATATCCTCTGATATGTTGAACTTCCTCAATTTGATCCATTATCCCTATGTAAATCAAACCTTCTATTTTGAACTAAGCCTTCTTCTTATGTCAATATCCCCTTTTTAAAACCGAACTTCATTCTACAGCCACACTTCAGTAGTTTGGAACTTCATTCTTCTTCTGTTCTGAATTGTATTCTATAGCCACACTGTTGTAACATCAGCATCGGAACTAATAACATACCTCAAATCTTCTACTGTGATCTTGACTTCATTCAACAGCCATAACTTATGTAGTAACAGTAGCCATAATTTCTACAGTATCAACATAGGAACTAATAAAATGCCTATGCCCCAAAATTCATGCAAAATAAAACTTGTATGAAATCAATACTAGTGTTCCAAAGAGTACCTTCACAGTATTCATCACTTTGTTATATCATGATGAGCAACATCAAATATTTCAAATCACCATAAAGAACTAAACTACTTTTCCTCAGACCATTATGAAGAACATAACCAGTTAGCTCTGAACCAATGACTAACACTGAACAATCCAACTAGTGCAGATCAGTAAACACCATTAAGAGATTCAAGACAATATTTAGGTGGGTAAACTGGCAGAAACATTTAGTTTTTCTTGCAACAAAGCAAACCCTGCACCAAATAGAGATTTAGTCAACATGTCAGCCTTTTGTTACTCTGAAGCAACATACAATACCTACAAAGTTTACTTGCAACAAGCTCTCTAACATAGTGTACGTCAATTTCTATACGTTTAGTGCGGGCATGAAAAACGTGGTTGGATGATAGAGCTCCAACACTCATATTATCACACCATATAATAGGTGTGTGTGGAAGATCAATGCCAAGTTCTTTAGTTGCTGCTTGACTTAATGCCCTGTATTCAACTTTAGTAGATGATAGGGACACCGTCTTTTGCTTTTTGAACTCCATTGCACCAAGTTATAACCAAGAAAGACAATATATCCACTGGTTGATCTAGGGTTGTTAATGTCACTCGCCCAATTCATATCAGCATAGGCCTCTAAGTGAAGAAACCTATATGGCTTAAACACCAAGCCATACTGTAAAGTGCCCTTAATACACTACAAGACCCTCTTACAGGCAGTCCAATGAAGAACAGTAGGATTTTGCAAAAATTGACTCAATTTATTGACTATAAAAGCTATATCTGGTTTGGATAAGGTCACGTATTGTAGGCCACAAACAATGTTTCGATATAAAGTTGGTTGATCAAACAAATCTCTAATTTCTTTCCCAAGTTTTGTACCAAGGGCCATAGAGTAACACATGGTTTAGAATCTTCCATTTTTACTTTTTCCAACAAGTCATGTGCATACTTTGTTTGAGTAGGAAGAAGACCTTAATTGTTTCTCTTAACTTCAAACCCAAGAAAGTAGTTGACTAGATCGATTGTTTTAAGAGCAAACTGGCTATTTAGATCCTTAATTACTTGGGTTATAAGCTAATCATTATTGCCAGTAACTAGGATGTCATTGACATACACTAGTAAATAAATAACTTGATAATCATTCTTATGGTAAAACAGGGTCACATCAGAAGTGGAGTTAAGAAAACCCCAAGTGAGTAAAGCGGCCCTTAGTTTGCCAAACCAAGCTCTTAGAGCTTGTTTGAGTCCATATAGGGCTTTATGGAGCTTGCAAACTTGTGGTTCAATAGAGGATGAAAAAAATCCCTTAGGCTCCATCATAAACACTGTTTCAATCAACTCTGCATTCAAGAATGCATTGTTGACATCAAGTTGTTGAATTTCCCAATGATGATGAACGGCCAAGGAGAGCACAATTCTGATAGTGGCAGCCTTCACTACTGGAGAGAAAGTATCAAAATAATCTAGGCCAAAGGTTTGCTGGAATCCCTTAGCCACTAGCCTAGCCTTATGATAAGAGCTTGAATAGTTGGTAGCAATCCTTGGTAGAACGTTTGCACTTGTGACCAGATTGGTAAACCATGGTTAGGGCACCTCCGTAAGAGATCCTTATACCTTTCCCATGCCTCATACAATGACTCTGAATCTTGTTGGTAAAAGTTCGTAATCTCACTCCTCAGCTTTGCAAACTTGGCAGGTGGGAAAAATTTAGTGAGGAATGCTTGAGCTAACTCGTTCCATGTCGTGATGCTCCCAGATGGCAAAGAAATCAACCAAGCTTTAGCTTTATCCCGAAGAGAAAATGGGAAAAGCCTTAGCCTAATTGCGTCATTGGATACTCCATTATGCCTGAATGTGTTGCATAACTCCAGAAAATTGGTGATATGCAAGTTGGGATCATCATTAGGTAACCCATCGAATTGGACCGACTACTGAATCATTCCAATAATTGTTGGCTTAATCTCAAAATTATTCGCTTGAATGGGTGGCCTCCTGATGCTAGAGTAGCACCCATCAATAGTAGGACTAGAGTAGTCTTTTAGCGCTCTCTGAACCACTGTTGCTCCACCCATTGCATTTCTACCTAAGGTATCCTCATTCTCATTCTCTTGATTTTGCACATTAGGATTTACAATTCCTGTGTTAGCCATTGATTTTCCACATTTAGCTTGTCTCTTTTCTTTCCTTAACTATTTAGCGGTTCTCTCGATCTCAAAATCTAGTGGATTAAGATCACCACCGCCTCTTGAACGTAAACTCTCTAGATTCTAGCTGAAAACAAAAATAAAAATTTCAGTAAACAAAAATAAACAAATCAAATTAGCAACTAAATATTTCGTATTGATATTGGTAAAACAAAATAGTTCCCCGGCAACAGCGCCAAAAACTTGACAGGTTATTCGCAAGTGTACAAAATTGTGCAAGTAATAAAGCTCGAGTAAACGAGTGTCAAATCCCAAGAGAACTACCTACCAAGTACCAAACTAGTTTATTCTATTGCTATTTGATAAAACAAAATTTTAAGAATGACTTTAATGAAAAGTAAACAAACTAAAAACTAAATAGATGCAGAATTTTATAAACACTTTGATGTAAATATCAATATGACTAAACCTAGGGCACATATTTCACACCAATTTAATCCTATGTATTGATGATCATTACTAACCTAATTAAGCTTATTCTAAAGGCCAAACTTCTTAATATTCCCCTAATTTTCTCTCGAACAATTAGTGAACTAACCCTTAAACAACAACCCAAAATATCTCTAATTGGATTTAGAAGCTAAGAGATCATTAAGTTTTATAGAATTTACCAGAGCCTCATAGATCACGGTAACCTATCTTTAGCGTTCGCTCAATCTATAGTTTCGTTACCTCAAACTAATCAGGTTTCATCTCTCGATCTCAACCCAACCCATAAAATCATTCAACTCTTGGGCCCTTGAGAATTGCAAGCATTACACATAATAATAAAACTTAGAATTAATGCTCAATAAGAATTAACAACAATAACGTAAACACATATTCATAAATTGGGCTACATCCTTAGCCCTAGAAAAGAGAACTAGTTCATAATGAAAATAACAAAATCCATCATTCTATTCAATGACATAAGTTCAAGAAAGAAAAATATAAAAACTTCTCTAATCAGTGAATGAGAGCTTCAAGAATCCCGATCTCCAAACGAGTAGCCGTCTTTTTCTCTCTCTCCAAAAGGCTCTCTAAAACTTCTCAAAAATCCTCTTTTATAGTCCTAGGGTCCTGATCTTAATTAGGAAAAGAGTGAATGCCTTAGCCCATTCAGATTCGGATTAGAATAATACATTAATAGTACAAGCCGATGATCCATCATCGCGGCGTTAAGAACTGTCGCTGCGGCGATCGTTCTTTCTATCCAAGGCATTCCGTGATCTTTAGAATTTGGTCAAGTCATCAAAAAAATTTGTAGCTCTCTGAAAAAGCTTTCCAAATCCACAAGAATCATCAAATTTTGATTACTACAGCTCAAGTTATGATCTAAACAGCGAAGGATGCTGATCTTGAAGAATTTCCAGATTTTACGTTGTATCTTCCACACATCACAACTTTGTTGTTTCAACTCCGATTCTTGTACCGTTTGTTCCTACTCATCATGAATTCCATCGACATCATTTTTTTCCCTTCAAACATCTGTTTGAGCCTGAAAACACTCAAAATGCACCTGTGATCCCATAAATGGTATTTATGAAAGAATTAATTCAAATTCCACACTTTAAGCACATTTTTCCATAAATAAACCAATTAAATCACTAAAAAAATATAAACATTCAAGCTCTTATCACCTTATATTTTTGTAAGGAACCATTTGAGTGTAGTTTAGTTTTATAGACCCATTTACACCCTACTACATGTATGCCTTCTTCATAGGGTACAATATCCCAAGTGTGATTATCTAAGAGAGCTTGATATTCTGGTTCTATAGCATTCTTCCATCTAGGAACAGCTAAGGCTTCCTTGACTAACTTAGGCTCCTTAAGTATGGTAGTAGTTGAAAGATAAGCATGAGCCAAGGAGAAAGGAGCACAAGACTTTCTTTTGGACCTTGTGAGCATGGGATGTGTGTTGAGAGAAGTAGACTTAGATTGTGGTAAGGACAAGGGAAGAACTATGTAACGCCCCACTTGAGGTACGTAGTTAAGATTTTTTGTATCACTTAAATGTTCATTGATCCAGCTTCAATTAAGTTTGTATGTTGAGTTGGTTGAGTGTTTACCTTGAAATTGGTTGAGATTTAAGGAATTTTGGTCTTATAGTTTTCGTCAGGGCGAAGAATAGTCTTTGCCGCAACGACGTCAGCTCTGTGTTGCGATGTCGGTTCTATAATTTTTCGTCAGGGCGACGAAACTTTCTTCGCCGCTGCTACGGGACGGCATAAAAGTTTCTTGAGGTTTCTAGAGAATTCTCCATAGGGGCAAAATGACCCTTCTACCCCTAATTAGCAGGAAAAGTGGGGAGTGAAATGTAAGGAAATTTCATGGAGAATAGGTTAGTGTGGGGGTGTGAGTGTAATGAATCAAAGGATACAGATGAAATTTCCATGGAAGAGCAAAGGTAAAATGGGAAAGAGTGGAGAAAATATGAGATATTAAGGGTTTAACTTTAGAAACCCTTTCATTCTTTCCTTTCCACCGCCTCTTCCATCCTTCAATTCTCTCAAGCTTTCATTCAATTTTCCAAGGATTTTTGGAGGGCTTTTGACTAGAAGTTGATACAAGTTGATCCCTAAGCAGTTAAAGGTAAGAATCCTTACTCTAGATGTGAATTTTATTTGTGTAAGAGTAGGATCCTTACTAAGTTTGTGTTTAAGGTTTAAGAGAAAGTATCAAGCCATCAAGAGTAGAGAGCTTAAGTGGATTCTACTTGAGTCTAAGGTAAGTAAATCCACCTAAGTTGTGATTTGTATGATTGACTGATGTATAGAGATTTGTATATGATTAATGCTTGAATTTTTATGTTGAAATGAGTTTATGGATTTAGGAATGAGTTCAATGTTGATATATGGAGAGATTTCCACCATGAGAAGGGTGGATTGTGTTGATAAAATTTGGTAGAAGTATGGATAGAATTAGAAGAATTTGAGAGGAATATTTGAAGTGTGTTTTCTTTGCAAGATGTGTGATGATTTGAAGGAGTTGAACTCCAATTTTGGATGGTTAAGAAAGAAGTAGAATTATAGTTAGAGTAGTGTTTATGTATGCACACATATTGTTTGATGAAATGCCTAAGAGAAGCATGAGTAGAAGTGGAGAACCTTACTTTATGCAACATAGCATATTTGCATTTCATGAGTGCATATAAGAAAGATTCTAGGCATGAGCCATCCATATGCATATGTTTATATGTGTAATCATCAAAGAAAGAAATATGAGTAATGAGAAAGAAGAATAAAGATAAAGAAAAGAATTAATTTTCTTAGAATAAAGAGAAAGAAAGAATCAGCATTAGAGAATTAAATGAATAAAAGTGCTAAAGAAGAGAAAAGAGAATAGGTTGTGCGATGGGGAACCCGTGAGTGTAGAATTACCCGCATGTAAACTGTCGTGAGAGAGCGGTATCCGCCATGAGAGAGAGCAGAATGAGAATGAGGAAAAGAATTCGTATAGCCCGTGAGAATACATGCGGATGAGGGTTATACACGAGAGAGAGAGTACACTCACATGACCAAGGGTTCCGAATCCATGCATCAACCAAGACCGATCGACAAAGAATAAATGAAAGAATAAAAAAAAGAATAAGAATGAAAAAGAATAAGAATGAGAAAGAATGAGAAAACATGAGAGAAGAATAAGAAAAGAATAGAAAGAAAAGAAAAGAGAGAAAATGCATTACTTTGCATTAGTGCATATGCATCTCATCCATGCATGTTATCATGATCTCTCTCATAGGTGATGAGAATAGAGAGAAAGAAAGAATAGAAAGAAAGAAAAGAACAAGAGAAATTGATTAAGAGGAAGTGACAAGAGTAAGGAAAGAATTGAAGAGTGACACGGGGATAGTGGAGTCGAGGATTTACTTACTGAGCATCCTTGTGCTTACCCTGTTGTTTTCTATGTTTTTACAGGACATACGTGAGGACGTGGTCGAATGGACGTTGACAAGCGGGGAGACTTGGCTACACTGTCCACTATTTTGAGAGCCTTTTTGTATAAATGATACTGTACTATGTAAAGAATGTATATATTAAGTAAAGAAAATTTTTGGGCCCAACTATTTTGATAAGTATACTTGTGTTTTTATTAATATATTGTATGGATATGATAGTAGAAAGAAGTCATTACAAACTACTTCAAGATGAATATCAGAAGGATTTTGCTCTTGTGGAGGGTGAACTACAGAAGCATTATTATCAGTACAACAGTATGCAGAAATAGAGATAATAACAGGTGTTAAGAGCTAATCTTGTTGAGGACTGATGGAATGGGCTTCTCTAACACAATCAGATAAATAATCAATACTAGTTGGACCTTGAGATTGAGCTCCAGGTGTGTTATGATGCACTTGTGAATCTGTAGGAAGATTGATAGGATTGCTAGTAGGCTGATCAATGGGACAAGTAGCCTAGAGAATGTTAGGAAGTTGCATATGATCCTGAGAAT
Source organism: Pistacia integerrima (assembly GCA_026225825.1). Classification (NCBI taxonomy): domain Eukaryota; kingdom Viridiplantae; phylum Streptophyta; class Magnoliopsida; order Sapindales; family Anacardiaceae; genus Pistacia; species Pistacia integerrima. Next base: position 8,186,947 of record CM047746.1, on the reverse strand, counting down.
TCTTATGCGGAGGGGAATGTGAGGTTGCACCAGTAGAACTCAAAAAAGAAGGAAGTAACCAAAACTGAGGCATAGAATATGAAACAACAAGATCAAGAGAAGTAGAGCTCTCATTTTGTTGAGTTTGAAACCTAGACTTAAAGGGAAAATCAAACCATTAAACCTGACCTGTTTAACTATATAAATTCCGCTTGATGAGGACATGCATCTATAACCTTTGTGCACAAGACTATAACCCAAAAATACACACTTCTCTATATGAAAAGAGAGCTTGTGCTTATGATATGATCTAAGGTAAGGAAAACAACTACAACCAAATGTCCTTAGTGCATGATAGGCAGGTTCAAGATGAAATAGTAGCAGATCTTGTAAGCTTCAGATTTCACTTTAACTGGATAGATCTTGGTATATCGACAATAGTCATCAACAAAGATTATGTAATATCAAAAACCTTCAATTGATAGGGTAGGAGCAGGCCTCCAAAGATCAAAATGTACCAACTTTGAAGGGTATTTTGCTGAGGAAACAAAGATAGGAAACTGACACTATTGTAACTTACCAAAAGCATAAGCTTATCAAAACACACTTTTATTTCTATCTTTGGAATGCTTTACATTCAGTTTATTCATTACAAAATGAAGAGTCTTATCACTTGGATGCCCTAGTCTAGCATGTCATAGTAAAGTATCCTTGGATGATATAGGAAAAGTAGAACAATTAGGTGTCACTAGATGCATTTATAGTCAAACACTAACTTTTATTTGCAACAAACATAAAATGATCTTTAGGCAGATCAGCAGATGATGAAGAAAAAGCTGAAAGTGATGATAAACCAGCATGAAAACCACCAATTGCAGGAATAGACAATTGGTAAAAGCCATCCTTAACAGTCTCTTAAAGCAACATAACTTGGCTACTTCTATCCCTTACCAAACAACAATCAGAGTTGAATTCAACTATTACACGAGTATCATTACTAATATTGGAGATACTTAGCAGATTTTTGGCAATGTTAGGAACACGTAATATATTCCTAAGGTGTATAATTCTATGAGATTCAAGAGAAGGTATCATCAATATACATGTGTGTGTTATAGGTAGAGAATCTCCATTTCCAACTTGGACTTTTAAGCCTCTTGTATAACCAATCTTTGCCACCATATTCATTGTATTAGTTGTCATGTGGTTAGAAGCCCGCAAGTCCATATACCAAGATTGATCATTGACCACTTGAGGCATAGCTATATTCTTATTATTTGCTCCAGAATTGATAACACCATCATAACTGCCAAAAGGCAAAGTGACATGTCCAGATGCATCAGCTTTAAGGACAGATCCATGAGAATCCTACTGATGCTGAGAAACTCCTATTGGTATAAAAGTTGAACTAGAAGTAACATTATTCAAGGTTGAATGTTCAAATCCAGAGTAATCATGAAAACCAACAACTGAATGACTAAAAGAATGTTTGATTGGAATGTTTGTTCCAGCATTCAAAGCTTGAGCAGACTTCGTTGACTATGCTGAAAAAGGATATTGAACAGGCATAGACTGATTATATGACATTTGCTAGTTGGTTGGATTGTAATTAGCTGTTGTGAATCCTTGATACTCATGATCAAAACGATGATAATAATGTAAGGTTGAGTGTCTTAGTTTCCTGCAAACCTGACACATTAGGTGAGGTCTAGAGTATCCTCTACCTCTGTTAAAAAAGGGATGTCTACCAGCACCAAAGACTGGATTACCAAAGTATTGAGGCTGTTGAGGAAGTCCCATGTGTCCAAAATTCATAGATTGAGCTTGCTAAGGAACAACTCTAGTACCTACTTGCTAAAAAAGCAATACCTACAGATCCTTGATAGTTAGGCATGGATAGATCCATCATATTCGAAGAGCTTTGATTATCAAATGTTGTGACAGCGCCTTCAGAGGAGTTGTTCTTGGAAGCTATTATAGCTGGGGACATTTGCTCATGAAAGTTCAGCAAAGCACTATTCTGCCTTTCTAATTTCATCTCCTGTTTGTGTAAAAGAAACAGAGCTTCTTGAAAAGAGGTCCGATTACCCTTAGATGTCAGACTAATTTCATCTCCTGCCTTTCTAATTTTCGGTAAAATTGATCCTCATTAGTTTGATAGATGACAAACTAATCGTTCTTTTTTTTTTTTTTTTCCCATACAAGGTGTGCTTAATTTTAAGTGCCAAATGCAAAAAGTGAATTTTAGTAATAGTTTCTAAAACAAGGATTAGTTTTAAATGGATATTGAATAGTTTAAGTTTGGATCTAGGATATTGTGACTTAAAATTTTAACTTTATTTTTGTAAATGGTTAAGAGTTTGAGCTGAATTTTTTAGAATTTCTTCAAGTGAGTAAAACCCCTCCTCTAGTAAGGTATCCTCTGAATATCCCTCAATGAGAATCCTGGGGATACATGTTTGGAGAACAAGTTGTATTTAGAAAAAACCTATGTAAGGATAATAATAATAATATCAAAGACATGCATATAAGATGTCACGCATGATCCAAACTTATAATTTCAAAAACTTTAAGAATTTATCCGGAAATTACATAATCAAAACATATTTATAGGGTGGAAGCTTCCAAAGGTGTTTCATAAACATTTATCATTTACATTATTTATATCAAGATAAAAACATCAAGATGACAATAAATCATCTCCCCTCACGTGTAGCCCCACTGTCTCTAGCATCCTTTGCTTCTAGTCTACCTGCAAAGCAATCAACAATGAAAGGGTGAGCGCTAATTGCTCAGTAAGGAATGATCCATTTCATTCTAAATGTTCTATTTTGACCTTCATTTAAACATATTTGTTAACACATCACTTATCTTTTACATCTAGGTATACTTCCCCTTTTTTTTTTTTTTTTCGAATTCATATGCTTTTCATCATTTTATCCCATGGCTATATAAACATCAATGCATACACATACAAATAAGTATGTAAACATAGTACACACACATTACATGTCATGATATAACATCTAAATATCATCTAACACGAGTATAAATCATCTCATGATGTAAATAACATCATAACTCATGTAATGCAACTAAATGCATATGAAGCATTTAACGTGTAGCTGATCAGACTTTTCTTAGCGTCTTAAGCAATTCATATCATCTAGCCTAAAATTCATCTAAAGCTCATATCATCGGGAGGCATGCTTACGCATTATTTAGCATCTAAAGCATATATTCATCTTTCCTCAACCGGTATATGAGGATATGCTTATGCGTTTTTCCATCATGTCTATATGCAGCTCTAACATCTTATGGCATGTAAATACATATTTTAGTGAGCTTAACACTTTTAATTCATTTGTGGATCATCAATCCATTTACATTACCTCTTGCTCACATTCATCATCTTAAGACATGTATTACATTGCATCTTCATGCCATTTCATAACATTAATCATGCATTGACATCATGACCATGTATATCTTTCAAAGATCATCTAACTAATGGTAAACATCAGTACATGGCTTAATCACATCAATATATAATCAATTCACAATCATAAGAATTAATTATGTTAAATCTTAAACTTTAATAACTAGAAGCTTATACTTCAGGCCTTTTTTCACCCATTTGATAAACGAATTGGCTTTTGGCCTAAACATAAAAGTTGTAGGCTATGTCTTAAATTTCTAGTGCTTCAAGAATCATCTCATTTTGATATTTATAACTCAAGTTATGGTTGAAATATTGAAGCATGTTTAACATAACCCCTAAGCTTACTAAATCCAAATTTTCATATTAAACTATGCCACATCAATTCCTATTGACAATTAACCAGTAGGTCCACTAATGGATCAATTAAAACTCCCCTTAATAGTCTTTAACATCTTAAAGGAAGTGTAAAACCTCATTCCCATGATCATCCATCATTGCTATAACATTGTAAGTTAATGTAAACAACACGTTAACACTAATAATTGTTAGAGTAGATGCCCTAGAGCCAATCAATTATTGTAGAATTGACTCTTTGTAATAATATTCATTAATCAATAAAAGGCAATTTATTCTATATCGCGTAGCATTTTGGCTTTAAGCAACAAATCAGTAGCATATTTAGATTGCTTTAGATGAATCCCATCTGCATTTCCATTGACCTCAAGACCCAGGAAGTAATGTAAGGAACCAAGAGTTTTCAAAGCAAACTTATCATTTAGCTCTTTCACCAATTGATGAACAAAATCAATTTTTGATCTAGTAAGAAGAATATCATCAATATATATTAAGACATATGTAACCTGATGATTTTCCTTATGCACAAAAAGACTAGAATCAGATACTGAATTATGAAAACCTTTATTGATCAGAGCTGCTTTTAACTAGTCAAACCAAGCTCTAGGAGCTTGTTTAAGACCATACAAGGCCTTATTCAGCTTGCAAACATGATAAACTCTATGCTGATCAACGAAACCAGAAGGTTATTCCATATATACAACTTCATTAAGCTCACAATTCAAAAAAAGTGTTATTAACATCCACTTGTTGTATATCCCAATTGTATGTGGCAGCAAGTGTAAAAATAATCCTAATAGTTAAGGGTTTTATGACTGGACTAAAAGTCTCAAAATAATCCAATCCAGTAGTTGTTGGAAACCCTTTGCAACTAACCTTGCTTTATACTTCTGTAAAGTGCCATCAACATGATATTTGACTGTAAAAAACCCACTTATTTCCCATAACATGCATATGTGAGGTAAAGGGAACAAGGGTCCAGGTATTATTGGCAATTAAAGCATAATATTCAATCCGCATGGCTTGTTTCCATTCTAGCAAGCTAAGAGCTTCAAAAACTGATGCTAGTTTAGTCACAAGAGAACTTACAACTGTAAAAACTATAGAACAAGATACTTTGCTCTTTGTTTTTGATCTTGTAATCATGGGGTGCACATTAAGAATAGAATCTGATGTTTCAGTTTTATCAGCATACTGAGATGGATACAGATCAACCTCAATAGAGCATATAGGAATAACCTTGTCTGAAGGAATAGTTTGTGGTGATTGGAGAGATGTAGATGATGATGGATTAATTTTAAAAGGAATATCAATTGTAGAAGGCGTATGAGAGAATGTGGGTGAGTGAGATGAAGATAATATAGGTGATATGGTATATTGTTTCTGGGATATGGGAACAGTGTTATGAGAGAAAGGAAAAGGAGAAGTTATGGAGGAATTTTGCTTACCAGTTGCTGTAGAGAACTTAGGTATAGAGCACTTTACTGCAAGAGACTCAGAATGAGCTATATATCGAAAAGGTAAACTAGAATACTGTTCAAAAAAATAGGAAGACTGATTCTGGTCTGAAGGAGAAAGTGTGGACAGGTTATGATACTTAAAACTAGTGGAAAAAGGGAAATCGAATTCATTGAATTTGACACTAGGTGTAACAATGATTTTGCCATCAGGTGTGAGACACTTATAGCCTTTGTGAACTAAACTATACCCTACAAAGACACATTTTGATGAATGGAAACTAAATTTATGCCTATTGAAAGTTCTAACAAAAGGAAAACATGCACAACCAAACACTTTGAGTGTTGAATAAATAGGAACTGTCTTAAACAACAACTAATAAGGAGACAAATTATCAGTTACTGGTGAAGGCATTCTATTAATAAGGAATGCAGTAGATTCAAAGGCAAGCCACCAAAATCTAAGGGCATAGATGCATGAGCTAAGAGAGTAAGGCCTGTTTCAACTATGTTCCTACGTTTTCTTTCACTATGACCATTTTGCTGATGCACATAGGAACAAGAATATTTGAATTGAATGCCTTTAGTGGTAAGATATGAAACCAGTCCCTTGTACTTACCACCTTGATCAGATTGAAGGCATTTCAATTTAAAGTTAAACTGTCTTTTTGCTAGATGATGGAATTTTACAAGTATAGATTTGACTTCAGCCTTTGTCCTAAGAGGGAATAACCAGGTGAATCTACTGTAATCATCTATAAAGTGTACATAATACCAAAAACCTTCTGTGGAAACCAATGGAGTAGGACCCCATATAACACTATGAACAAGTTCAAGAGGTGCCCTAGCTCTAGAATGTGAAGTAGGAAAGGTGTTTTGATGCATTTTCCCTAAATGCTAGGCATCACAAAAAGGAATTGGTAGTTTAGGTTTAGTGATTAGGGATTCACTTGCTACCATACTTATTAAAATCTTTTGCAAGGTTGCTAAGTGTGGATGTCCTAACCTCATATGCCATAACATAGCATCATCAGTGTGTTTATGAACAACATGGATAGATGATAGTGAAGTATTATTACTATTAGAGTCAACTAAGGAATTATCAGATACAATGAAATCTTCATTAACATAGAAACAAAATTATCAGGTGCAACTAAAACTGTATCAACACAAACTGAAGCAGAAACATCATTGTTTTTATTAACACTGGATGAATAGGAGGAATTAGAATTTTCAATACAAGATGTACAGTTATCAGTACAAGGTGTAGTAGCATTCTGCATACTATTTATCTGACCATTTAAGGTATCATGTATCACTATAACAGCATCTTTATTGATAGTACAAGTATGAGACTCATTTAAAGGTTCAGCAGTCAGGTTGACATTATAGGAACAATTCTGAGGTGAAATCGATGACTTTAAGCAAGAAGGTGAATATGAAGGTAATTTTGGGGAAAGGTTCAGTTGATATAAGCCTACTCTAAGCTCTCCTTGCAATAAAGTTGCTCTGGTGACTTTGTCCTTAACAACACAGGAATCAGCATTAAATTCAACTACAACATTATTTTCTTTAGTGAATTTTGATGTGTTAAGTAAGTTTTTGTTTATTCTAGGAACACAGAGAACATGTTTTAAATGTAAAAATTTATTCTGTAAAATACTAGGCAAAGAAGTAAAACCAATGTGTGTAATGTGAAGGAACTTACCATTGCCTACTTGGAGTTGATCTGATCTATCATAGTCCTTGCTGATGTTTAATTGAGTAAGGTCAGATGTAACATGGTCAGTTGCTTTTGAGTCCATGTACTAGGTAGGATCCTGTGGAGTAGATGATGAAGCTTTATAAACAGACAGACCATTGTTTTGATTCACCATAACAGGTTGAGCTCCATGATTAGATGAGTTGGGAATATATCCATAATCAGTAATTGAGTTGGTATTCTAAACAGTTTGAGCAGCAAAATGAGCTTGAACTGATGCTTGAGATGGTACATTTCCAGAACTGCCAGCATGAAAATAATTATGTGGAAAGGTAACATGTCCAAAGCCTTGCTGAGATGGAGTAAAAAAATTAGAAGAGTTGGATGCTCAACTAAAATTCTGATCCTGATGACTTGGTACATTAAACATCCCATAACCTTGATGTGAAATACCAGGATTAGTGTAGAAGTTTTGTAGACCAATGTATTGTAGATTACCATTATTGTAAAAGTTTTGATAACCAGTGCCTTGCATCTGTCCATTATAAGCTGAATTGTGCCTGTGATAGCATTGTATGGCAATATGTCCAGTCTTATTGCAAACCTGACAAACAGGTTTACCTCTTCCATTGGATCTGCCTATACCTCTTCCAAAATTATTGAAATAAGGTCTATAACTTCCAAAGTTATTTCCAAAACTAGGTCCAAAACCACTATTGGTATCAGGATAACCTTGCTGACCAAATTGAGAACTAGATATGGTTTGGCCTATCTGTCTAGTAGCAACAGGATAGTTACCATGTAGCTTATGACTTCCTAATGTGTTTAAGGATGGATCAAGACTATGAGACACATTAGTAAAACCAGGGGTGACATGCTGAGTATGATTACGGGCACGATGTGGGAACTGGTTTTTATTGTAGCTACAGCGTGACCTGACCTGAGCTATTATGAAAGTCTACTGAATTGAACTTGTCCAACCTGATTTCGTACTTTTGCAACAGAAATTGAGCTTCTTGCAAGGACACTGAGTCAGTTCTAGATTCAATTCTTGAGGTGAGGTTTACAATAGCAGCATCATATTTTGGACCTAGTCCATCTAAGATATATTGGAGCAAATCTTCCTCAGATATAATTTGTCCACTAGCTAACAAACTGTCAGAAATTCCTTTCATCTTTCTAACATATTCACTTATACTAAGATTGTCTTTGCTAGTATTTTGAAGTAAATTCTTTAAATGTAAAGCCCCAACTTTGGAGTCCGTAATGAACTCTTTTTCAAGAACAAACCAAATTTCAGTTGAATATTGACATTTAGAAACAGTTCTAAACATATTCTCAGATATTGAAGCTAATAACCAGCTCACAAGAAACTTATCAGTTCGTTTCCATAGAGTGTAAGCTGGATTGATCTTTTCTTTAGAAAATAGCTCAACATCTTGACCATCAACAGTATCTTTAAAACTATCATAATTGCTAGGAATTAAAGAAGCTGGACAGGGAAATAAACCTGTTAGATGATCTTCCAATTCGTGAGCTCCTACTGCAAAGGGTAGTTGAGAATGCCAGAATCTGTAATTATTGAGAGTAAGCTTTGGATTAATGACTTGGAGGCTAGATGAAATAGCTGAGGAAGTGAGATTGAGAGAATTGTTGATAGAGTTGTGAAACATTCTGTCAATGTTTTTGGTTGAATTAGAGCTACCAGATTTTTCTGCCATTGACGTTAGTCAAAGATGCTTTGATACCATGTGAAGGTTAGCCATTTGAGAGCAAAAATCAGTGAGAAACAAGAAATACTTCCCATGTTTTTCATTAATGAACAGAGTTACAAAAGTCAGCTTTAATAGCTGATTATAACAATTCAAAACGACAACACTTTGGGCTTTATACAAACGTCACCATTTCACTATTTGTCTAACAACCCCAGTGTCTATGGAACGAATCCTCTAACAAATGGTGGTGCATGTGATCCTTAGACTTGAGATCACCAGAGCGCCTTGTGCACCGATTGGTGTAGTTTGACACTAGCCTAATACAGTTCTTTTTAAAGTTGTCAATACAGTGGTGATTGACTGTATCAAGGAGTGTATTAAGACTATGGTAGATAGATAGAGGATTCATCACTCCTGGGTACTAGAGAAGTTATCTCATGGCGCAATTTAGTAAATGGAATTGACACTAAAACTGTGGCCATAGCGGGATTAAGTTGTTGCTCTATCTAGTTTATAATACAGGTCATTGGTCCAAAAACTGAATACATAATATCGGGAGTAACCAAAGGTGGACACTATTTCTATACCTTTGTCTTGTCAAGATAACGTATGATGAAAGCATCGAATTGTCCGGTAACCATATCGTTGACAGGTAGCTACTTTACTGAATTCGAATATATTGGGTGGCCATGATGCCTTGCTAGGGGCCAATTTTGGTTTGTGCATTAGTGAGATGATTAATTGGTGTTAATTGCGTTACTATACACTGTCGTTATGATGAGGAGCCTATGGGTCACACACATAGAAGACAATTTAAGACTCAGAAAGAAAGAAGGGCGTTTTCGTCTTTTTAGGCGAAGGGGTATTTTGCTAATTTCACAGTGCAATTAAATTTGCTGAGGTCGTAGCCTTTATTTAGTTTGTTAGAAAAATTAAATAAGTGAAATTACGTTTAAATATGTATTCGCATATATTTAAATAAATTATCATTATTGTTAAATGTTAATAAATATATTAACTGATTTTAATTGAGATAATGATGAAATTAAAATAAATATCTAATTGGGAGTGTTTGGAAACATGGGGTGTTTGGGTTGGAGCCCCAGCCTATTCCATATGGGAATAGGGCAATTAAATTTTACTATAAAAGAAAAAGGTTTCTTTTTAAAAGTAAGAGATTCATTCATTTCATATTATCATTAAAAGAAAAGAGTTACAGCCCCTTGAAAAACACTCTCACTCCAGTTTTGGTTTTTGCCCAAAATCAAATACATTTAATTTTCTTTCTTTGTTCTTAAGGCTAAGGAGGATCTAGCAAATCCCTCCTTAATTCCTTATGATTGTCTTCGTGTGGACTTCATCGGTTTGATTCTACATTTGGGTCGGTAGCAAATACCTTCAGAGACAAAGTTGGAAGAGCCTCCAAACGTGCGTATGGTTTCTTAAATCTTGAACTGATTTTTCTGCAGATTTGATTATTATGTATAAACTGTAATTTCTGTGCCCTGATTTTGGGTTCTAAGGAAGGAACCGTTGTTGTAAATTTTTTGTTTTCTGCATAACTGGATCGTTTCCTAACAGTGGTATCAAAGCCTAGGGTACCAGATTTTATAGTTTTTATGAATGGTTGATTACATTTATTTGATTGATAACATGTTGCCTTGATGAATCTGCACAAAATCTGCCATGAAAGCAGTTTATTTTCTTAAATCTGCAAAATCTGAAAATCTACTGTTGAATGAATGAATCAATTTTTAAATTGGTTTAATAATGTATTGATGAGTGTTATATTGGTTGGTTGGAATCTTGGTCGAATGTTTGTGCATTCGATTTGATTTGGATTCGTGCTATTACACAAAAACTGCAAAAAAAACGCGAAATGTGCGATTTGGGGAATTCCAGGTCTCGCCGTGGCGAAGTACTCCCCAGAATTCTTCACCGCGACGAAGTCTGTAGCTGTCCCAATTATGTATTTTTTGCTAAGGGACCAAACTGTAGTTTTTAATAACCTATAAAGCCAATAATCATTCTGCACATGTAAAAGGGTAATTATTTAACAAACCCACCTAATTCAAAAATTGATTTTTTTTTAATTGTATGTTATGTACTTGTTTGTATATTGCATGGTGCCCAGTACATGAGCCCTAGGACCTATAGTGAATGTTTTAAATTATTTTGGGAATGTATGGTTGTAAGTTTTAATAATAGGGCCTGCGTGTCCTGCCTTTCTCCTCTTCTCAATGTACATTCTCTCCTCTTCTCATTCCCCTTGAATGTAAATCGAGGTTTCTAAATTTGTTGATGTAAAATTAGTTTAATATTAATTTTATTGTAAATTTAGAATGACATTTTTATAATGTACTTGGAGTCGGAGCAAAGGACAAGGCAACCATACTTGAAGACTCAAGATATTTATTACAGGACCCCTAGGTGACCTAGCGATTCCGCTAGGCTCGAGGAAATCGGTTTTAGTTGGGCCATGTACCGGCATGTTTTAATGTTTTGTTTAGAATGCATGCTAAGGTTGACGGTTGACTGTTGAATAACATGCCAAACAATGTCATTCTAACAAAGATAATAATCTGGTGAGACATTAAATATCAAACCCTCAATTAAAGTATATTAAGTCACGAATGCCTTCCATCACCATGGTTTTAATCAAACCACTGTTCGTCGAAACCTTGTTCGCCAAAGCGAAGGGTACACTTCTACTAGTGGGAGGTTAAAATGCATTGGAGTTTTCCTTAATGGTGATGGGTCGACTTAAAATGACGATTTTGCTTGTTTAACAAAGCGAATGTTGATAAACACGTCATAGGCAAAGTAGAGTAGTACACATATTATGTGTACGTGGTGACATGTAGTGTCCATTCTACTGACACTAAGAATCACATTGAGGACGATGGCATGTAGTGTCTATTGGATTGTGTGATTGGCTTATTGGCTTTTTCACATTTGAGGTTGATAGTAGGAGCTATCAACTGGTGTGGATTAAGTTTGTTGGCCTACCTAATCAACTCATTTTGGCTTGTTCGCCAAAGTGAAGGTTTGAAATGAGAAGGATGGGATCTCGGTCCACTAGGAAAGTCAACGGGCTTTCCCGAGTTAATAGTGAGGGCTATTGACTTGAGTAAAATAGTGGGAGCATCGTTTAATAAAAGACCATATTAAATAATAATGAACTTTATAATGACTTTATCTTTTCTTCAATTGTAGAATCACCAAAATGAGCATAATAAACCTGCGACCGATAATCAAGAAAGAAAACAGGTTGGAAGGATCCAATTTCTTAGACTGGTATCGTAATCTTTGTATTATACTCAAGTCAAAAAAGAAATTGTATATCCTTGAAAAGCTATACATGGCTGAGCCTGATCCTGATGCCACTCAGGAAGTAAAGGAAACTTATCAAAAGTTCCTTGATGATGCTGATGGCATTCAATGCTTGATGTTAGCATCGATGACACCAATGCTCCAAAAATAGCATGAGAATATGGACGTTGCTTCCATTATTTTACACCTCAAGGACCTTTTCAAAGGAAAATGCTCGACATGAGAGGTACAAGGTGTCGAAAGCACTGTTTGGGAGTCGTCTGACTGAGGGAGCCCAAGTTGGTCCTCATGTGCTTAAGATGATCGAGCACATAGAGAGGCTTGAGACTTTGGGATTTGAGTTGGATGCAGAATTACAAATGGATTTGATTCTGCAATCCTTGCTTGACTCTTATGCTCCGTTCATAATGAGTTTCAATATGAACATGATGAAGAAAACCCTATTAGAACTTTTGAACATGTTGAGGACTGCAGAGCAGGACTTGAAAAAGTCCAAGCCTGTTTTATTGGTTGCTGCCAATAAAGCAAAGGGTAACGACAAGGGTAAGGCCAAGGCCAAACCCAAACCCAAGCCCAAGCCCAAAGGATAGGTTACTGTTCGGCCTAAGAGTGGCATAGGAAAGTGCAAGGTAGTCTGCTTCTTTTGTGGCAAGCCTGGCCACTGGAGGAAACACCTCAAGGCTTTCCTCACAAGCAAGAAGAAGTCAGATGCTACGACTTCAGGTATTTTTATGATTGAGATTAACTTCTCTCCCTCAACATCTTGGGTCATTGACACAGGATGTGGTACTCACATTTGTACTGATGTGTAGGGACTAAGGCAGAGTAGAGTGCTCACCAAGGGAGAGGTGGACTTACGAGTTGGAAATGGAGCACATGTGGCTGCATTGGCTGTAGGGACTTACTGTTTATGTTTGCCTATGGGCTTGTTGTTGGAACTACATAATCATTATCACGTACCTTCTATTTCTAGAAATATTATTTCAGTATCTGCTTTGGATAATATGGGGTATCATTTTGAGATATCTAATGGATTGTTGTCCTTTAGTTTGAATGGTATTCTATTTGGAATTGCAAGGTTATATAATGGATTATATGTTCTTGATTTAAACAATAAAGATATTCTCAATGTTGCAACCAACAAAGCCAAACATAGTTATCAAAACCAGACATATCTCGGCACTATAGATTGTGTCATGTTAATAAGACTCGCATTGTAAAACTTCAAAGGGATGGAGTTTTGGACCCTTTTGACTTTCAGTCATTTGAGGTATGTGAGTCATGCCTGTTATGCAAGATGACCAAGTCTCCTTTCAAAGGACAAGGTGAAAGGACTATTGAGCTGTTAGGCATCATGCATAATGATGTATGTGCTTCCACTAACAGTAGAGGCCAGAGGTGGATATTCATACTTCATCACATTTACTAATGATTTCAGTAGATATGGTTATGTCTACCTTATGAGACATAAATCTGAAGCCTTTGATAAATTCAAGGACTTAAGGAATGAAGTACAGAATATGTTGGGCAAAAGTATTAAAGCTCTTCGGTCGAATCGAGGAGGTGAATACTTAAGCTCAGGGTTTTCAGAGTACCTAAGGAATGTGGGATAGTATCACAACTAACCCCTCCGTATCTACCCCAACACAATGAAGTGTCAAAAAGGAGGAATAAGACCTTACTTGACATGGTTAGGTCCATGATGAGTTTTAGTGATTTACCTGCATCGTTCTAGGGTTATGCCCCAGAGACTACGACTCACATTTTGAACCGTGTGTCATCAAAGTTTGTAGATAAGACTCCATATGAGCTATGGAGTGGTGAAAGCCCAACTTGTCTTATCTGAGGATTTGGGGTTACGAAGCTTATGTTAAGAAATTGACTTCGAACAAGCTGGACCTAAAATCCTGTAAATATATATTTATAGGGTATCCAAAAGAGACTAAAGGATACTACTTCTACCACCCAAAAGAGTGAAAAAAATTTATTGTTTGATCTGGTGTCTTCCTAGAAAAGGAATATTTTCTAAGAAGCACAAGTAGGAGAAAAGTAGAACTTGATGAAGTTCTAGAACCACAAGATATACTAGACAAAAGACAGGATGATGTGCCACAGGAAGTGGTTGAGCATCAAGAGGAGGTTACTTCACAACTTGTGGATCAAAGTCAACTACCTTAGGTAGCACAGGAGCTACGTAGATCTAGGAGAGTACACCATGAGACCGAGAGATATGGTTATCTCGTGACTCAACATGGTGATGCACTAGTCCACAAAGACGATGAACCCAGAACCTATGAAGACGCTATATCAGATCCAGATTCCATTAAATGGCTTGAAGCCATGAAATCTGAAATGGACTCCATGTACCAAAATCAAGTGTGGTCTCTGGTAGAACCACCTGAAGGGTTAAAACCCATAGGGTGTAAATGGGTCTTCAAGAAGAAGACTGACATGGATGGCAAGGTGCATACTTATAATGCACGACTGGTTGCCAAAGGTTTCAAACAAATTCATGGCATTGACTATGAAGAAACATTTTCACCGGTTGCCATGATTAAATCCATCTAGATTATGCTTGCGATTGCTGCATATCATGATTATGAGATTTGGCAAATGGATGTCAAAACAGCTTTCCTGAACGGAAACCTTGAGGAGGATCTGTATATGACACAACCTGATGGTTTCGTTTTTGATGGGCAAGCTGATAGGGTATGCAAGTTGCAGAGATCCATTTATGGACTAAAGCAAGCTTCAAGGAGCTAGAACATTCATTTTGATGAAGCTATAAAAGAATTCGGTTTTATCAAGAATGAAGATAAGCCCTGTGTTTACAAGAAAGTAAGTGGGAGTGCAGTAGTATTCGTAGTGTTGTATGTCGATGACATACTTCTGATTGGGAATGATATACCGAACTGGCAGTCTGTAAAGACTTGGTTATCCAAGTGCTTCTCCATGAAGGACTTAGGGGAAGTAGCCTACATCCTTGGTATAAAGATCTATCGTGATAGATCGCGTAGGGTGCTTGGCCTAAGTCAGAGTGCATACATTGACAAGGTACTGAAAAGATTCAGTATGGAAGAATCCAAGAAGGGATTTCTTCTGATGTCACATGGTGTTTATCTCTCTAAGGAATTGTGTCCTAGAACACAAGATGAGAGAGATAAGATGAAAAGGATCCCATATGCATCAGCAATTGGATCTATCATGTATGCCATGCTATGTACTCGGATTGATGTCTCATGTGCTTTGAGCACTTGTAGTAGATATCAATTGAATCTAGGTGAGTGTCACTAGATGGCTGTCAAGAATATTCTTAAGTACCTGAAGAGGACTAAGGATATGTTCTTGGTTTATGGAGGGCAAGATGAGGATACAGTGATGCTAGTTTCCAAACGGACAAAGATGATTATCGATCACAATCAGCGTTTGTATTTTGTCTCAATGACGGTGCAATGAGCTGGAAGAGCTCTAAGTAAAGCACTGTAGTGCTACAATGGAGGCTGAGTATATTGCATGTCAGATGCGGCCAAGGAGGCAGTCTGGATTAAGAAGTTTGTTACTGAACTTGGTGTGGTTCCCATGATTGTTGATCCTATAGACATCTATTGTGACAACGATGGAGCAATTGCTCAAGCTAGGGAACCACAGTCTCATCAGAAGTCCAGACATATACTCAGACGATTCCATCTCATCAAGGAGATAGTTGAGAGGAAAGATGTGCAGATCAGTAAAGTGCATACTAACGACAATCTTGCAGATCCACTGACAAAGCCTCTGTCGCAGCAGAAGCATGAAAGGCACTTGAGATCATTTGGTATTAAATACATGAATGATTGGCTATAGTGCAAGTGGGAGATTGTTAGAGTAGATGCCTTACAGCCAATCAATTATTGCAGAATTAACTCTTTGCAATAATGTTCATTAATCAATAAAAGGCAATTTATTCTATATCGCATAAATCATTATTATTGCAATATGTATTGATATATGTCCTTAGAATGGTAGAACCATGACGAGTGTATCAAGTGTTTCAAATCTTAATAGTGAGAATCCTATGAGCACATATGATGGCCATTCTAGAAACGTTCGTAGCCCTAGTATTATTCTAAAGTAAGGGCATAAATAATACAGTAAGGCTATCATAGTGTTGAACGACCCTGTCAGATGGTAGTGACTGATCTCACTTGTCAAGGTTGTTTAGTGACAACCTAGTGCAACACATGGGTGCTTGCTGTAAGCGAATACACCGTAGCAAGTTCACTGGACTGACCCACCAAAGGATTCCATATGGATGGTAACCTCAGTGTCTATGGAACGAATCCTTTAACGAATGGTGGTGCATGTGATCTTTAGACTTGATATCATCAGAGCGCCTTGTGCATCGATTGGTATAGTTTGACACTAGCCTAACGCAATTCTTTTCAGAGCTGTCAATACGGTGGTGATTGGCTGTATCAAGGAGTGTATCAAGACTGTGGTGGATAGACAGAGGATTCATCACTCCCGGGTATCGGAGAAGTTATCTCACGACGCAATTCAGTAAATGACAATGACACTAAAACTATGGCCACAGTGGGATTGAGTTTTTGCTCTATCCAGTTTATAATACAGGTCATTGGTCTAGAAACTGAATACATAATATCGAGAGTAACCAAAGGTTGACACTATTTCTATGCCTTCGTCTCGTCGTGATAACGTATGATAAAAAGATCGAATTGTACGGTAACCATATTGTTGACATGTAGCTACTTTGCTGAATCCGAATCTATCAGGTGGCCATGATGCCTTGCTAGTGGCCAATCTTGGTCTGTGCATTAGTGAGATGATTAATTGGTGTTAATCGCGATACTATAAACTGTCGGTATGATAAAGAGCCTATAGGTCACACACATAGAAGATAATTTAAGACTTAGAAAGAAAGAATGCTATTTTCGTCTTTTTAGGCGAAAGGACATTTTGCTAATTTCACAGTGCAATTAAATTTGCTGAGGTCGTAGCCTTTATTTAATTTGTTAGAAAAATTAAATAAGTGAAATTACGTTTAAATATGTGTTCGCATACATTTAAATAAATTATCATTATTGTTAAATGTTAATATATATATTAATTGATTTTAATTGAGATAATGATGAAATTAAAATAAATATCTAATTGGGAGTGTTTGGAAACATGGGGTGTTTGGGTTGGAGCCCACGCCTATTCCATATGAGAATAGGGCAATTAAATTTTACTATAAAAGAAAAAGGTTTCTTTGTAAAAGTAAGAGATTCATTCATTTCATATTATCATTAAAAGAAAAGAGCTACAACCCCTTGAAAAACACTATCACGCCAATTTTGG
This sequence comes from Pistacia integerrima, assembly GCA_026225825.1. Taxonomy (NCBI): domain Eukaryota; kingdom Viridiplantae; phylum Streptophyta; class Magnoliopsida; order Sapindales; family Anacardiaceae; genus Pistacia; species Pistacia integerrima. Next base: position 8,169,625 of record CM047746.1, on the reverse strand, counting down.
TTTTTGCCCAAAATCAAATACATTTAATTTTCTTTCTTTGTTCTTAAGGCTAAGGAGGATTTAGCAAATCCCTCCTTAGTTCCTTGCGATTGTCTTCGTGTGGACTTCATCGGTTCGATCCTACACTTGGGTTGGTAGCAAATACCTTCAGAGACAAAGTTGGAGGAGCCTCCAAACGTGCGTATGGTTTCTTAAATCTTGAACTGATTTTTCTGCAGATTTGATTATTATGTATAAACTGTAATTTTTGTGTCCTGATTTTGGATTCTAAGGAACGATCTGTTGTTGTAAATTTTTTGTTTTCCGCTGCATAACTGGATCATTTCCTAACAATAACAGCAACCATTCAACACCATGTGGCCTCCAATACTACAAGTTTTGCCACAATCAACATCAATACTTCATTTTCTTCAATTAAAACATAACAACTTATAAAACATAAATGGCAATAACTTCATGTATAATGAATTCAAGACAATAAATAGAATAAATGAGTTGAACTACACTTTCCATTAACTAATTCTATGCTTCAAAGCCTTAATTTAAGGTTTCATTAAAATCTACAAACCCTAGCATAATCCCTAAAGTCATGGGAGGTTCTTCCTTACCTTTTTAAAGAATCCCTCCAATAAATCCTTTGCCTTTGTCTTCTTTTACACCTTAATCCTACATATATAACATTATACCTCAACATCTACTTCAAATCTTCAAATCACATCAAAACTAGGGTTTTTAATCCTTACCTTAAACCCTTCAACTTGAATATCCAAGGCTCCTATCTTGTTCTCCTTGAAAAACTATGCAAAACTCTTTTGAAACTTAGATAAAGAAAGTTTGTTTCATGGAAGATTTGAGAGAAAATGGAAGAAATGTTGAGGAAATGCTCTCTCCATTGGCTTGAATGAATTTCCTCTCATTTATAGGAAAATATTTCATTAATTTTTCAAAATTATGCTATTGGCCCAATTATTTTAATTGTATAACTCATAAGTCCTTAATTCTTCATATAAGGGCATTTTGGTCATTTCGCACTAAACATAATTATTACTTAATTAATGCCATTAAATGCAATTAAGCCTACTCATCCTTGACTTTTTTAATGCTTATCCATAGGCAAAATGACTATTTTTCCCCTAATACCTTTCTATGGATAATTGATTTATACCGTTCCAAATGAATTGACTATTTTGCCCTTAGTTAGATTTTATGCTTAACATCTAAAGGACTATTTTGAGTTAGGAACATACCTTTGACATCTTGGGTATTACAAACTGATTAATTAATTTTGAGAGTACAAGAACAACCTTTATAAGCAATTCATTATAAAGAAACAAAACGACATCATTTGACTTCTAACTAACTCTCTTTCTAAAAACGGCACTGTTGGATGGCTCAACTTCCATTCTTTATATCCAACATTCCCCTTCAAGCTAAACTTGGTTACTAGACTTAGCTTGACATCATTTACAAAAAAAAAAAAAAAAAAAAAAGGAACAATTACAGAGAAATGCTTATAAAAAACTCATATGTAGCTTGGTAAACAATCATTGGTTTTCACCAGCAGCTTGATCATCTTCTTGAGCATTGATCCTCTTTACCAGCAATAACTATCAGTTGAGCACAAGAATTTTCTCTTAAGTGAAGTTACTAATCAAGTGGATTTATCACTCAACTAAAACTTTTATTACTAGTCAAAATAACCAAACATCTGCATCAATCTTAAGTAAACCACATCTTTCAATTGATTAGACCAAATTTCATCTTTTTTAACCCAAAGCTCCAATCAAGCTAAGTTTCATGATCAAATTAAAGATCTCAAGCTAAGTTGCAATCAGTGGCAGCAGCACATAAAGAGCAGTACTCTAATCAAACTAAGAACTCCAATCAAGCTAAACTGCAATCAGCGACTTCAAAAGGCTTCAACAGCGTATAAAGAGCAAAAACACAACAAAACTTCAAAGACTTCAATGGCTAATAAGAAACAAAACTCCAATTAAGGAACATGAATCCAATTAAGCTTGTTGCAACAAATAAAGAATAGACTAGAACCAGTAGATAGTAACACAAGTAATCAGAACCTATAATTAGTAGCAGAATCTACAAAGAAGAATTATTGAACAAACTAGAACCAGCAGATAGTAACACAATGAACTAGAAATTAGAACCAACAATTAGTAGTAGCATCTGCAGAGAAGAATTATTAGACAGTGGTTACTTTGAACAACTGATCAGTGTTATCATCTTTTGCATTAACTTCTACCACATTTAGTTTAAGCTTCAAAATGCTAAATTGAGCTACTGACAGTGCCTTGGTAAAAATGTCAACAATTTGAAGCTTAGAAGGGACATATTGCACCGTAAGTTTCTTGGCTAGAACTTGTTCCCGTATGTAGTGAACTTCTATTTCAATATGTTTAGTGCGGGCATGAGAAATTGGATTTGAAGCCAATACACCAGCACTGACATTGTCACACCAAATGACAGGGAACTTTACAAGTGTAATTCCTAATTTTGCAAAAAGACTTTGCAACCAGGCAACTTCAGTGGTTGTATGAGCCAATGCTCTATATTCTACCTCAGTGGAGGATAATGCCACTACTCTTTGCTTCTTAGGACTTCATTGGATGAGATTAGGGCCAAGATACACGCAATACCCACCAGTGGATCTCCTGTCTTTAGAGTTATTGGCCCAATCTGCATCAGCATAACATTCAAGCTGCAAAGCTGCTACTGGTTTGAATAATAAGCCATGATTAAGTGTTATTTTGAGGTATCTCAAGATCCTTTTGCAAGCTTGCCATTGTAGGGTGGTAAGTGCTTGAAGAAATTGGCTAAGTTTATTAACTATAAAGCTTATATTAGGTCTGGTAAGTGATAACTATTGCAAGGCTCCTATAGTACTTTGATAAAGACCAAGATTCTCAAAGGGAAGGCTGTCTTTAGGGAATAGTTTGGTACCAAGTGCTATTGGAGTAGTACAAGGATGAGATTCATACATATTAGTCTTGGATAGCAGATCAATAGTACATTTGGACTGCTTGAGATGAATGGCAGCTGAATTTCGAGTCACCTCTATGCCAAGGAAATAATGCAGAGGCCCAAGTGTCTTAAGAGAAAATTGATCATTAAGGTCTTTAACTAATTGATGAACAAATGTAGTTTCAAATCCAGTAATCAAAATATCATCCACATATATAAGAATATATGTAACCTGACCTCCTTGTTTATGAATGAACAAACTATTGTCTAAAATAGAATTATGGAAACCTTTGCCAATTAAAGCTTCTTTCAGCTTATCAAACTAGGCCATAGGGGCTTGCGTTAGAGCATATAGTGCCTTATGAAGTTTACAAACATAAGTGGACTTGGTAGAATCAATAAAGCCAGGAGGTTGAATCATATACATTGTTTCATGAAGATCACTATTCAAGAAGGCATTATTGACATCTATTTGCAGAATGTCCCAATTGTAGGTGGCAGCTAGAGTGAGAATAATTCAGATAGTGGAAGGCTTGATAACAGGGCTGAAAGTCTCAAAATAATCTAGCCCAGCAGTTTGTTGGAATCCCTTAGCAACAAGCCTTGGTTTATACTTTTGCACGGTACCATCAGCATGAAACTTTGTCCTAAAAACCCTCTTATTTCCTACTACATGCATATATGATTTAAATGGAACAAGTGACCAAGTAACATTAGCCATTAAGGCATCAAACTCAAGCTGCATAGCAGATTTCCATTTTAGAGAATTGAATGCTTCAAAAACTGTAAGAGGTTTAGGAATAGGAGAAGTACTAGTTGAACAGATTACAGAAACAGGTGAAGCACTAGTACTATTTGAGTAAGTATTATAAGCTGAATGGACTGCTTCATCATTGACAAGAGCTATTGAGTGGACTATTTTATCTTTGACAAGAGCTGCTGATTTTGCTCTAGTGATCATAGGGTGAACATTTTGATAGATCACTGATTGCTCAGGAGATACAAAGGACTTGAAATGGAGCAAATCAACTTCAAGAGGACAAGGTGAAGATGCTTGATCTGAAAAATATAGACTGGGGAGACTGAACAAAAGAAGAGACTGTGTGTTTGGATATGGGAGTTGAGACATTTGTTGATATGGGAGACTTGAAATGAAGCAAGACAACTTCAAGAGGACAAGGTGAAAATGTTTGGTCTAAAGATATAGACTGGGGAGACTGAACAGAAGAAGGGACATTGTGTTTGCATATGGGAGTTGAGATTGGACCATTGACATTTTCTTGTATGGGAGTTAAGATAGGACAAATGGAGCAAGGTGGTGATATTTGAGATGGAGCAGAAGAAGGAGATGTATCAGAGTTTGACAGATGCAGATGACATTGAGATGTGCTAGGAGCATCAAATTTAGGCAATGAAGGCAATGATTTAAACTGAGAAATGGAATAAGATGCATCAGGATTTAACATTCATGTGTGGCAATGTGATGTAGGAGAATTAGTAGATTGAGGTAGTGATGTCAAAGACTTGGTCTTAGGACAAGACTCTGCAAGTGAACTATCACTAGGCAAAGATATAAAAGGGAAATGTGATTGAGGAACAGAACATGAAGTATCTAAAGATGATTCTAAGGAAACATGGGATGTAAGAAAACCAGTGGAAAATGGGAAGACATTTTCATTAAATTTGACACTTGGTGTAATAACTATTTTCCCTGCAGAAGTTAAACACTTATACCCTTTGTGAACTAAACTATAACCTACAAACACACACTTGGATGAATGAAAATCAAACTTGTGTTTGTTAAAGACTCTTAAGAATGGATAACATGCACAACCAAACACTTTTAGTGTAGAGTTGACTAGATTTCTATGAAGTAGAAGTTGATAAGGAGAAAAGTAGTTCAAAACAAATGAAGGCATCCTGTTGATTAAGAACACTGTAGTTTCAAATGCAAGCCACCAAAAATGCAGGGGCATGGATGCATGAGCAAGAAGGGTTAGGCTTGTTTCAACTATATGCCTATGCTTCCTTTCACTATGACCATTTTGTTGGTGTACATAGGAGCATGAATGTCTAAATTGAATGCCTTCAATGGTAAGTTAAGGTATAAGGCTCCTATATTCACCCCCTTGATCAGATTGAAGACATTTTAATTTACAATTATACTGCTGTTCAACCAGATGGTGAAACTTAATAAAAATAGATTTAGCCTCTGCCTTTGTCCAAAGAGGAAATAACCATGTATACCCACTAAAATCATTAAGAAATTGGACATAATATTTAAATCCTTTTGAGGATGCAAGAGAAGAAGGTCCCTACATATCACTATGCACTAGTTCAAGAGGTGTTGTGGCTCTAGAAATTGAAATAGGAAAGCTAGTTTGATGCATTTTATCTAAGTGACAAGCATCACAAAAGTCAATTGCTGAGATAGGCTTGGTTAAAGGTGAACCAGATGCAAGCATACTACGGTAATTTTTTGAAAAACAGTTGAGTGGGGGTGACCTAGTCACATGTGCCAAATCATAAAGCAACGATTATTAGTGTTAGTTAAGTGAACAGAGGATGTATCATAAGTAGGATACGCAGCTTTCGAAAAAGTTTGATCAGGTATATAAGACAACAAACATTCTAGACTATACATAGAATAAACAAGATCAGTAGATACAACATTGGCAACAACACATTTAGTTTTATTGCAATCAGGAATAGAAGTAGCACAATTATCACAAGCACTGCATACATCAAACTGAATTTTAAAGGGGTAAAAATCAGTAGACACATTATTCTTAAAAGCTACATTTGAAACTGAAGTGTCTTGAGTACAAAGAGACTGTTTTATTGAATTTTTAGAAGAGGTTGATGCAGTACTATATGATCTTTTCTTTGAGAAAGTAGGCAGATTTAAAAAATAGTGTAACATCTATTGAAAACTGTACAATGCATGCATAATAACAATAGAAAAGTTGGGCCCAAAGTTTTCTTTTCATTACAACTCATGTGTCTTTTATACATAAAGAGTACTGTTTACAAAAAATGTATTTTAAAAGACAAAACAGGGAAACAGTAGCTATTCCTCATTGCTTGCCGACGCCCTCCGACCGCAACATCACCTAGAACCTGCATCCACAAAGGAAATAACGGGGTGAGCACAAAATAATGCTCGATAAGTAAAACTCTCTCTCTCGTCCCCGTATAAATAACTCTTAATTCTTTCCTTATGCTATTTTTTGATTCTGTTTCGTTCCTAATAACATCATAGCCTCGTCTTACCGGGAGGTACGGCGAATGGCGTTCACACAAGACCATCTCACTCTATGGCTATCGGGTGGAATTCACAGCACCAACCCGTTCTTAGTGACTACCGAGTGAGGATCACAAAGCACCAACTCGGTTCTTTCTAACTATCGGGTGGAGATCACCTAGCACCTACCCGTTTCTCATGAATTTTGGGTAACGCTTCACCAAGCATTTACCCGTTTCTAGTCACTATCGGGTGATGGTCACAAAGCATCAACCCGCTTCTACTAGCCGTTGGATGATGATCACAAAGCATCAACCTACATATCTCTTAACTAACCGGGTAGTGGTCACAAAGCATCTACCCATTTCTACTACTCATCGGGTGACGATCACAAAGCATCGACCCATCTCTCTAAGGGCTATTCGGATGATGATCACAAAGCATCAATCCGATTCCCATAACGGTCGGGTGATGATCACAAAGCATCATCCCAACTATACTACTCGCCTAATTCACTCTATTGTAGCATTTTTTCAATGCTCTCTACCCTTAGAGTAATTTTACCCACTAAGCTCTCTACTCATAGGGTAATTGCATAAACCATTTCCTTACACTTTCTTAGGTCACTTTTCAATGCACAATTAGTGCCTATGGATGGTTCATCACTACTAATGCACTTATGAAATGCCAACATGCAATGTTGCAAGAATTAAGGTTCATTTCTCATACTCAAACCTCTATTAGGCATTTCATCAAACAACTCATGTGCACTATGAAACTCTATCATAGCCATGATTCTAAAACTTTTCTTAACCATCCAAAATGGGGAAAAACCCCTTCACAAAGCCATAAAACCTGCCATAGAAAACATTTCCAAAAAGGGGATCCATAATACCCCTTAAATTCCACCTCAACTACCTTGCCAAACCAACAACCCATTTCTCAAATTTGCAAGGTATAAATAATCACAAAGCATAGAAATCCCTATTTAATCCTTCATACATGCTATAATACATGCATATCACATACATACATCATTTCTATCAAAACCCTAATCAAGAAAATTCATAAATCTCAACTTGGGTTGGGTTTTACTTACTTGCTATGTAGAGACTTCACAAATCCTTCATTTCTCTTGCTTAGCTTGACTTTTCCTCTAATCTTAACCAAAAGAAGGAAAACCCTCAAATTTCAATATGGGTTAAAACTCCCAAAGCATTCCCATTTTGCCCTTATTCTTCTTTGGGAATTCCATCCATATCCTTTGATTCATTACAAACTCACCCCTAACTCAACCTATTCTCCATGAAATATCCTTACAATTAACTCCCCACTTTTCCTGCTAATTAGGGGTAGAAAGGTCAAATTGCCCTTAAGGAAGAAAAATATCTAAAACTCAATCAACAATTTATTCGGGTTGTCGCCGCGTAAGAAACTGTCGACGCCGCGCGAAACCTCTGCCCAGCCAGCCTTCCCCGAGGCTTCAACCTCTCTTCGCCGGCGGAAGATTCTTCTTCCCCGCCCAGGCACGGCAGACTGAAATTCTTCTGTTTTCAACCAATTTCAGGGCAACCATTCAACACAACACTAAATCAACTCAAAATAAGAGCGAAAGAGGAAACAGTAACAACGTACCTCAAGCGGGGCGTTACAATTCTCCCCCCCTTAAAAGAATTTCGTCCCCGAAATTCATGCAAATAACTCTGGGAAACGATTCTGCATGTCCCGTTCTACTTCCCAAGTGGCCTCTTCCACTTTGTGATTCCTCCAAAGGACCTTAACTAGCGGAACACTCTTGTTCCGAAGTTCTTTAACCCTTCGATCCAAAATCTGAACTGGACGTTCTTCATATACTAGATTCTCTACTACTTCAACGTCTTCTACGCTCAGGATGTGGAGGGGATCACTTACATACTTCCGTAGCATCGAGACATGGAAGACATCATGCACCCTATCCATGCTAGGTGGTAGTGCCAATCTATAGGCCACCTTCCCCACTCGTTGCAAGACCTCAAAAGGACCTACATACCTCGGTGCTAGTTTCCCTTTGTTTCCAAAGCGCATTACTCGCTTGTAAGGGGAAACTTTCAGAAATACTTTATCGCCCACTTGGAATTCTACCTCTTTCCTCTTCAAATCGGCATAACTCTTCTGTCGATCTTGGGCTTGTTTCATTCTATTTCTGACTAACTTCACATCTTCTACTAGCTTCTGAGTCATCTCTGGCCCAAGAGCGGTACTCAACTCATCTCTTTCTCCTACTTCATCCCAATGAAGCGGAGACCTACACCGTCTACCATACAAAGCCTCGTAAGGCACCATTCTAATTGTAGACTGATAACTGTTGTTGTAGGCAAATTCCACTAATGGTAACATCTCATGCCAGGATACTCTATAATCCATGCAACAAAGCTCAACATATCCTCGAGCACCTGATTCGTCCCTCTCGGTTTGACCATCTTCTCGAGGATGATAGGCGATCGAATGCTAAACGGGTACCCAAACTCCTCGTAAACTTGTCCGTAAGGCTGAAACAAATCTGGAATCTCTATCGATACTATAGTCTTGGGCACACCATGCAATCGACTATCTCCTTGAGGTAAATGGGCCAACCTGACCAGAGTGGTACTATCCTTTCTTGGGAGGAAATGGGCGGATTTGGTTAACCTATCCACAATCACCCATATAGCATTATACCCTCTCTCGTACTGGGAGACCCGTGATAAAATCCATCAAATGCTCTCCCATTTCCACTGGGATACTCAATGGGTGAAGCAACCCCGCGACGGCCGGTGTTGTTCGCTTTCACCCGCGACGTTAGGCATTTAGTCACAAACTCGCAATGTCTTTCTTCATACCGACCACCAATAGCCTTTCTTGATATCCCTGATACATCTTGGTTGCTCCCGGATGAGCGGTGTATGGTGTGTCATGAGCCTCCATAAGAATTTTCTGTTTCAACTCCTCATTTGGAGGAATGCACAACCGATTTCTGAAATAGAGGGCCCCCTCTCCCCCAAAGAACCCTGATGTCTTGCCCTCATGCACTTGCTGCATCTTGCCCCTTTCGACACCACTCATCTGCCATTTGCTTTTCTCTAATTTCCTCTAGTAAAGAGGACTGTACCTCTAGGCTGGCAATTCGTCCCGGAACCACTTCAATCTGCTCCTTAGACAAATCTTCTATTAACTCTTTCTGCCTGGTAAGCCGAAAAACATGGGCTTTTCTACTCAAAGCATCGGCTACTACATTGGCCTTCCCTGTTGATACTTGATCTCACAATCATAATCCTTGACCAGCTCTAACCACCTTCTCTGCCTCATATTCAACTCCTTTTGAGTGAAGAAGTACTTTAGACTCTTATGATCGGTGTAGATATTACTCTTCACACCATAAAGGTAATGCCTCCAAATCTTTAAAGCAAAGACCACAACTGCTAACTCTAAGTCATGCGTAGGGTATCTGGTCTCGTACTCTTTCAATTGACGAGAAGCATAAGCTATAACCCTACCTAACTGCATCAACACAGCACCAAGTCCCCTGCAAAGGCGTGCGTATAAATGTCATAATCTATACCCTCCCGTGGTAACACTAGCACAGAGCCGATGTTAGCCTCTTCTTCAACTCTTGAAAGCTTTCACATGTCATTGACCTGCACAAAAGGAGTCTTCTGCTTGGTAAGAGCGTCAACGGTTTCGCCTAACCTCGGGCGAATCCTCGCTACAAATCGCCGGTAGTAACCTGCTAAGCCTAAGAAACTCCCCGATTTCCTTCAACTGTTCTTCTTCCGCCACTCCAGGATTGCTGCACTTTACTTGGATCTACCGAAATCCCTTCCTTTGATACGGTATGACCCAAGAATATCACTTGGTTAAGCCAAAACTCACACTTAGAAAATTTAGCACACAACTTCTTTTCTCTCAGCCGTTGCAATACTAATCTCAAGTGTTTCTCATGCTCTTCTCTTGACTTTGAGTAAATCGAATGTCCCGCGATGAAGACAACAATGAACTGATCCAAGTACTCATGAAATACCCTGTTCATCAAGTCCATAAAAACTGCTGGGGCATTAGTCAAGCCAAAAGGCATCACTACAAATTCATAATGCCCGTATCTTGTACGAAAGACAGTCTTAGCCACATCTTGCTCAACCACTCTTACTTGATGATACCCAGACCTCAAATCAATTTTGGAGAACACTGCCGCTCCTTTCAACTGATCAAAAAGGTCATCTATCCGGGGTAGTGGGTACTTATTCTTCTGTAACTTTATTCAGCTCCCTAATAATCAATACACATCCTTAGTGATCCATCCTTCTTTTTCACAAACAGGATTGGAGCTCCCCAAGGGGAATGACTTGGTCGGATAAAGCCTTTATCTAAAAGCTCTTGGAGTTGCTTCTTTAGTTCTTGGAGCTCAGCTGGGGCCATTCGATAAGGGGCTTTAGATATTGGTGTTGTCCCTGGTGCTAGTTCGATACTAAACTCTACCTCCCTCTCTGGAGGCAAACCCGGTAACTCTTCCGGAAATACATCTAGGAAGTCTCGAACTATTGGCACCCTCTGAATCTCTAACTGGGGAACATCACCACTTTGCACTACATGGGCAATATAACCCGAACACCCCTTTTTCAACATCTTCCTGGCTTTCACATTACTAATCAGCATGCTCAACTGATGGCCTTCTCCAAAACTAAACTTATCCCCACTATCAAGGTTAAACCTCGCCTTCTTTTTCCGACAGTCAATCTCTACTCCATATCTCCCTAGGAAGTCCATGCCCAGAATCACATCAAAATCGGGCATATCGAAAACTATTAAGTCAACGATTAACTCTCTACCCTGGATCACTAAGGACTCTCTTAACAAAATCTCTTGAGTCACAACACTAACCCCATCGGGTAGTTCTATCTTAATGGGTTGTGTCGTTTTAGTAGGTTTCAAACCTAATCTCTCAAGCATCCCATAAGACATAAACGAATGGGTAGCACCCGAATCAATTAAAGCATATAAAGGGACTGCATGAAATAATAAGCCCACCAGAACGGCCGATGGATCGCCTCTCGCTTCACCCCCTCGCTACAAGAAACACTCGGCATTCGCAGTACCTCCTGAACCCTGAGTGGTTGGTGGAAGAGGAGCTTTACAATCTCTCATCATGTGCCCTGGCTGCCGGCACCTATAACACACTCTCGATCCCTCAGACACTCTCCTGGGTGATTCTTCCCGCATTTAGGGCAAGGAGGAAGCCCTTCCGTCCGAGGTCGCTTATTCTTCCACTCTTTTCTATTCTGCCTATACTGAAACTTCTTCTTCTGATTCTTCATGTCTTTACCCTTCACATCCTCATGTTTCTCTCTATGAGGAGCGGAGGGTAGCTCCTTCGGTCCTCCTGTCGAGGATCCTACGGGAAGATTTTATTCTCAAAAATCTCCGCCTTCATCGCCCGCCTCAAAGCCTCACTATAATTCCGAGGAGGGTTGGAGCTTGTCATAATATCCCGGGCTATCTCCGGCTTCAATCCATGCACAAATTTATCCCTTCTCAAGGCCGGAGTGCTAACTATTCCCGGTGCAAACCTTGCAAGAGCATTGAACTTCACTGAGTATTCTTTCACAGCGCTAGTCCCTTGCTGTAAACTGATAAATTCTTGGACCTTCTCATGAACTTGGTCCTCTGTTCTATACTCAGCCTCAAACTCTTGCCTAAACTCTTCCCACGTCATTACTGTCGCGTCGTGAGTTTCTTCCATTAATTCCCACCAAATTCGGGCATCACCCCGAAACAAGAAACTCGCATACCGGATCTTCTCCCGGTCCGACATGGGAAATAAACCTGTGGCTCGTTCTCTGACCCAAGCCACTTCTTGCTATCATTGGGTTCTGTAGTACCCTTAAACTCGAGGGTTGATCTTCTAGAGAGACCGTAAATCGGTTCAACTCACGTTCACTGCCTTGGGGAGGTACCGTTTGTCCTCTTTCGACATGCGTAACTGGCGGTACCTGAACAGGGGGTACAACTCTCCCCTGAGTTTCTGCCATAACTTGCTGAATAATTCCCCGGATTCTAGCTTCATCCAAGGAAGGGGGCGTAGACTCTGGTGGGTTAGAAGGTTCTCCTTCATTCACCACACCTTTACCGCGATTCCAATAACTACGCCTCATCTACAAAATGATCACACTAATAAACTCAAGGAACAATTGCTATAAGGAAAGAATTACTCACACAGTCGGTTAGAGGACGTCGTGGCGATGAGAATAGTACACTGTTCAATCCCAAAATCTTTGCTCTGATACCAAAAATGTAACATCTACTGAAAACTGTACAATGCATGCATAATAACAATAGAAAAGTTGGGCCCAAAGTTTTCTTTTCATTACAACTCATGTGTCTTTTATACATAAAGAGTCTTGTTTACAAAAAATGTATTTTAAAAAGACAAAACAGGGGAAACAGTAGCTATTCCTCATTGCTTGCCGACGCCCTCCGACCGCAACATCACCTAGAACCTCGCATCCACAAAGGAAATAACAGGGGTGAGCACAAAATAATGCTCAATAAGTAAAACTCTCTCTGTCTGTCCCCGTATAAATAACTCTTAATTCTTTCCTTATGCTATTTCGATTCTGCTTGTTCCTAATAACATCATAGCCTCGTCTTACCGGGAGGTACGGCCGAATGGCGTTCACACAAAGACCATCTCACTCTCTATGGCTATCGGGTGGAATTCACACAGTACCAACCCGTTCTTAGTGACTACCGAGTGAGGATCACAAAGCACCAACTCGGTTCTTTCTAACTATCGGGTGGAGATCACCTAGCACCTACCCGTTTCTCATGAATTTTGGGTAACGTTCACCAAGCATTTACCCGTTTCTAGTCACTATCGGGTGATGGTCACAAAGCATCAACCCGCTTCTACTAGCCGTTGGATGATGATCACAAAGCATCAACCTACATATCTCTTAACTAACCGGGTAGTGGTCACAAAGCATCTACCCATTTCTACTACTCATCGGGTGACGATCACAAAGCATCGACCCATCTCTCTAAGGGCTATTCGGATGATGATCACAAAGCATCAATCCGATTCCCATAACGGTCGGGTGATGATCACAAAGCATCATCCCAACTATACTACTCTTCTAATTCACTCTATTGTAGCATTTTTTCAATGCTCTCTACCCTTAGAGTAATTTTACCCACTAAGCTCTCTACTCATAGGGTAATTGCATAAACCATTTCCTTACACTTTCTTAGGTCACTTTTCAATGCACAATTAGTGCCTATGGATGGTTCATCACTACTAATGCACTTATGAAATGCCAACATGCAATGTTGCAAGAATTAAGGTTCATTTCTCATACTCAAACCTCTATTAGGCATTTCATCAAACAACTCATGTGCACTATGAAACTCTATCATAGCCATGATTCTAAAACTTTTCTTAACCATCCAAAATGGGGAAAAACCCCTTCACAAAGCCATAAAACCTGCCATAGAAAACACTTCCAAAAAGGGGATCCATAATACCCCTTAAATTCCACCTCAACTACCTTGCCAAACCAACAACCCATTTCTCAAATTTGCAAGGTATAAATAATCACAAAGCATAGAAATCCCTATTTAATCCTTCATACATGCTATAATACATGCATATCACATACATACATCATTTCTATCAAAACCCTAATCAAGAAAATTCATAAATCTCAACTTGGGTTGGGTTTTACTTACTTGCTATGTAGAGACTTCACAAATCCTTCATTTCTCTTGCTTAGCTTGACTTTTCCTCTAATCTTAACCAAAAGAAGGAAAACCCTCAAATTTCAATATGGGTTAAAACTCCCAAAGCATTCCCATTTTGCCCTTATTCTTCTTTGGGAATTCCATCCATATCCTTTGATTCATTACAAACTCACCCCTAACTCAACCTATTCTCCATGAAATATCCTTACAATTAACTCCCCACTTTTCTTGCTAATTAGGGGTAGAAAGGTCAAATTGCCCTTAAGGAAGAAAATATCTAAAACTCAATCAACAATTTATTCGGGTTGTCGCCGCGGCGAAGAAACTCGTCTGCCAGCCTTCCCCGAGGCTTCAACCTCTCTTCGCCGCGGCGAAGATTCTTCTTCGCCCCGTCGAAGCACGGCAGACTGAAATTCTTTTGTTTTCAACCAATTTCAGGGCAACCATTCAACACAACACTAAATCAACTCAAAATAAGAGCGAAAGAGGAAACAGTAACAACGTACCTCAAGCGGGGCGTTACAAATAGGAAGACAATGGTAATTGAGATGGAAGAGGTAGTTGATATAAGCCTGCATTAAGCTCTCTTTGAAGTAAAATTGCCCTAGTGACTTTGTCCTTGACAACACAACAATCAAAATTAAATTCTACTACAACATTATTATCTTAAGCGAATTTGGATATGCTTACGAGATTTTTAGTTATTCTAGGAACACAAAGGAATTTTTTTAATTGAAGACAGTTAGACTGTAATTAACTAGGCAATAAAGTAAAACCAGTATGAGTTATATGCAAAAACTCACCACTTCCCACTTAAAGTTGACTAGCTCCATTGTAATCCTAACTTGTATACAACTGAGACAGATAAGAGGTCACATGATCAGTGGCCCCTAAGTCCATGTACCAAATGGGATCTTGAGGAGTAGAGGAGGAAGCAGTTAGAACTGTCATGTTAGGTTCTGAACTTGCATTTGCTGGATAAGATGAAGCTCCAAAAGAAGTGTTTCTTACACAGGCACTGGCATTGTTCACGGTGTTCCTTAATGGGACAGCTTGTGTTGCAAACTGAGATGGGATAGATTGTGCAGCAAGGTGAGCTTGACTAAGATCACCAGCAAAATGCGCTTGACTACTAGCAAAATGTGCTTGATTGAGGTCTCCATAATTCTGAGAAAACACTTGAGTTGATGATGATGAGAAACCAGAATTGGATGCTTGATTAGGATAAGGAAAACCTCTATAATTCTAAGGTACAAAGGACACATTTAGTCTTTGATAGCTAGGCACATGAAAAGTATTTGGACCTGAATCATGCCCTTGATAACTTGGACCATGAAAGCCACCATAATTTTGAACAAAACCATTGAAACTACCATATGAATTGTGGTTCCCAGGCATTGTAAGACCACTATTGAAGTTAGAATAGAAACGATAGTAACACTGGATAACTATGTGTCCAGTTTCGTTACAGACCTGACATACAGGTCTTCCTCTACTTTAAATTCATAAAAGAACACACACTTAAATTTAATGAATTAAATTAAAATCTAAAATCTAAAAAGTTTTAACAAACACATTGACTAAATTACCTAAAACATTCTTATTCAAAATTACTAAAAGCTTCCATTATAATATTAACGGTGACATGAATTTTTTTTATGCTTATATCTTTAATGATTCAAAGAGCAATCACTACTATATAAGCTCGTAACAATAATTTTATCACTTTAATTAAGCTATTAGATAATCAATTTTCATTCAATTGACCATCGTGCAATAAGATTATCAGATGATTATCGATGATCACCGTTGGATTGAATTTACTGTGAAATATGTCTATCATACATCCACCTCACAGAGGTAGTAAAGAGTAACAAAGGCAATAATTTTATGGAATCTGATCGTTTTAATGTTTCTTGTGGAAATAAATTACATGGGAGGGTTTTAATTCAAAATTAAAACCCTCCCATGTAATTTATTTCCACAAGAAACATTAAAGAAGAAAAATGAATTAGTCTAAGCTTGACTGAAATGAAAGTGATGGAATAATAAAAAACTTAGAAGATTTGAAAATTAGTCCAAATTTATAAGGTTTTTATTGCAACAAATATTTATTAATGAATTGGCCCACTTCTTTTGTGAGTATTGAAATGAAATATTTCTTTTTTAGTTTGATAGTTTGGTCACAATTTCCATTTTTAGACACATTTAATTCTTTAACCATGTGATTCAACGTTAGACACATTCTTCCAAAATATAATTAGGTGTTTGATAAAGACAAGCTAATAACAAGCTTATCTTATATAAGAGGTCTATAACTTTATTTATGTATCACTTATTATAACTTGATCGTATGGTTAGAGCATTTTTCCCTTAAAATAATGGGAACATAAAACTTCATTTATAACATCAAAAAGATCTAAATTGTCATTTTATGTAAAAATATTTATATGTTATTTTATGTTGACTAGTGAAGTCAATTGGAACAAATTAAGAACAAGTCTTATAATAACGACACAGCATTAGAGCAGTTAATCAAGTTATAATTACACATTATTATTCTTGAAGAAACAATATTAAACAAGAGTAATATTGGTTTATACATGTAATGATAATGTTGATGAAATCAGACGCTTCAGTTTCAGCAATTGTTTGCTTGTATGTGAGTTGCATTTTCTTGCACCTTCTTGTACTTGATGTAGCTCAAACTCAAGGTCAATCTACCACAGCTCCTCGTGAAGGTCTGCTTCTAAGTAAAATTTTATTTATCTTCTTTTTATTATTTTACCTCTGAAAAATGCTTCACATTCGGACTCTGTCACTCACTTCATTCTTCTCATTTTTCGAGTTGCTTCTCTTCTATAACAATGGCAGCATTGAATATAACTTTTGAAAAATGGAGGATATCTGCAAATCAAAATCAACGGAATATAGTGGAAAGCCATGTAGTGGAGCTGCCATTGACAACTCCATTATCGTTGATGCCTTTAATTCAAGTTCATTAACTATCTAAATTTTGTTAGCTTGTTTTTAAACTTATGTAAAAATTTAAATTTAAAATCTTAAACTAGGGAATTGAAGTTTAGATTGATAATCTGTGAGATGCTTGCTTTTCTACTCCATCAATTTGATTTTTGTTTGGTGCTGCAATACATTCTATACTGCATTTTCTTTTTGTAAAATTAATTTCTGTGAACTTTGAGGAGTAGTCTTTCTTTTATGTTGCTATTTCATAAGTTTTTGTCAAATATTGAATACCCCAGTATAATTTTAATTTATTTGTAATTATTTAGTTTCTTGCTTGACTTATTTATTATGCATTGAATTGATGGTAGGAGAAAATGATAGAGCTGCAAGATGAAACACAAGTAGGGGAAAGTGAAAAACAGAAGCAGAAATACGTGAGGAAGTGCTGGGTAAAGCTTTCAAATTTAACTGAAAATTTTCATTTTCACAGACTCAGCATCATGATACTGCAGCAGGAGTAGAGTTAAGGCGCATAGTGCAACAACAAGAAATTAAGATTAAAGATTGGAGGAGCAGCTCATCCTATTTGATCAACAAAAAGAGAAAATCAAAATGCTTGAAGAACAACATATTCAAATGTTGGAGATGCTGAAGCAGATCACTATAATCACTACACACGCTAGAGCTCCAACTCAACTGCCATCTCCATCTCCAACTGATAAAGACTCTTCCTCATCTGCTACAGCTATTTCTAGAACCTCAACTGGTGACACTTGATATGCTAACATTGATGGTTAGTTTTTTGTTGTATGGGTAGTAGATATTTTGAAATGGGGGTAGGACCATCCTTTTTTACTTTTTAGGATTGCTTGCATATATCCTTAGATGGTTTACATGGGGTGGGCATTTTCTTTGTTAGGGTTATGCATAGATAGATAGCTACTGATGAAAATGTGGGGTGCAAGCTTTCTTTTTTGGTTATGCACACATAATAGTTCCTTTTGGATTTTTATTGCTCATCATGCATAAAAATCCATGTATGGACTATATATATATATATATATGATAGTTGATGTTAGTGATCAAATTTTTATATTGTGTCACAATTATTTTGTTGATGTTGAATGTATAAACTAGGTCATTTACAAAAAGCAAAAATAATGCTCTCAAATGTTAACCAATTAGCTACTAAAGTATTAGTTGCAGAAATAATACAGCACCCAAGACTAATCAATAATACCTGACTAAAATAATTAGTTTTCAAAACTCATATATAATCAGTTCCTATATTATTTAGATCAAAAAAATTAATTTTAATGACTAAATCATTAGTTAGAAAATATAAGAAACCAAATTGGCATATACATTACCCAACTAAAAACGAAATGTTTTTACCACTAATTATTTTCTCATAAAAAATCACATTTTGCAACTAATTTCATAGTAGTGGAAAGTAATTTACCATATTTGGATTCCACATTTAGCATCTAAAATTATTGGAATTAACCACCAATTTTTTGTCTCTAAAAGATACATTCATCCACTAATAGAATAGTCGCGAAAAACTTTCATGAAATTACCCTTACACCTTCAACGTCTAATTTTCTTGGCAATTGGAACAAATTATTAGTCACTAAAAGGTACATTCTGCAACTAATTGATTAGTCGCGATACAATTTTACCAAATTACACTTACACATTTAGCGTCTAAGTCAAAGGACTATTTCAACCAACAATTAGTAATTAATTTGCTAGTCACCAAAAAAAAAAAAAAAAATTCCACATCTAACCTACTTTCTAGATGCCCGCAGCAATTCTACAACTACATGGCAACTGCGAAATTTAGACGCGCAAGCATCTAAATTTTACTATCAACGTCTAATTTTGCTAGATGCTGAAAGTCATTTATCTTGTAGTGATGGTTACAACCCATTTATCAAATGTGATTATTCCTACAACAAAAAAACTCTTTGCCACATTATCGAGATGTAGGTAGAAAAAGACAGAATTTTGAGAACTCGAGCCTTTCTTTAATTTCATGGTTGCTTACTTTTACAATTTCTTAAATTATAGGAGAGTTTATGCACTGGAAGTAGATGGTGTAATCCCAAATGAGCTATGGAGTTTTAATTTCCTCACACAATCTGTATGGTTCTCTATGTTTGGGATATGCTTATTTCAATTGTGTATTATTTGAAAGCATGATTATTAAAAAAAAAATTATTTTATTCTTATTTACTGACCTTTTAACTCTTTCCATACGACAGTATGTCAACCTAAAATGATTTGGAATTCTTGTTCTTAAATAGTAATCTTACTTGTTTCTTCTATTTCTAACAGGGATGTGATCGTAAATCTCTTGTCAGGTTCATTGTCTCCATCCATCAACAATCTAACTGCAATAACCTACCTATAAGCCGCTTTAAATTTCTTTATTTTAAAATTCATTTTTGTACTTCTGATCAAGAACATTGGCACTAATACATTATCTGGGCAGTTTCCAAAAAAGATTGGCATGCTTCCTAAGTTAGTATATCTATAAGTCTAAAGTTTATTCCCTTCTTAACTGTAAAAGAATTTATCTAAATGAACTCGGTTGTGTAACTGCATTGCAATATTATATCTGCAGAACTAAATTCTTGGGGTTGTAGTGGTATTGGACCAAATAGCTTTTTTGGTCCTATACCACCTGAGCTTGGTCAGTTGTCAAAACTGGAGAAGCTGTATATGGGAACAAGTGGCTTCTCTAGGCCTCTACCATTTGAGCTTGGTAACTTGGCAAAATTAAAGAAATTTTAAGTTGTTATAGGCTTTTCTGTTTCATTAGCAATGCAAAAAAAAATTGCTTATCTACTCTAAAATATTTTGCACAATCATGTGTCTCATTAATTCGTTTCTTGATAATGTATTATTTTGGAGACAGGTTATTAATTTTGATGGAATTTATGAATATTATTTGCCTCGGCAGATATGTTGACAATACCAAAGTTAGTGGTAAGATTCCTTCAAGTTTGGCTAATCTAAGGAACCTTGAAACAATGTAAGGACTTTTGGATTATGTTAATCTGCTGATTGGAAATTTTCTAATGTACATAAACATTTTTCCTATTGAATATTTTTGTCAAACTTATGTAGTCTATGTGCACAGTTGCTGCGTGTGTGTGCACAGTAAAGTCAGACATATGCATGTTGCATTTCATTTCGCATTTTACTTTGTGTATGCCTACACATTTCTGTTGTGCTAACATTGCATGTCTAACTCATTTTTCACAAGTTGCGTTTTTTACTTAATAGCTAAGATATTTTCTTTGTATCTTTTGTACTGTCATTTGGACCACTTACAAGTGTCCCAATATCCTTTAGTGGTCTAGGGAAAATCAGCCTTTTTCCCCTTTTGGTTGTGGTCCATAACTAAAGCTGAAAACATTTCTATTTTTTTACCAACACATGTTTGCCTTTGTCTACTGACCTGGCTAGAATTAAAGTGCACGAAATTGGCTTTTATCATTCTTGCTCATTTGAAAAGCCAACCTTTGATATTGTATTTGTTTATACTCTGATTCTTTTTGCACATGTGCCGTCTTTCTTATATTATCTTGCCCATCAAGTTTTATCTCTTTCATGGTTTTTGTGTGAATTTTCTCTTTATAGGTGTTCGCCTCTCCTCTTGCGGTCTTGCAAAGTTGGTGAGCTTTTGTTGGTGGTCCCAATAAAAGATGAAAGAGATTGTCTGCCACTTGTCTTAAAGAGATTGGTCAAGCAAGGATTATTTAAACCCGTCTTCTTCTTCCTTGCATTTTTGAACCTGGTTTTTCATTGTTTAATTCTTTGAAATTTTAGAGATCATTTCAATCAGGTTCCCTTCTTTGTTTATGGGTTTTTGTTCATTCTTTGATGATCATATCTTAGGCTTGTTGACGAGTATTTATTTGGAACATGGTTCCTTTACTGTGAGCTAAAAGGAAGTTCATCTTCTTCCTTGTTTATGCTCTAAAATTTTTAGAGAGTTTATTCCTTGACAGGTTCCATGTATGGTTTAATGCTTAAATCATGTTTTTTTCATCTTTGTTTATTGCTTGTTGTTGCTAGAACTTGGTTCCTACGCCTAGAGCTTGAAAGGAGTTCAAGCCGTGGAAGCTAGAGGTGTTCTTCGACGAGTGAAGCTTGGGTGGAGCTCAAGCATTGTCCGCAAGTGTTCCTGGTGTGGAGTGATCCTAGAAGAGACGAAGCATTAAAGATTCAAAGGGTGGTGTTTACTATTAGGAAACGATCATCTATGGCAGCAGAAAACAAAATAATTTACATTCAAGATCGTTTCTTAGAACCAAGATCAAGGCACAAAAATTACAGTTTATACATTATAACATAATCTGCAGAAAACCAGTTTAAAGTTAAGAAACCATACCCACGTTTGGTGGTTCCTCCAACTTGTCTCAGAATGGGTTTCGCTACCGACCCAGTTGTAAGATCAAACCAATGTAGTCTATACGAAGACAACCTCAAGGAACTAAAAAGGGATTCGCTAGATCCTCTTTAGCCTTTAAGAACCAAGATGAAAAATCAAATGAAATATTTGATTCAAGCAAAAGAAATCTGGCATGGGAGAGAAGAAAAAGGGGTTGGAATATTTTGCTTTCAATGATTGAAAATGAACTAATTAAATAATTCACAAAGTGTTGCACTTATATAGTGCACACTTTGCCCTATTCCATCATGGAATAGGCTTGGGCTCCAACCCAAACACCCCTTGTATCCAAACAACCCCTTTAAGATATTTTAATTATAATTATTATTGTTATTTCAATTAAATTCAATTAATATATATTTCATATATTAACATTTAACAATAACAATAATTCATTTAAATATATGCGAGCACATGTTTAAATATAATTTCACTTATTTAATATTGTTTGTGCCTTTACTTCAGAACAATACTGAGGCTACGGACATTTTTAGAATGGCCACCATATGTGCTCATAGGGTTCTCACTATCAAGATTTGAAATGCTTGATACCCTCGTCACGGTTCTACCATTCTAAGGACATATATCAATACATACAATGATGATTTACGTAATATAGAATAAAATGCCTTTTATTGATCAATAAACTTTATTACAAAGAGTCATTTCTACAATAATTGATTGGCTCTAGGGCACCTACTCTAACAAGTTTAACGTAGAATAGGGAGTTCTCTTTGCTCTAGCCAAAATCAACTCTGAGTGATATCTTGTAATGTTTGTTGTTATAGTGGATTAGGTTCAATCTGGACAGGGTCCCATGGATGTAGGCTAAGAGTGGTTTTAGCCGAACCATGTATATGCTTGTGTGCTTTATCTTTACCGCTTGTGGTTGTTGATTCATGCTTTACTTGATAACCATTAATCAATTTGGTAAAATCTTCCGCTGCACTTAAAAAAGGGGTATCTAACGTTAAATAGAGTTCATCAACTCTAACAAGTGGTATCAAAGCAATTTATAATAAGTTTAAGTAGATCCATACCCATTTTGCTTGTTTTTGTGTGCATCTGAGTGGTCTTATGTTTGGCCAAAATCTATTCTGTTTTGCATTTTATTTTAGATTTGTTGCTTGTCTGTGTGTGCACTGCCGTTTGTTGTGTTAGCATTTTTCTGATTGTTTTTCATCATGAGTTTCTTCACTGAAGGAGGATCTACTCATAGACCACCTTTGTTAGAATGACCTAACTATTACACATGGAGACCTAGGATGCGTGCTTTTCTTAAGTCTATAGATAAAAGAGTCTGGTCCATGGTTGTGAATGGTTGGACAACCCCAGTTATTGTTAAAAATGAAGTGTCTAGACCAAAACCTGTTGCTAATTGGACTACTGTTGAGTTAACTCTTGCAAATTATAACTTTAAAGCCATTCATGCTCTTTTTAATGCTGTTAATATGAAGCAATTTAAAGTCATAGCTAATTGTGAACTTGCTAAAGATGCTTGGGATAGGCTTCAAGTCAAGAATGAGGGAACTAGTGCTGTTAAAAGAAATAGGCTTAGAAGACTTGTCACTGATTTTGAAAATCTGAACATGAAAGAGGATGAGACTATAACTGATTTTTATGGTAGAGTCTGTGATATTTCTAATGAATGTTTTGCTTGGGGAAGAACGTATTCTAATGCTGAACTTGTTTTATTTAGGTTCTTTGCTTTTTACCCTGAAGGTTTATGTCAAAGGTGACCGCTATTGAGCAATGTCACGATGTGGATGCCATGGAAATTGATGAACTAATTGGCTCTCTCCAAACCTATGAATTGAATCTAAAACATTGGGATAAATAGAAACCGAGCAAAGGTTTGGTTCTCAAAAATGAGGTTGATTATGATCCTTTTGATGATTGTGATTTTAGTTCTTTGGATGATGAAAATTCTGCTTTACTTGCAAAAGACTTTGCTAAGTTTCTTAAGAAAAAGCATGAAAAAGCCTTTTGATAATGGAAATGGCTGAAAACCTTTTGTGAAAAAGTCTAATGATCATTAAACCCCTAGTACCTTTTCAAAAAGATTTTCAAAAGGTTGAGAAAAGAAAAATAAAAGTATCAAGTGTTTTGAATGTGAAGGCTTTGGGCATATACAATCTAAGTGTGCTAACACACTGAAAAAGAAGAACGGTAAGGCAATGGAAGCCATTATGAGTGTGGGTGACCAAGATGAGAGTGAAAGTGAGGGAGATGAGTCTATTGATTATGAAAATGTTCTAGCCTTTACTATGAACCAAAAAGATGAGAAGAGTGAGTCTTCTGACAACTCCCATGATGTCTATACTGAACAACAAGAAGCATATGACAAAATGTATGATCAATGGTTAAAGGTTGTTAAGAAGTTTCAATCCCTTGGAATTAAAAATGAAACCTTGGTGAAGGAAGAGAAAATTTTGTCCAAAAAAATTGTGGTATTAACTATTGAACTAATTGAAGCTAAGGCTATTGTTGAGAAATTTAATGTAGGTACAGTCAAGCTTGATGTAGTGCTTGAACAAGGTAAGTCATTTGGAGAAAGGTTTGGTTTGGGTTTCAATCTTGGTGCTAGTACATCGACTTCTGGTGCATGCACGTTTGTTAAAGCTACTGAAATTCCTACTGAGGTTGCTGAAGGGGAAGAAGTTGTGAAGGTAAAAAGATTTCTTCCCATTTTTCATTTCTATAACAAAAAGGGACACATCAAACCCAAATTCCTTAAGTTCATTGCTTATTTAAGAAAATGTATTGAAAAACATGATTTGCTCTCTCATGCAAACAGACATGCTAAAAATGGTATTTCTTCCAAAAGGGTGTGGAAACCCAAGTCTGATGTGAACTGTTTTATGTCTCATACCTCATTACTTACATCTCAAAATGACCTTTGGTATCTAGATAATGGTTGTTCTAGACACATGACAGGAATTAAATCTTTATTGTCTAATCTTGAGCGCATTGATGTGGACATGTTACATATGGTGATGGTAAGAAAGGCAAGATTCTTGGAAATGGATCAATTGTTCTACTTGGTTTTCCTTTGTTAAATGATGTTATTCTTGTTGAAAGTTTGAAGGCCAATCGGATTAGTATTAGTCAGATTTGTGATAGGAACTTTGTAGTTCAATTTTCAAAAAACAGTTGTCAAACCTTGAATGGTGATGGCATCTCCATACTTGAAGGAAAAAGATCCAACGACAATTGTTATTTGCTCTTTAGCTGTGTTTCATGTTTCAGCTCTACGATAGAATGCATTGACTTGTAGCATGAGAAGCTTCATCATATGAATTTCAAGGATTTGGTCAGGCTCTCAAAAAGAGATGTTATAGGGTTACCAATACTTGAACCTCCCAAAGGCAATGTATGTGGTCCATGCCAACAAGGTGAACTAACAAGACATCACTTCATGAGAGAGTTAGTTGAAGAAAAAGTCATTGCTCTTGCACACGTGAGTACAAAATCCCAATTGGCTGATTTATTCACAAAAGCACTTGTCTATGATACATTTGTCTTTTTGAGGAAGTCCATGGACTACTTCAACTTGAGTAGTTGTTTTTGTTTTGTTGAATAAAGCATGAAGGAGTTTCCTTTCTTTTTGTTTGTCAAGACTATTTATCTGTGCTAGCACATTAGTATAAGTTCTCTCTTGTTTGTGTGCTAACTCTGGTAGGTTGTGTCCACTGTTGACTCTCTTTATTGCATGACCTTGTCTCATCTTGAGTTGTTTGTTTGTATGCTTGTTACCATTGTGAAAGAGCTACCTTGTTTGAAGTGTGACAATCATTTTTGAGTAATTTTCTGAATTGTAGAGACCCCTATGTTTTGGAAAATCTACCATTAAGAGGACTACCTTCTTGCAAGTGTGAAAGCTACACTTGGTTATGTTTTGAAAGTTATTTGCCCTTTGTTTCTAAAAATTATAGAAAAATGAAAAAGACAAATTAAATTTCTTGAAAAGATGAAAAAGAAAAAAATGCAAATCTTATAGGGCATGAGGGAAGGGGGAGTTTCTTTTGCAAAAATTCTTGACCAATGTGTCATTTTACCCCCCTTGAGGACACTTTCACACACTTAGATGAAATCTTATGACTATTCTTCTCTTGCTTGTGATTAAGGAATGGTTGTCTAGATTGTTCTTAATGTTGGTATCTTCCTTATGACTTATGTGCATTTCAAGATTGAGAATCGGACACTTAGGTTGATTGGCACAGATTGATATGTCTTGATCCTTAAAAATTCAAGTGAAACTTCTCATTGATTCATCTTTTTAAATTTGAATAAATTAAGTCTGATGCTTTTGGAATTTGTTGTCAAATTGGGATGTTGTGCCTACAACTTGTTTTCTTCATGACTACTCCTTGCGTGCTCACATATGTTGAATGCTCTTACGCTTTGCTAAGTCTGCTTGTTGTGTGCCCACACTATCACGTGGTGCACACATATGGTTGAGTAGAGTCCTTATTTAAGTGAATCTTGTTTTTAGGTTTTTTGATTTTATTATGCTATCACACCTCTTGTTTGCGATCAAACCCTTTTGCGCCGCCCTTGATTTTTTTTCAACTCTTTGCTCTAATCTTGTTTGTTTCTTTAGGATTATCTCTCCATTTGCTTCATGGATCTTCAGAAGTCATCTCTGTCAAGAAAGCAAGCTGAGGAATTCTTCCCACTCGTTGATCAAGTTGCCATTGAGGTTTGGTTCAAACCTTATGAAGAAAGAGGAGGAGAGGATATTGAATTGAAAGGGAGTGGAGTTGGAAGTTGGATATGTTATTTTTAAGTTTTTTTTTTTCCTAACTCTCTCTATATGTTTAGAACTGATTGACTTTGATGAACTTTTGCTGGGGGGAGTTTGTTTTAGCTTGATTACTTGTTGAATTTCTTTGATGTTTTCTATTTCATATTTGCCTTGATTCATATTGTGTTGGCTAACAATTTTTTTTTTTTTTTTTGGTTGCCTTTGCCTTTGTGTTTATTTCTTGTCTCAGTTTATTTGATTGGTTGTTTTTATGAGATAGGTTTACATTGATCTTATGATCAATTTGTTTCTTTGCTCATAAGTTTGACAAAGCGGGGAGATTGTTGAATATTTTTGTCAAACTTATGTTGTTTATGCACACACTTTCTGTGTGTGTGTGCACAGTAAAGTTAGACATATGCATGTTGCATTTCATTTCGCATTTTACTTCTTGTGTACGCACGCATTTCTGTTTTGCTAACATCGCATGTTTGACTCATTTTTTACAAGTTGTGTTTTTTACTTAACAGCTAAGATTTTTTCTTTGCATCTTTGGTGCTATCATTTGGACCACTTACAAGTGTCCCAATATCCTTTAGTGGTCCAGGGAAAATCGGCTTTTTTCCCCTTTCGGTTGTGGTCCTAAACTAAAGCTAAAAACATTTCTATTTTTGGACCAACACATGTTAGCGGTTGTCTGTTGACCTGGCTAGAATTGGAGTACACGAAATTGGCCTTTATCATTCTTGCTTATTTGTAAAGCCAACCTTTGATATTGAACTTGTTCGTACTCTGATTCTTTTGGCACATGTGGCAACTTTCTTACATTATCTTACCCATCAAGTTTTATCTCTTTCATGGTTTTTGTGTGAGTTTTCTCTTTATAGGTGTCTGCCTCTCCTCTTGTGGTCCTGCAAAGTTGGTGACCTTTTTTGGGTGGTCCCAACAAAAGATAAAAGAGATGGTTTGCCACTTGCCTTAAAAAGATTGGTCAAACAAGGATTATTTAAACCCATCTTCTTCTTCCTTGCATCTTTGAACCTGGTTTTTCATTGTTTAATTCTCTGAAATTTTAAAGATCATTTCAATCAAATTCCCTTCTTTGTTTATGGGGTTTTGTTCATTCTTTGCTGATCATATTTTAGCTTGTTGATGAGTGTTTACTTGGAACATGGTTCCTTTACTGTGAGCTACAAGGAAGTTCATCTTCTTCCTTGTTTGTTTTCTTTTTGAACCTAGATATTATTTTTGTTTGTGCTCTGAAATTTTCAGAGAGTTTATTCCTTGACAGGTTCCATGTATGGTTTAATGCTTAAATCATTTTGTTCATCTTTGTTTATTGTTTGTTGTTGTTGGAACTTGGTTCCTATGCCTAGAGCTTGAAAGGAGTTCAAGAAGTGGAAGCTAGAGGTGTTCTTCGACGAGTGAAGCTTGGGTGGAGCTCAAGCGTTGTCTGAGAGTGTTCCTGGTGTGGAGTGATCCTAGAAGTGACAAAGCATTAGAGATTCAAAGGGTGGTGTTTAGTGTAATGTGGAACAGGGAGTTCTCTTTGTTGTAGCTAAAATCAACTATGAGTGATATTTTGTAATGTTTGTTGTTATAGTGGATTAGCTTCAATCTGGATGGGGTCCCATGGATGTAGGCTAAGAGTGGTTTTAGCCGAACCATGTATATGCTTGTGTGCTTTATCTTTACCGCTTGTGGTTGTTGGTTCATGCTTAACTTGATAACCATTAATCACCTTGGTAAAATCTTCATGGGTATCTAACGTTGAATAGAGTTCACCAACTCTAACACTTCCGATGAAAAATTGGCTTGGATCAGATCTTAAAAAAATTATTTTCTTGTGCTCAGGTGGGTTGCTAACTTTGAACTTACGGGAAGGAATCCTGACTTTATAGGAATCTCAAATCTAAAAAATTGTGAGAAAACTATTCTAATTTTTTTTTCTTTCAATTTTTTGCTAAAATACTCTTTAGCTATGTTAGGTTAAAGCTTTTTAACTGAGAAATCTGTTTTTTCCTTGTTATACATTTTATTATAGGAGGCTTCAAGGAAACTCTTTTGAAGGGTCAATACCGTTTTCCTCTTCCAAGTTGACAAATGTGACAGATTTGTCAGTGTTCACCAGCAATATTTCATTGATCGTGTTTTATTATTGCAATAAACAATGCTAACAATCTTCATCACATAAAAAATAAAAATGTAGGAGAATAAGTGATTTATCAAATGGGAGCTCATTGTCGTTGGCATTTATAAGGAATTTGAGATCTTTAACTACCTTGTAAGGCAACATTGTCAAAGTTTGTCATACAATGTGTTAAATTACCTCATATATTATGTTTTTCTTCCTCTTTCTTTCATTGTTCAAGACTGCTGGTTCCATATACTGCAGAGTACGAATGAATAACAAAATTTCTGATTCAGTTTCATCTAACGTTATTTACTGCAAGAGTTTGCAGCATCTGTAAGTTATTTATTCCCTTTCTCTCTTTTATTTTTTTATTTTTACCTCTATTACTTTTTGGTTGTTAGCAAGTTTCTTCATCTTATAATTGTAAATTTTAATATTTTTTCTTCAGAGATTTGAGTTTCAACAATATAAGTGAACAGATTCCTATCTTGCTTTTTAGTTCGAGTTCGTTGGCTTACTTGTAACCTACCATTTATGATTTGTTGTGGCTTTTACTTCCTATAGTATACTCATTATAGTGAAGCATGAATTGCTAGTTTGGTACTCAGGTTTCTTGGAAATAATAAGTTAAATGGTACCCTCCCTGTAGACAAAAGTCCAAACCTTCTCAATATGTATGTACTTTTAACATATTTGCATCAACCTCATTACAGCATCCCGAAAATAGAATGCTCAACTAATTGCACCAATTGAAAAGGTATAGTTACAGGTCGAGTTTTTCCAAGTACCCTAGTTTGTAGCCAAAGTCACTCTAGCAAAAGGTTAAACTTGCATTGTTAATCTAGACTTTCAAGTGCATGGCTTTTGTAATGTCTCACTAGGCTGGTATTCATTGAGTATCCTATAGAGAGAATCCAAAGAATTGCTAGTTTGAAAAGGGTGTTCGTCTAAAATTTTTATCCTTAATCCGGTTATAACATACTATTGCAGAAAGATTATTTCTCACATATATAAATCCATATTAAATTTCTTCACTGGGACAGTGAGTGCAATCCTCTTGCCAGCTTGACATCTCCTGACCACTACAATCTAATATCTGCAAAAATAAGGAAAGCAACAAGGTGAGCTATAAATGCTTAGTAAGTAAACCAAATCCAATTATTCTCTTACTCCGTTGTCCCTAATTTTCACTGTACTGCTTCTAAATTTCAGCTTGCTTTCTCTCTTTATTCTCAGGCATACTACTTAGCAATCTTCTATTTTTCTCAAATCTTTCTAAATCCTTCTAGGGATGTGCGGTCTTCTATTTTTCTCAAATCTTTCTAAATCCTTCTAAGGTTGTGCTATTCTTTATCATTTTATTTATCTTCTTTGCTAGATTATAACTTTTTGTTTCTTTCTCTACTCAACAAATCACTAAGTTTTCTTGCTATTTGTCATGTTTCTAATTTCTGTTCTTTTCTAGCATGTATCTAATTTCTGTTCTTTTCTTGTATATCTCTAATTTCCTTTCTATTCTCATAGGCTTCTAATTTATTTTATTCTCTATTCTCATGGGTTTCTCTTTTCTTTTCTTCTATATTCTCATGGGCTTCTATTTTCTTTTCTTCTCTATTCTCATGGGTTTCTATTTTAATTTCTTCTATTCTCAGGCTTCTATTCTCATGGGTTTCTATTTTAATTTCTTCTCTATTCTCATAGGCTTCTATTTTCTTTTCTTCTCTATTCTCATGGGTTTCTATTTTAATTTCTTCTCTATTCTCATAGGCTTCTATTTTCTTTTCTTCTCTATTCTCATGGGTTTCTATTTTATTTTCTTGGCTAGTCAGGCACGCAATAATAAATAAATTGTTTAATCTATGCATAAATGTGTAAGATGAAATGCACATAAAATGTCTGATGCATATGCAAATGATCATGTTTGTATTCTTTCTAAAAAATCTTTTCTTTTCTTTCTGTTTTCTATTTCTGATTCTATTTTTCTTTCTTTCTGAAATTCTTTTTGTTTTCTGTTTCTTATTCTATTTTTCTTTCTTTCTGAAACTCTTTCTATTTTATATTCTGGTTTGCCGATCGGACTAGGCTGAGACATGGATTTGGAACCCTGGCCATGTGAGCATATTCTAAATTTCTTTCTGGGTATAGTCCTCATCCACATGCATTTCTAGCGGGCTGTACAATTCTATTTTCTATTCTGAGGTTGCTCACTGATGGCGACATACATGTGGGAAACTTTTGCATCTCTGTCACCACTAGGTTATGCAGCAAATGCTCACAGGTTCCCCATCGCAATAGCCCTTTGAAAACATGCTTTGTAAATATGCAAAATAACTAGCTAGATATTTCTAATAATTATAAAATTTCTGAAATATATGCTATGCTATGTCATGCATTTATATGTTGTCTATGCATGATCCCAAAATACGTGTCTGACTCTGGCATGTACTTTGTTAATTCTAAGGCTTTTATTTCAATACTTTTTTGGAAAACCCAAAATTCTATTTTAATAACACGCTTAACTTAAACATTTTCTATTTTATTCTTTATTTCTACATTCTATGCATCGTGTGTACGTTTGCAACATAATTCTAGATAATTGTAATTCTATAATTTCTCAATTCTATGCATCGTGTGTACGTTTGCAATTCTATAATTTCTACATAATTCTGTAATTCTTATATTCTGTCATGCTATGTAAAATGTACACATACACAAGTACATTATCTCTCACAAATTCTACTCTTCTATAATTCTATTAGTGAGATATTAAAATGGCACAATTCAACTAGGGAATGAAGTCTATATTTTGGGCAATCTAATTTCTTCTATAAAAATCTATGCCACAACTTAGGTATTAAGTCTACTAACTTGTCCAATTATGCTACTAGTTTTTCTCAAACTTATATGTCACATAACCATGTCATTAAACAACTCTCTAATATTTTTCTAGTGTAACGAACATGCCTTGTACAACTTTCTAAATATAAATCTTAATGCCTTAAATTTGCACTCTCTTGCATGACCATCAACTTCAATTGTTATACAAGCCCTTCTTTCTTCTTTTCTTTTGGCTACATTCTATACATTAATCTATATTGCCATATTAATCATTGTAAATTCAATCTAACATATGGCACAATATATATACTTTGGCTAAATTCTAATTTCTTTCTAACATTCTTAACTAAACATTTGGCTAATACAACCTATTCTCAAGATCTTCCGTCACAATTTTATAGCTTGTAATATATAATAAGGCATGAAAACTATACTCATACCAATCAATTTCTAAAATGGTCATGTATTTAATACATAAACCAAACTTCTATTTCTTTGATGTTTCTTTTAATATCTATACTTCAGATTAATTACAAACAATATGTGATAAGTGATTTTATTGTATAAGGAATAGAAAAACTTTTATACAATAAAATCACTTATCACATATTGTTTGTAATTAATCTCAAAACAAGAAACAACAATATATTCATTTGGCCAAGCCATTATTTGGATAATCTTTCTAAATTCAAGTACACAAACTTGAGAATTTATTACGGTATATTGATATGTCATGACATAATCTACAATTCTCTACTATCAACAATGCCATATCAAAGTAACAGTTTAACATGTAAATCCCTTCTAACACTTTCCCAAAGTCATAAGTTTCACAATTTCTAATTCAATAACTAAATAAAATGTGCTATTGAAGAAATACTAAAGGTTCAAGTAACTTGAACCATGCACTAAAAGCCATTTATCTCATTGAACTAACATGACCAAGTGATATTCTAAATTTTGGCATCACAAAATGCACTCTTGAATACTAAAATTTACACTTGGTTAAGCCTAACATAACCTTTCAACTCCAATTCTTTCCTTTCTCTAACAATTTCTTCAATAAGATTTAACAAACTCATGCATGCATTTCTCTTTGAATTTTAATCAAACAATTCACATGCACATGCAAATACTTGGTTGGCCACACTTTCACATCTCTCCAAATCCACCAAAATTGGAGCAAAAACTCACTAAATTTAACTTCAAATATGGCCGGATTCAACACTTCAAAATTTCATCAACAATTCTTCCATATTTCATTTACAATTCAACCAAATCACCACATACACTTGAACTACTTCTCATGGCTGGAATTTTACACATCATTCAACATTAAAACAGCCAATAATTCTCACCATACAATCACATACAAACATACAAGAATCAATCTACACAATTATTGCTCGAATCAAAACTAAAATTGGATTTACTTACCTTGAATTTGTGCAACACTAATGATATAACCTCCCTTTGCTAAAATTCTCATCCTCTTGGACCTAGATCATATAAAACCATAAGAATTTAAAACTTTAAAGTTTAATCACACAACTTTGTGCTAGAATCTTATCTTTGGATGCTTTAGGATTGAAAATCTACAAAATTTGAAGCCAATTCTTATGAATTCTCTTTAAAATTTGGTGAAGAAGTTTGAGAGAAATTGGATGAGGGTGGCATGTACAAGGGATGGAATGGCTAGGGTTTAGTTTATTGAAACCTTATAACTAACTATATATATATTCCCATTTTGCCCTTGCACTTTTATGATAATTCCAATTATGTCATACGTGCATTTACTGATATACCCTCACTTTCAATGGATTTAACACATTTTCTTGGTCATCTTCACTCCCCATTTTTCATCTAGTTGTGAGTGAAAAGACCATTTTACCCTTATTCTTTAATTTCTTTCTATTACTTCACAAACACGTATTTATCTTTGCATCACATCACGTGTATTGTCCATAACCTTTCTACCACTATATTCTCATGGCTAGCACACTTAATACATTATATTTATCATACTCACTTTTCACTTGAACACATGATTCTATGTGAAATGACCATTTTGCCCCTATTGAAACTTTTATTGAATTCCTCTATAAATCTAGTTAAATATATTCACTATGACTATAAAACAATCCCTACCATATTTCTGAATGTGATTATTATAGCTTCTCATGGGTTAAAGTGAATTACTTAGACTTGTGGGGTTCCTAGGGAAAAAAATTGGGAAGTTGAGGTTTTAGATGGTTTCAAAAGTGTTTAAAAAAAAAAAAAAAAAAAAAAAAACAGTGTGATTTGAAGAATTTTATACTCGCAAGCAGCTACATTGTGTGGTTAACATTCTCCTCACCTGATGTTGGCAGAGATGTATCTTACAATATTCTATCTGGGAGCTTTCCTTCTTGGGTTCAAGAACAAAATTTACAACTGTACGTCATTAATTTTATTAAGCATATAATTTATTTAACACCACTATACATTTCACATTTTCTTAGATAAATTTCTACTTTCCATTATAGTATCTACACAATGATGAAACTAAACGAAATAGAGACAAATATGAGAACAAAATAACAGTAAAACAAATCACAGACAGTAAATAGAGAAAATAATATACGCGATTTACCCTTATTCACCCAATATAGGCTGCGTCCAGCTGAGTTAGTATTATTACAATACCATCTCACCTCTCTCGTTTACAATGAATGAATTGCCCTATGATTGCTATTACACTTATAACAAGCAAAAAGTATGTTTATATACTAGGTTTAAAAGACTAAGCCTAGTTTTACAAGAATTCTTATTCCTAAAACCAAACCCAATAAGGAATTAATGACTTAAAGAAATCATACAACAGCTCTTCATGGACCCCCAAATGCGTTTACGTAACCCATTAATGCTAAAGTAGTCGACAATTCCAACATTCTCCCACTTGACAAATACTTTAGACAATGAAGGCCAACCTCATCAACACGTGATGAACAATTTTACAACCTCGCAAGTGCATGAATCGCTATCGTAGTCTAGTGTACAAAAGCAATGGTCGATCCCACAAAGATTTGTAAGCAATTTACTAATCCTAATAACTATGCTTCAATTAAAATTAATAATAAGACTTAATAATGAAGAATTAAGGAAGATCACTTTAAAAGCAACAATTGAATAAAACTAAAATTAAACAACTATTAAAATTATCTAAAACCTAATTGACCAAAACCTAGGGCTCCAATTTCACCATAACTATCCAACTCTTTGTTAAACATCTCTCTATTGTTTATCAATTTAGTCTCTAGGGTTTGCATTCACTAAATCAAGGTATTACCGTAAGGCTTTCAAGATTGACCTAGTATTTTTAACACAAGACTACCTAGGTTGTATAGTCTAGCTATGAATTAAAAAACCCATTAAACATAGAAATACTTGAAATCGAGAACAAAGGCACATTTGTCAGGGTGTATGCACAAACACTAATTATTCAAAAAATCATGAACCTACTAATACTCTGTCAAGGCGTATGCACAGAGTACTAATCATTCATTCATATGAGTTCTTCAAGACTAAAACATAATATATATGTATAATCTCAACACATACAACCTAATAATTCACACTAAGTGTCATCACATAATAATGAAAATTAAAGATTAAATTAATAACATGAATGAATCAAGATTTTCATTAAATTGATAACAATAACATATGTTTAACACAGAGCCTTCCAATTAGGCTACATTGGATCCCTAGAGAAGAAATTAGTTACACATTGTCATCAAGAGAACAAACCTCAATTCCCCCAAAAACATGAAAATCCAAAACCCTAGGAAAAATCTCCTTCTCCCTCTTGCTACAAAGTGGCTTTCAATTTAGGTTAAAGAGAATCCCTAAAATAAATTACAAAGTCCTATTTATACTTTTCCTTTGCTAGGGGTGTTTTTGGAAAAATACAAGTTCAAGTAGGAGTTGGAAAAGGTGAGGTTTTTATTTTTCTTGCAATCCATGCCACAGCATGATTTTCTGGCGTCGCGACACATAATTCTTCCGCAACACTAATGCTTTCTCCTGTCGTGGCGCTAACTTTTTCACGCTGTGGCATAAAGTTTCGGCCCTAAATCATCTTTTGCGCCTCGCGATCGTAGCAAAACCATATGTGGGCTGTAAAAACCATGCCACGCTATCTGACGTGCAAAACCATATAAGGGCTCAGAAAAACCATGCCACAGTGCCATCTAGCAATTTCACATTATTTCTTTTGGTTGACAATCTGGTTTCTCTCTTTAGTACATCCAAACCCTCCAACCAACCATTGTGTGAGTATAAAGTCACAATTTTTCCACCTAAAAACTTGAATGAAGAAATTTGCATAAAAATAATCCTTAAAGTCCATGAATTTCAAACAATCTACCCATAGAATCACATAATATAAATACCATTTCACCATTCATCACAACCCCCAACCAGTGTCTTGCTAGTCTCTAGCAATCAAAGTGATCAAAAATAACCTAACCCTATTCTAACATGTTAAACTAAACTCTTTTCGTAGGTTGACACAATTGCATTTATTTTATGCAATAAGCCTTTAAACTCCTAGGTCCTCTTAGTGGACGAGTTATAGTCTCGTGAGGGTTTACAGCGATGTTACCCACTAACATCCTACAAATCCTAACACACACACAACATTCACGCATAAAATTAAAACAAAACAAAAGTTTCTAGACTAATTCATATAAGTGTCCCAGAAATCGCATACACACATGATGAGAATGCAAAATGTCATATTTACCCCCCTTAATGTCTAGTCTTTTATAAGTGTTTGTTCCCTAAATGTACTCATTATTATTCTGTTTTGATTTAGGATGCAAATGGAGGCGTTAAATGCAAAACAGAACTAATTGGGTGAATTCAGACAGTTTCAACATTGCTTCGTAATCTGGGCATAACTCTCTCATCCGAGCTTCGATTGAGATGATTCAAAATGTTTTGGAACCATAAGAAAGATATATGCAACTCTCATGTTTTTAGTTTGGAGATATACTTGCTGCATCAAGGTTGGAATTGGGCTTGAAGTTGACGCACCTGCACTGCTGGCGTTCTAGAACATTCCGCTTTGTCATGCAAGTCCAAGAGGCAGTTTATTATTGGATGATTTGAAGACATGTGGCATGCAAGTTACAGCTGGACACACCACTTTCCTATTTTTATTTTAGGACTTTATTGTATTTTCAATTAATTAGAATCAGATTAGGATAAATGATTTTAGGATATTAGAATATTTTAGGAGATTGAGTGGAATTCAAACACTTGAATTGGATTTTTGTGAAAGGGGGAGATTAGACCAGTATCACAGACACCTCTATTTTCTCTCTTGTAGCTTTTTCCTTTGAATTTTCGTGATGGCCATGAGTAGCTAAAACTTTTGTAACTTGGTTGAAGGAAACAGAGGCCTCAAAATCAATAAACTGTGAGATTTAATATGTTGTTCTTTTAGTGTTCGATTTATGTTCTGAGTATTAGATGTTATTCTGTGCATATTTTCATGATTGATGCATTTAATTACTAGGAGGCCTACTAATGTATTAATTGTTGCAATCTACTACTAAGTTTGATATCAAATCCATAATTGTTTGATCTCTCTAACTTGTTAAGTAATTAGGGTTTAATAATTTGCTGCGTCAGGAATCATTAGATCTTAAGAAGAACATTCAACTAAATTAAATACAACCGCTTGTGTTTGTGTTGTTCAGCTTCATCGATTTCTCTAACCCTTAAGGCTGCCACTAGATTAAACCTTTAGCGCTTGTCTATGGTTGTTTAGTAGTAAGATTAATTAGAGCGTTTGTTTCCTAATTAATTACAACTAAGGAGAAATAGGAAAATAGTTCCAACGGTGAATACTCAAGGTATGAATTGATTTATTTTTGCATCAATGATCAGTTGTAGGATTCTCATGGTGGATGTTGACTTAGACCGAGTTTCATTATTTGATTGATTTCGGTAATTTAACGTAAAATGTTGTTCCTGAATGTGTTTATGTTTTACTCAAAACCCCCAAACCCGCACACCCCTCCCCCTCCCCACCTTGTTCACGTAACAAAGATTTCGACTAGATACTCTCCGTGGGAACGATCCTTACTTACACTACTACATGTGTTTTTAGGTTTTTAATCTTGGTTGCCTACGACAGCACACCAACACACAGCATGGAGAACATTCAAACATCACCTCAAATCTAGGAACATGCCAAACATCAATCTCACCTTTGTTCTCAACTCTCTAACACTAGAAATAATTCCATATGCAACATCCACAGACAAAAAATTGATCCCAATAATTATGAAATATGAATAAAATTCTGTAACTACAAACTCCATAGGTCTACTTTTCAAACACTGTCCACTAATGTAGAACAATCACATAACTTTAGATCATTAGGACTTTATTGAGCTTGTAATGTTTAGGTTAAGGTATTGGGTTATGAAAGAATGAAAAGAAATCAAACAAAATAAGAGGATTAATCTTACTTATTTGCAACAACATCGCTCAAAGCATATCACATTCTCTCTAAACTTCCCAAGCCTTTGTTACGTCTCTCTTCCCAACCGCATTTGCATTTACACGTTTTCCATACTTCCTTGATTCATTCATTTTTTTTTTCTTCCTTTTTTTCAGATTTTTTTTTGAATGAAACTATAGTTAGGAAGCATGGATATTACAATCATTCCCCTTGTTACCTTGATATTCATAATACACCACAACCCCGAACCCATTCTTTTGAATGCCCTTCAAAATTTTGAGAAAACACCCCAAGCCACACACAAACACTCTCACTTTGCATAAATTCAAATTAAATCCTCTTAAAAATCATGGGTAGAGTAGTGTGTTTAAAGGTTAAAAGGGTATGTTATTGTGGGATAAATGAAAGAAAATCAAGACTAATAGAAATTCAATATCGGCACAAAAGGGTGACAAGAGACAATAAAATGTAGGGTTGGCTTGAAAGGCACAAATGGTCCTAAGATGGCTTAAGTCATTTCTTCAGTCATATGTCGTCTAGGATTTCACCTCAAGTGGTCATGACATAGGTTCTAGAATTTGTGGATCTCAACAATGTCATAGGATAATCACACACAAAACATCCCTAAATGTTAGAACTAACCCACCTTACAAACCACATTCATGAGAGTCTCAAACTTAAGTAAACCAACATTCAGAATTATTCCTAAACTAAAGTAAAATTTGACTTGTTCTAAATGCCCATGTCATTGCAATCATGTTTATCATTGACATATAAATTAATTCAAAAAAACTGAAACACAGTCAATTAAAAATAACATCAAAACACACCAAAACTCAAAAAAAAGTTAACAAAAATTAAAAAAAATTTAAAAAAAAATCAATTAAGAAAATCCAGGAAAAGGGAACTTCCCCACCCCCAACCAAAAACCAACATTGTCCTCAATGTAACAACTAGAAAGGAAAAAAACAAAAAGGAAAGAGAAAGTTACCCCCTTTTTAGAAACATCATCAAAACCTATGTGGCACCACAGCACCATTTGCATCACGCCACGACATCAAGTTCCTGCCCAAATTGCATTATGTCTCTTCTTGCTCCGCCGCTGCATAAATATGTTGTGCTGTGACGTGAAACTCTTTTCCTACAAAACAACTAAACCATAAAATACAACGAAATAACCAAAAACAAAACAACGAAAACACTTGAAAAACTAAAGGAAATAAAACCATAAATGAAATTAACATAAAATTCAAAGTAAAAAAAATTAAAAAAAATTGGGTTGCCTCCCAAGAAGCGTTTTATTTAATGTCTATGCAAGACGGAATGCATGGTCTTTCAGGCTTAATCATTGGAATCTGACATAAATGCCAAGGAATTGAAAACTAAGAACTCCACTGTTTCCTCCAAAACCATCATAGTGAGCTTGCCATTTTAAACATCAATCACTATCTTATTTGTAGCCATAAATGGGTGGCTGAGCAAAATCATGGCAAATCTCTATCATGAGTTGACGACTTCTCCATATCTAAGACTACAAAATCAAAAGGAATAATCTGTTTATCAACTTTAACTAAGACATTCTCTACAATACCTCTTGGATATTTAATTGAATTGTCAACTAGTTGTAGAGACATTGTTGTTGGCTTTAATTCCCCTAATCCTAATCGCAGATAAGTGGAGTAAGGCATGAGATTAATGCTTGCCCCCAAATCTAGCATTGCTCATTCTTCCTTTTTATCACCCACGGTAAAGTTGATGATGAAGCTACCTGGATCTTTCATTTTGGGTGGAAAATTCCTTTGAAGCACAACACTTACCTTTTCAGGAACCATTACTTTTTCATTAGGTTCAAACTTATGCCTGCGAGTAATCAAATCCTTCAAGAACTTTGCGTAAGCAAGCATATTCCTTATCACCTCAAGCAATGGTAAGTTCACATCAACTTTAGATAAAATATCATAAATTTCAGAGAATGACTTATCCCATTTGCTAATGACTTATCCCATTTGCTTTTCTTCAATCGGCTCAGAAAAGAAATAGGTGGAACATAAGGCTTTGGTGAAGCAACGATGGGGCTGATCTCCTCATTTTAAATGGATACACGTGATTACTTCTCATTCACTTTATCTTCCCCTGCATGATCAATTGAAGGCTTATTAGGTTCAGAATTAATTTCCTTGTTAATTATCTTACCATTTTGAAGCACTGTAACTGTTTTCGCTTTCTCAGGTTGGCTTGGTAATTTCCCAAGAACATGACCTTGTACTGCCTCTGCTATCTGTCCTATCTAAACCTCTAGCTTTCTAATGGAAGCCTCTTGCTGCTGAAACCTTTGTTCAAAGTTCTATTGGTTCTACTGAGGCACTTGAATGAAGCTGTTCAATGTCTCTTCTAGTGAAGATATCTTTGATTGATCATTTGAGCGAGACTACTGATGATTGTTATTCCATGAAAAACTAGGATGACTCTTCTAACTTGGGTTGTACGTATTTGAAAATGAATCATATTTAGGCCTTCGGTTGTAAGAGTTCATCATATTAGCTTGCTTTGAATACTTTGAAAAATTCCCACCAGGAGGACAAGAGTTAGTTACATGACCAATATTACCACAAATAGCACATACCTCTTTTTTTGTCCTTGTCCCATCATCATATTGCACATAGTTTTCATCTGCTTGGCTAACTCTAAAACCTGCATTGCCAACTCAGTGTTAGTATTTACTTCATACATCCCTCTTGATTTTCCTCTAACACTTTTCTGCTGTGAGTTGGCTCCAAGCATCTCATATAACTCATTCGTCTCCTGTGTAGTCTTTTCTCCTATAGCACCACCTACAGCATTATCAACCATGGCTTGACAAACTTATGCTAGTCTATCATAGAAAAATTGGTTTAGTAACTCTAAAGGATATCTATGATATGAACACTGAACTAAAAACAATTTAAAACGTTCCCAAGCTTCATGGAATGGCTCACCTTCCATTTGTGAGAAAATAGCAATCTTACCTCTAAATTCCGCAGTTTTAGCATGATAATAGAATATGTCGATGAACTTATTAT
Organism: Pistacia integerrima; assembly: GCA_026225825.1. Classification (NCBI taxonomy): domain Eukaryota; kingdom Viridiplantae; phylum Streptophyta; class Magnoliopsida; order Sapindales; family Anacardiaceae; genus Pistacia; species Pistacia integerrima. Next base: position 8,128,926 of record CM047746.1, on the reverse strand, counting down.
AACTAGCATCCCAGGTGGTAAGTGAAGCAGGAATTAATGACATGAACCATGTTTCAGCCGCATCCTTCAAGCTGTAAGGAAAACAACGCAACTTGATGCATATTTTTCATAAACATGCAATGTGTAGCAAGTGCACTAGTCGCAAAAAGTAATAAAGTGATAAGTAGAGCATCGTTCCCACGAGGATAGTGTTACTAAGTACCGATTTCTCTAGTTTAAGTCCTAATTGAAGCAACAATAAATTTGATTGATGGAAAATTAACAAACTAAATTCAAATTAAAAAAATATAAATGAATGATAATGAAATTAAAGCAAAACCCAACAACTTAACTAATTAAACAATGCTAAAAAATGCTAGGGTGTTGATTTCACCTAGATACGCTAACCTAAATCATAGAAACTGTTACCCAAGTTCTAATTCCTTGATTGAAAATCAAATTCCCTAAGTTGAAAACTTACCTTCTTAGGCTATATTTTCCTATTTATCCCTATTAAGCTTCTATACCCAACAAAATGAAGATTAATAGTTCAAAATCTCTTAAGCTTTGTGGAATTCTATCTAGATTTCATAGATCGTGTTTATCTATCTCTAGTTTTCATTCAATCTATGGTATTTATCCCAAGAGACACAATCACAAATCACTTCTCAGTCTCATTGTGAATAACATACATTTGAATGGTGATCAAGCATGCAAAAATCATTAAGCAAAGAGATAAACACTCAATCATGAAATTAAAACTCAAAATAAATCAATCCATATAAATTTGAATCATTGTACCAAGGTTACATCAAAATCTAACTAAACAACTCAGTTCATACTCAAAAACAAAATAAAATAACAAAAACAAACTAAATCAGGGTTCATCATTGAAAAACAAGCAAAAGATGGAGAAATCTTCTCTAATTTGAAGCCCAAATCTTCAATAATCTTTTCCTTCTAAGAGCTGCCTTCCAAATGACGAACCAAGACCCTTTTCCCTTCCTATTCGTCCTAATTTATACCTTTCTCACTTACGGATGAAGCCCTAGCAAGCCAAAACGCGTCGTTTTACTTTTCACATCTGATGCAGTTTTCACCGCGGCGAGGATCTTTCGGGCCAACTTTGAGTATGATAGATTCTTAATCTGGAAAAGTGTTAAAAATATTAATTTTATCCCTCTCAATTATCTTTCTACTCGTTCAAGAATAAGCCCAATCCGAGGTCTACAGCTCACGTTATGACAAAAATACTGAAGCACATCCAAAGACGTTTTTCTTCAGTTCCCAATTTACTTTTTACGAATTCAAGCTAAGTTTTCACCCTTGTCCAGTCAGAATTAGAAAACACCCAAAACATGAAAGTTGTAGCTCTGCTTCTTATCTTTCCAAAGCTTCTAAATTCAGGTCATTCTGAGTTTTCAAGCTCAAGTTACGCAATTTATGCTCAAAACTGTCATTTATACTCAAAATCATCGTTTAGGCTTGTAAAGACAAATTAATAGAATTAGGTAGCAATTATGACTCAAATTGTATGAGAAGTATTCTAAATCTTACCAAAATTCAATGCAAAATAACAAGGAAAAATAGGATTATCAAATACCCCCAAACTTAAGATTTGCTCGTCCTCGAGCCAAAAGGAATAAAATCCAAAACAAAAAGAAAGATAAATACCTAGATTGAATCACAATGCCAGTCTCAAAAATTGTTGGTACATTATTACAGAAAAATGCTCAACACTCCAAGAAGTCATAAATTGAATTGACTATCTTTCTCTATCGGTCCCCTGAGTAGGTAATCCCCACTTCAGTCCACCTTCCGACTTCCTGGATTATTTTATGCAAAAATGTAAAGTTTATCAAATGATGGCAGATTCCATAAGCCTAAGTATGGAACTACTCCCCACTAATGTAGACTAGACATTGCTAAGAATCAAAAGGTCTTTGCAAGCTTGTAACATTAGGCTGGGGTAGTGGGCTCCAAGGAAAATGATAGGATAAACAAAGTAAGAGAACTCGGTTTTCCTCATGTAAACTGTAAAACCCCCCTCCAGTCAGGTATCCTCTGAATATCCCTCAATGAGAATCCCGAGAATACATGTCTGGAGAACAAGTTGTATTTAGAAAAATCTGTGTAAGGATAATAATCATAATATCCAAAACATGCATATAAAATGTCACGCAGGATCCAAACTTATAATTTACAAACTTTAAGAAATTACACAATCAAAACATATTTATAGGGTGGAAGCTTCCAAAGGTATTTCAGAAATATTTATCATTTATATTATTTACATCAAGATAAAAACATCGAGATGACAATAAATCATCTCCCCTCACGTGTAGTCCTGCTGTCTCTAGCATCCCTTGCTTCTAGTCTACCTACAAAGCAATCAACAATGAAAGGGTGAGCACTAATCGCTCAATAAGGAATGATCCGTTTCATTCTAAATGTATTATTTGATCTTTATTTAAACATATTTATTAACACATCACTTATCTTTTACATCTAGGGATACTTCCCCTTTTATTACTAATTCATATGCTTTTCATCATTTTATTCCATGGCTATATAAACATCAATGTGTACACATACAAATAAGTATGTAAACATAGTACACACACATCACATGTCATGACATAACATCTAAAATCATCTAACATGAGTATAAATCATCTCATGATGTAAATAACATCATAACTCATGTAATGCAACTAAATGCATATGAAACATTTAACGTCTAGCCGATCGGACCTTTCTTAGCATCTTAAGCACTTCATATCATCTAGCCTCAAATTTCATCTAGAGCTCATATCATCAGGAGGCGTGCTTACGCGTTATTTAGCAGCTAGAGCATATATTCATCTTTCCTGAACCGGTATACGAGGATATGCTTACGCGTTTTCCATCATGTCTATATGCATCTCTATCATGTCTATTTGCATCTCTAACATTTATGGCATGTAAATACATATTTTGGTGAGCTTAATACTTTTAATTCATCTATGGATTATCAATCCATTTACGTTACCCCTTGCTCACATACATCATCTTAAAACATGTATTATATTGCATCTTCATGCCATTTAATAACATTAATCATGTATTGACATCATGACCATGTATATCTTTCAAAGATCATCTAACTAATGGGTAAACATTAGTACATGGCATACTTACAATACATTAATAATCAATTCATAATCATAAGAATTGATCATGTTAAATCTTAAACTTTAATAACCAGTTTACACTTCAGGCCATTTTCCATCTATTTTTCAAACGAATTGGCTCTTGGCATAAACATAAAAGTTATAGGTCTGTGTCTTAGATTTCTAATGCTTCAAGAATCATCTCATTTCGATTTTTATAACTCAAGTTATGGTCGAAATACTGAATCAGGGTTAACAAAACCCCTAAGCTCACTAAATCCGAATTTTTATATTAACTATGCCACATCAATTCCTATTAACATTAACCAATAGGTCAACATATGGATCAAATAAACCTCCCTTAATAGTCTTTAACCTCTTTAAGGAAGTGTAAAATCTCATTCCCATAATCATCCATTATTGCTATAACATGGTAAGCAAATGCAAACAACACCTCAACACTTCTAATAGCAACCATTCAACACCATGTGGCCTCCCATACTTACAAGTTTTGCCACAATCAGCATCCACACTTCATTTTCTTCAATCAAACATAACAACTCATAAAACATAAATAGCCATAACTTCATGTATAATGAATTCAAAGCAATAAGTAGAATAAATGAGTTCAACTACACTTGCCATCAACTAATTCTATGCCTTAAAGCCTTAATTTAAGGTTTTATAAAAATCTACAAACCCTAGCATAAACCCTAAAGTCATGGGAGGTTCTTCCTTACCTTTTTAAAGACTTCCTCCAACAAATCCTTTGCCTTTGACTTCTTTTAGACCTTAATCCTACATATATAACATTATACCTCAACATCTACCTCAAATCTTCAAATCACATCAAAACTAAAGTTTTTAATCCTTACCTTAAACCCTTCAAATTGAAGATCCAAGGCTCCTATCTTGTTCTCCTTGAAAAATTAAGCAAAACTCCTTTAAAACTTAGAGAAAGAAAGCTTGTTTCATGGAAGATTTGAGAGAAAATGGAAGAAATGTTGAACAAAGGCTCTCTCCTTTGGCTTGAACGAATTTCATCTCATTTATAGGAAAATATTTCATTTATTTTCCAAAATTATCAATTGGCCCAATTATTTTAGTTGTATAACTCATAAGTCCTTAATTCTTCATATAAGGACATTTTGTTCATTTCACACTAGACATAATTATTACTTAATTAATGCCATTAAATGCAACGAAGCCTACTCATCCTTGACTTTTTCAATGCTTATCCATAGGCAAAATAACCATTTTGCCCCTAAGCCTTTCTATGGATAATTGATTCATACCGTTCCAAATGAATTGACTATTTTGCCCTTAGTTAGATTTTATTCTTTTTAACATAAAATTAACATTTAAAGGACTATTTTGAGCTAGGAACATACCTTTGACATCTTGAATATTACATAAACACTAAGAGCTATATCAATCTCTGCTTTCTTTCTTAACCACCAATCAAAGTGTCAACCATTTCACAACCCTCAAACTTATGCATTTCTTATTTTTGATTTTGAATTGAACTAAAGAAGTTCTTTTTTTTTTTTTTTTTTTTTACAATTACAAATATTTACAATAACATTGAGGTCTATCGCCCCTTCTTCCTACCCTTTTTGCAACCCCCAAACTTAAAATTTTGGTCCATCACTTATTCACACACATCTCAAAGCTCTTTTGTGTCATACATTAGGTCCATAATTCTCCTAAAGGGTATGAGAAAGTATTTAGGGAATAGGGGTTTGACAATTTTTGGTTTGCAAGGAAAATAAGGCAATGATAATCTCATAAGGCTCAAATGGGTGACTAGGGAAATATTCATTCATGGGTCGGCTGGAAAGGCTCAAACGTTTTGAAAAATGCCTAAATCATTTCCTCAGCAATGTCTAATCCTAGAATTTTGCCTCAAGCACTTCTTAACTAGGTTATAGAGTCCACCAACATTATCAAGACTTCACCTAACCACATAAAATGAATCTAAGCATGCCAAAAGAATGAAAATGGTGGTTGAAACACTCAACAAACCTCTAGAAAAAAAAATTTAATCAACCAACATAAACTTGAAGCAATGCTTATCATTTTTCCGTAAATAATATCCCAAAATCCTAGTCTCATCATAGACTTATGCAATTCATCTAGGCAACAACAACACAACACACACAAAACACACTAAACAAATAACAATCAAAGAACTTAAAACAAAAAGAAACACAATTTTGAAGCTAAAACACACAAACAAACTAAACACAAAAATGTTCAAATTTTTTCTACCCCCAAACTTAAAATGACATTGTCCTCAATGTCACCAATAAAGAACAAGAAATAGAGAAAAGAGAAGGGTTAAGAAATACTCCCCTAATTAATCTACGAAGTGTGTCCTCTATGTCAATGCCCAACATCCATTCATTATCTTCATCGTCATAAGAATCTGTCAAAACAAGAAAACTCATGGTGCACCAATTTGTTAAAACACATTACAAATTAGTAAGGGAAATATCAAACTGTTAGGAAACGACCCGGTTGCGCAGCGGAAAACAAAAATTTTACAACCACGGATCGTTCCTTAGAACCCAAAATCAAGGCATAGATTTTACAATTTATGCATAATTAGAATCTGCAGAAAAATATAAATCCAAAGGTTTAGATTCATACCCACGTTTGGAGGCTCCACCAATGTTGTCTCTGAATGTGTTTGCTACCGATCCAAGTGTAGGATCGAACCGTAGAGGTCCACACGAAGACAATCAACAAGAACCAAGGAGGGATTTGCTAGATCCTCCTTAGCCTTAAGAAATCAAGAAGAAAAATCAGTATTTGATTTTTCAATCAAAAGATGAAAGTGGCGTGGGAATGAGTGTCAAAGGGGCTGCTGTGTGTGTTTGTTTTAAAGGCAAAAATTAATTAACAAATCACACAAATACTATTCCTTTTATAGGCAAACCAAGTTGCCCTATTCCCACATGGAATGGGCTTGAGCTCCAACCCAAACACCCCATGTTGCCAAACACTCCCAATTTGATATTTTAATTTAATTCATCATTATCTTAATTAAAATCAATTAATATTTAATTAACATTTAATCAATAATGATGATTTAATTAAATATGTGCGAACACACATTTAACCGTAATTTCACTTATTTAATTTCTTTAACAAATTAAATAAAAAGGCTACGACCTCAGCAAATTTAATTGCATTGTGAAATTACCAAAATACCCCTTCGCCCAAAAAGACGAAAACGCCCTTCTTCTTTCTTCTTGGCTCTTAAATTATCTTCTATGTGTGTGACCCATAGGCTCCTCATCATACCGGTAGTGTATAGTATCGGGATTAACACCAATTAATCGTCTCACTAATACACAGACCAAGATTGGCCCCTAGCAAGGCATCATGGCCACCCGATAGATTCGGATTCAGCAAAGTAGCTACCGGTCAAGATATGGTTACCGTACAATACGATCCTTTCATCATTCGTTATCTCGACGAGACGAAGGCATAGAAATAGTGTCAACCTTCGGTTACTCTCGATATTATATATATTCGGCTGACCAATGACCCGTATTATAACTGGATAGAGCAACAACTCAATCCCACTGTGGCCACAGTTTTAGTGTCATTACCATATACTAAATTGCGCCGTGAGATAACTTCTCCCGTACCCGGGAGTGATGAATCCTTTGTCAATCCACCATAGTCTTGATACACTCCTTGATATAGCCAATCACCACCGTCTGCGACTCTGAATAGAAGCTGCGTTAGGCTAGTATCAAAGCGTACCAATCGGTGCACAAGGCACTCCGGTGATCTCAAGTCCAAGGATCACATGCACCACCATTCGTTAGAGGATTTGTTCCATAGACACTGGGGTTACCATCCATATGGAATCCTCTGGTGGGTCAGTCCAGTGAACTTGCTGTGGTATATCCGCCTACAACAAGCACCCATGTGTTGCACCAGGTTGTCACCAAACAACCTTGACAAGTGAGATCACCACCGCCTTTCGACAGGTCGCTTCAACACTACGATAGCCTTACCGTATTATCGTGCCCTTACTTCTGAATAATATCGGGCTACTGGACGTTTCTAGAATGGCCACCATATGTGGTCATAGGGTTCTCACTATCAAGATTTGAAACACTTGATACCCTCGTCACGGTTCTACCATTCTAAGGACATATATCAATACATATTGCAATAATAATGATTTACGCGATATAGAATAAAATGCCTTTTATTATTGATTAATGAACATTATTACAAAGAGTCAATTCCACAATAATTGATTGGCTCTAGGGCATTTACTCTAACAATCTCCCACTTGCACTATAGCCAATCATTCATGTATTTAATACCAAATGATTTCAAGTGCCTTTCATGCTTCTCGCGACGAGAGGCTTTGTAAGTGGATCTGCGAGATTGTCGTCAGTATGCACTTTACTAATCTGCACGTCTTTCCTCTCAACTATCTCTCTGATGAGATGGAATCGTCTGAGTATGTGTCTGGACTTCTGATGAGACCGTGGTTCCCTAGCTTGAGCAATTGCTCCATTGTTGTCACAATAGATGTCTATAGGATCAACAATAGTAGGAACCACACCAAGTTCAGTGACGAACTTCTTAATCCGATCGCTCCTTGGCCGCATCGACAATGCAATATACTCAACCTCCATTGTAGAGTCCGCTACATTGCTTTGCTTGGAGCTCTTCCAGCTCACTGCACCGCCATTGAGACAAAATACAAACCCTGATTGCGATCGATAATCGTCTTTATCTGTTTGGAAACTAGCATCACTGTATCCTCTTACAGTGAGCTCATCTTCCCCTCCATAAACCAAGAACATATCCTTAGTCCTCTTCAAGTACTTAAGAATGTTCTTGACAGCCATCCAGATGACACTCACGGATCGATTGATATCTACTACAAGTGCTCAAAGCACATGAGACATCAATCCGAGTACATAGCATGGCATACATGATGGATCCAATTGCTGATGCATATGGGATCCTCTTCATCCTATCTCTCTCATCTTGTGTTTTAGGACACAATTCCTTAGAGAGATAAACACCATGTGACATCGGAAGAAATCCTTTCTTGGATTCTTCCATACTGAATCGTTTCAGAACTTTGTCAATATACGCATTCGACTTAGGCCAAGAACCTACGCGATCTATCATGATAGATCTTTATACCAAGGATGTAGGCTGCTTCCCCTAAGTCTTTTATGGAGAAGCACTTGGATAACCAAGTCTTTACCGACTGCAAGTTCGGTATATCATTCCCGATCAGAAGTATGTCATCGACATACAACACTAGGAATGCTACTGCCTCCCACTCACTTTCTTGTAAACACAGGGGCTCATCTTCATTTTTGATAAAACCGAATTCTTTTACGGCCTCATCAAAACGAATGTTCCAGCTCCTTGAAGCTTGCTTGAGACCATAAATGGATCTCTGCAACTTGCATACCTTATTAGCTTGACTATCAAGAACGAAACCATCAGGTTGTGTCATATACACATCCTCCTCAAGGTTTCCGTCAGAAAGCGATTTTGACATCCATTTGCCAAATCTCATAGTCATGATATGCAAGAATTGCAAGCATAATCCGGATGGATTTAATCATGGCAACCGCGAAAAGGTTTCTTCATAGTCAATGCCATGAATTTGTTTGAAACCTTTGGCAACCACCGTGCTTTATAGGTATGCACGTTGCCATCCATGTCGCTTCTTCTTGAAGACCCATTTACACCCTATAGGTTTTACCCCTTCAGTGGTTCCACCGAGACCACACTTGGTTCTCGGTACATGGAGTCCATCTCGATTTCATGGCTTCAAGCCATTTAATGGAATCGGATCCGATATAGCGTCTTCGTAGGTTCTGGGTTCATCGTCTTGATAGACTAGTACGTCACCATGTTGAGTCACGAGATAACCGTATCTCTCGGGCTCATGGCGTACTCTCCCAGATCTACGTAGCTCCTGTGCTACCTGAGGCGGTTCACTTTGATCCACAATTTGTGGAGTAACCTCCTCATGATGCTCAACCACTCCTTGTGGCACATCATCCCGTCCTTCGTCTAGTATATCTTGTGGTTCTAGAACTTCATCGAGTTCTACTTTTCTCCCACTAGTACTTCTTAGAAAATGTTCCTTTTCTAGGAAGACACCAGATCGAGCAACAAAGATTTTGCGCTCTTCTGGGTTGTAGAAATGGTATCCTTTGGTCTCCTTTGGATACCCCACAAATATACATTTACAGGATTTTGGGCCCAGCTTGTTCGAAGTCAATTTCTTAACATAAGCTTCGCAACCCCAAATCCTTAGATAAGACAAGTTGGGCTTTCGCCCAATCCATAGCTCATATGGAGTCTTATCTACGTACTTTGACGGCACACTGGCCCTTTAAAACGTGAGTCGCGCTCTGAGGGCATAACCCCGAGGCGATGCAGGGTAAATCACTAAAACTCATCATGGACCTAACCATGTCAAGTAAGGTCCTATTCCTCCTTTCTGACACTCCATTGTGTTGGGGTGTATAAGGAGGGTGAGTTGTGATACTATCCCACATTCCTTCAGGTACTCAGAAAACCCCGAGCTTAAGTATTCACCTCCTCGATCCGACCGAAGAGCTTTAATACTTTTGCCCAACATATTTTGTACTTCATTCCTGAATTCCTTGAATTTATCAAAGGCTTCAGATTTATGTCTCATAAGGTAGACATAACCATATCTACTGAAATCATCAGTAAATGTGATGAAGTATGAATATCCACCTCTGGCTTCAACTGTTAGTGGACCACATACATCACTATGGATGATGCCTAACAGCAAGAGTCTCCCTTTCACCTTTTCCCCGTGAAAGGAGACTTGGTCATCTTGCCTAAAAGGCATGACTCGCATACCTCAAATGACTGAAAGTCAAAAGGGGCCAAAACTCCATCCCTTTGAAGTTTTGCAATGCGAGTCTTATTAACATGACACAATCTACAATGCCAGAGATATGTTTGGTTTTGATCGCTATGTTTAGCTTTCTTGGTTTCAATATTGAGAATATCTTTATTGCTTAAATCAAGAACATATAATCCATTATATAACCTTGCAATTCCAAATAGAATACCATTCAAACTAAAGGACAACAATCCATTAGATATCTCAAAATGATACCCCATATTATCCAAAACGGATACTGAAATAATATTTCTAGAAATAGAAGGTACGTGATAACAATTATGTAGTTCCAACAATAAGCCCGTAGGCAAAGATAAACAATAAGTCCCTACAGCCTAATGCAGCCACATGTGCTCCATTTCCAACTCGTAGGTCCACCTCTCCCTTGGCGAGCACTCTACTCGCCTTAGTCCCTGCACATCGTACAAATGTGAGTACCACATCCCGTGTCCATGACCCAAGATGTTGAGGGAGAGAAGTTAATCTCAATCATGAAAGTACCTGAAGTCGTAGCCTCTGACTTCTTCTTACTTGCGAGGAAAGCCTTGCAGTGTTTCCTCCAGTGGCCAAGCTTGCCACAAAAGAAGCAGACTACCTTGCCCTTTCCTATGCCACTCTCAGGCCCAAGAGCAACCTGTCCTTTGGGCTTGGGCTTGGGCTTGGGTTTGGCCTTGGCCTTACCCTTGCCGTTACCCTTTAGCCTTTGCTTTACGGGCGGTGAACCCGAACCAAAGAAAACAGCTTGGACTTTTTCAAGTCCCGCTCTGCGATCCTCGGCATGTTCGAAGTTCCGCGGGGTTTTCTCCATCGTGTTCATATTGAAATTCATTATGAAGCGGTGCATATGAGTCGAGCAAGGATTGCAGAATTAAATCCATTTGTAATTCTGCATCCAAGCCACATCCCAAAGTCTCAAGCCTCTCACTGTGCTCGATCATCTTGAGCACATGAGGACCAACTTGGGCACCCTCGGCGACGACTCCCAAACAGTGCTTTCGACACCTTGTACCTCTCATGTCGAGCATTTGTTTCATAAAGCTCCTTGAGGTGTAGAATTATGGAAGAAGCATCCATATTCTCATGCCGCTTTTGCAAAGATAGGTGTCATCGATGCTAACATCAAGCATTGTACGCTATCGGCATCATCAAGGAACTTTTGATAAGTATCCTTAACTTCCCGAGTGGCATCAAGATCAGGCATGTATCGCGATCAGGAACTTTTGATAAGTATCCTTAACTTCGAGGCTGGCATCAAGATCGTCACCATGTATGGCTTTTCAAGGATATACAATTTCTTTTCTGACTTAAGTATGATCCGTAAATTACGATACCAGTCTGAGAAATTGGATCCATCCAACCTGTTTTCTTTTTCGATTATCGGTCGCAGGTTCATAATACTCATTTTCGGTGAATCTACAATTGCAGAAAAGATAAAGTTATTATAAAGTTCATTATTATTTAATATGGTCTTTTATTAAACAATGCTCCCACTATTTTACTCAAGCCAATAGCCCTCACTATTAACTCGGGAAAGCCCGTTGGCTTTCCTAGTGGACCGAGATCCCATCCTGCCCATTTCAAACCTTCGCTTTGGCGAACAAGCCAAAATGGGTTGATTAGGTAGGCCAACAAACTTAATCCACACCAATTGATAGCTCCTACTATCAACCTCAAATGTGAAAAAGCCAACAAGCCAATCACACAATTCAATGGCTCCAACCATTGTCCTCAAGTGTGATTCTCAGTATCAGTAGAGTGGACACTACATGTCACCACATACACATAATATGTGTACTGCTCTACTATGCCTATGACGCGTTTATCAACCTTCGCTTTGGCGAACAAGCAAAACCGTCATTTTAAGGTCGACCCATCACCATTAAGGAAAACTCCAATGAATTTTAACCTCCCACTGGTAGAAGTGTACCCTTCGCTTTGGCGAACAAGGTTTCGACGAACAGTGGTTTGATTAAAACCATGGTGATGGAAGGCATTCGTGACTTAATATTCTTAGTTGAGGGGTTTGTTATTTAATGTCTCATCAGATTATTATCTTTGTTAGAATGACATTGTTTGGCATGTTATTCAACATTCAACCTTAGCATGCATTCTAAACAAAATATTAACCGTGCCGGTACATGGCCTAACTAAAACCGATCTCCTCGAGCCTAGAGGGATCGGGTGGGTCACCTAGGGATCCTGTAACAAATATCTTGAGTCTTCAAGTATGGTTGCCTCGTCCCTTCGCTTTGTCTCCGGTACATTACAAAAACATCATTCTAAATTTACAATAAAATTAATATTAAACTAATTTTACATCAACAAATTTAGAAACCTCGATTTACATTCGAGGGAATGAGATGAGAAAAGAATGTACATTAAGAAGAAGGGAGAAGGCAGGGACACGCAGCCCTATTTAAAATATTACACCATACATACCCAAAATAATTTAAAACATTCACCCTTAGGTCTAAGGCTCATGTACCGCGCACCATGCAATATACAAACAAGTACAAAGCATACATTTCAAAAACAATCAATTTTTGAATTGGGTGGGTTAATTAATTAATTACCCTCTTAAATGTGCAGAATGTACATTGGCTTTATAGGTTATTAAAACTGCAGATTAGTCCCTTTCAGGAAAAATACAAAATGGGAAAACTACATCCTTCGCCGCGGCGAGGATTTACAGTATGCATTTCGCTCTGGCATACTTCGCCGCGGCGAAGGTTTTATCTTCGCCGCGGCGAGGATTTAAATTAGGTCTAGCCGCCACATATTTCGCCGCGGTGAAGGTTTTATCTTCGCCGTGGCAAAACTGTCCAGAGGCTCCGCCGCGGCGAAACGTGGAAATCCCCAATTCCTACAGTTCGCGTTTTTGCAGTTTTTTGTGTATAAACACTAATCCAAATCAAATCAAACGCACATACGTTCAACCAGGATATTAACCAACCAATATAACATTCATCAACACATTATTAAACCAGTTTATCATTTGAATCATTCATTAAATCATGGATTTACAGATTTTACAGATTTTTCAAAAACTTTCAAAAACTGGGTTTTTCATGGCAGATTCATCAAGGCAGCATGTTATCAACAAATACATGTATCAACCATTCAACAATTGTAAATCTAGTACCCTAGGCTCTGATACCACTGTTAGGAAACGACCCGGTTGCGCAGCGGAAAACAAAAATTTTACAACCACGGATCGTTCCTTAGAACCCAAAATCAAGGCATAGATTTTACAATTTATGCATAATTAGAATCTGCAGAAAAAATATAAATCCAAAGGTTTAGATTCATACCCACGTTTGGGAGGCTCCACCAATGTTGTCTCTGAATGTGTTTGCTACCAATCCAAGTGTAGGATCGAACCGTAGAGGTCCACACGAAGACAATCAACAAGAACCAAGGAGGGATTTGCTAGATCCTCCTTGGCCTTAAGAAATCAAGAAGAAAAAATCAGTATTTGATTTTTTCAATCAAAAGATGAAAGTGGCATGGGAATGAGTGTCAAAGGGGTTGCTGTGTGTGTTTGTTTTAAAGGCAAAAATTAATTAACAAATCACACAAATACTATTCCTTTTATAGGCAAACCAAGTTGCCCTATTCCCACATGGAATGGGCTTGGGCTCCAACCCAAACACCCCATGTTGCCAAACACTCCCAATTTGATATTTTAATTTAATTCATCATTATCTTAATTAAAATCAATTAATATTTAATTAACATTTAATCAATAATGATGATTTAATTAAATATGTGCGAACACACATTTAACCGTAATTTCACTTATTTAATTTCTTTAACAAATTAAATAAAAAGGCTACGACCTCAACAAATTTAATTGCATTGTGAAATTACCAAAATACCCCTTCGCCCAAAAAGACGAAAACGCCCTTCTTTCTTCTTGGCTCTTAAATTATCTTCTATGTGTGTGACCCATAGGCTCCTCATCATACCGGTAGTGTATAGTATCGGGATTAACACCAATTAATCGTCCTCACTAATACACGACCAAGATTGGCCCCTAGCAAGGCATCATGGCCACCCGATAGATTCGGATTCAGCAAAGTAGCTACCATCAACGATATGGTTACCGTACAATACGATCCTTTCATCATTCGTTATCTCGACGAGACGAAGGCATAGAAATAGTGTCAACCTTCAGTTACTCTCGATATTATATATATTCGCGGACCAATGACCCGTATTATAATGTGGATGAGCAACAACTCAATCCCACCGTGGCCCACGCTTTTAGTGTCATTACCATATATTGAATTGCGCCGTGATAACTTCTCCCGTACTCGGGAGTGATGAATCCTTTGTCAATCCACCATAGTCTTGATACACTCCTTGATATAGCCAATCACCACCGTCTGCGACTCTCGAATAGAAGCTGCGTTAGGCTAGTATCAAACTGTACCAATCGGTGCACAAGGCACTCCGGTGATCTCAAGTCCAAGGATCACATGCACCACCATTCGTTAGAGGATTTGTTCCATAGACACTGGGGTTACCATCCATATGGAATCCTCTGGTGGGTCACCCCAGTGAACTTGCTGCGGTATATCCGCCTACAACAAGCACCCATGTGTTGCACCAGGTTGTCACCAAACAACCTTGACAAGTGAGATCAGTCACTGCCTTTCGACAGGGTCGTTCAACACTATGATAGCCTTACCGTATTATCTGTGCCCTTACTTGTAATCAATCTTGGGCTACGGACGTTTCTAGAATGGCCACCATATGTGGTCATAGGGTTCTCACTATCAAGATTTGAAACACTTGATACCCTCGTCACGGTTCTACCATTCTAAGGACATATATCAATACATATTGCAATAATAATGATTTACGCGATATAGAATAAAATGCCTTTTATTATTGATTAATGAACATTATTACAAAGAGTCAATTCCACAATAATTGATTGGCTCTAGGGCATTTACTCTAACACAAACCTCATCAAACTAAAATCAAAGTTCTAAAATTGAAAAAAAAAAAAAATAATAAAAAAATAAACTGAAAACCCTTGGGTTGCCTCCCAAGAAACGCTTTATTTAAAGCCGAAAGCTCGACTTTCCCATGGTCCTTCGTCAATCTGGATCCTTATGGGGTTCTTCACTTCCCATTGCCACCTCTTGGTCTTTTTGGAATTTCGGGCATTCTCATAAGCATCTTTTTGGAACTTCAAATTTGTATATGCGTACTTGAGATGAGATGGTGATTGGTTAAGTCTAATGTTTGGAGTCTCTTCTAACACCAATTTTGACTTGTGCTCATTTACACCAAATTCCTCAAATTGTTCCATGTGAGGTGAGTTGCTTGGTTGAAATTCCCTTAAGTAACTTGCACACCTTTTTGCTTTGAGATTTTCCTCTTCATTGGTCTTGTCTTCATGTTCTTCCAACTTTTCTTCATTGTGAGGTTGCTCCAACACTAAACCTCTTCTCAATGTTATGAAATTTAATTGTTCTTTAGGATTTGTGACCATTGTGCTTGGCAAAGAACCTTGAGATCTCTTGTCAATTGTTCAACCAAGCCCCACTTGAACCTCCAAATTTCGAATGGACCTCCTTGATTTTTGAAGTTTGAGTGTGTCTCATTCATAAATCTTGTGGTTTCTTGCATGAATTTCTTGAACATATCCTCCAATTTTGACATTCTTTGCTCACATGGTTGATGATTCACCACTGGTTGATGGTTTGGCATTGTCCTTCGATTTGAGTGACTGCTTTGATTGCTCCAAGACAAATTTGGGTGATTCCCCCAACCAAGATTGTAAGCATTAGAGAATGAGTCCTGTTGCAACCTTTGTGAACTAACCGTGTAATTCACTTGCTTGGTTGTTAAGAAGAATAACTGGTTTCCATCTTGGCATTCCACACTCCCATGGTTTCCTGCACAAAATTCACAAGTTATAAAAGGTGAGTGAATAGAATTTACATTCATACCTCCCAATTGGCTTTGAAGTGATGCAATTTGTGCAAATAATGTGGCGAACTCATCGACTTCATGTAGACCCATTGTTCTCTTTGGCATTGCTCTCTCGTTAGGTCTTTGGTAGTTATTGTTGGCCATCACCTCAAGCAATTCATAAGCATCTTCTGGGGTCTTGCTATTTATGGCTCCGCTTGTTGCCACATCTATCATAGTTTGAATATTTGGTAGCAACCCATTGTAAAATGTTTGGACTTACATCCAAAACGGTAGACCATGATGTGGACATTTCCTTAACAACTCCATGTACCTTTCCCAAGCTTCATACAGTGATTCATCATTGCCTTGCATGAAAGAGATAATGTCGTTTCTCATTTTTGCCGTCTTCTCTGGTGGGAAATATTTTGCAAGAAACTTCTGAGCTAATCAGTCCCATGTGGTGATTGTCCTAGTTGGGTGTGACATAAGCCAACCTTTTGCCTTATCTCTCAGTGAAAATGAGAACAATCTTAGCCTAATTGCATCATCAGTCATTCCATTAACCTTGAATGTGTCACATATCTCTAGAAAGCTAGTGATATACAAAATTGGATCCTCATATGAATTTCCACGAAATTGGACTGACTGTTGGATAATCTGAATTATTGTCGGCTTAATCTCAAAGTTCACTGCAACAAGTGGCCTTGTAATACCATAAGTGCATTCTTGCACCGTTGGTATGGCATAATCCATCAATGTTCTATGTACTTTTGCCATGATCTCCACATGCACTACAAGAAACAGTTAATTAAGCTTAACTACAAAGAAAAGAACTCAAGCTTAAGACTATACAATATTTACGATTAACTACAAAAATGAAATAAAAGCTTCAATTTAGCACTCAACTAGATACTATCGGTATTAATAATCAACTATCCCTGACAACGGAGCCAAAAACTTAATGCGTATTTTTCATAAACATGCAATGTGTAGCAA
This sequence comes from Pistacia integerrima, assembly GCA_026225825.1. NCBI lineage: Eukaryota > Viridiplantae > Streptophyta > Magnoliopsida > Sapindales > Anacardiaceae > Pistacia > Pistacia integerrima. Next base: position 8,111,919 of record CM047746.1, on the reverse strand, counting down.
GTGCACTAGTCGTAAAAAGTAATAAAGTGATAAGTAGAGCATTGTTCCCACGAGGATAGTGTTACTAAGTACCGATTTCTCTAGTTTAAGTCAAAACTGAAGCAACAATAAATTGGATTGATCGAAAATTAACAAACTAAATACAAATTAACAAAATATAAATGAATGATAATGAAATTAAAGCAAAACCCAATAACTTAACTAATTAAACAATGCTAAAAAATGCTAGGGTGTTGATTTCACTGAGATACGCTAACCTGAATCATAGAATCTATTACCCAAGTTCTAATTCCTTGATTGAAAATAAAATTCCCTAAGTTGTAAAACATACCTTCTCAGGCTATATTTTCCCACTTATCCCTATTAAGCTTCCACACCCAATAAAATAAAGATTAATAGTTCAAAAAATCTCTTAAGCTTTTTGGAATTCTATCTAGATTTCATAAATAGCGTTTATCTATCTCTAGTTTTCGCTCAATCTATGGTAGACACAATCACAAATTATTTCTCAGTCTTATTGTAAACAACATACATTTGAATGGTGATCAAGCATCCAAAAATCATTAGGCAAAGAGATAAACACTCAACCATGAAATTAAAACTCAAAGTAAATCAATTCATATAAATTTGAATCATTGTATCAAGGTTACATCAAACTCTAACTAAACAACTCAGTTCATACTCAAAAAAACAAAAAATAATAACAAAAACAAACTAAATCAGGGTTCATCATTGAAAAACAAGCAAAAAATGGAGAAATCTTCTCTAATTTGAAGCCCAAATCTTCAATAATCTTCTCCTTCCAAGAGCTGCCTTCCAAATGACGAACCAAGACCCTTTTCCCTTCCTATTCATCCTAATTTATACCTCTCTCACTTAAGGATGAAGCCCTAGCAAGCCAAAACGCGTCGTTTTACTTTTCACATCTGATGCAGTTTTCGCCACGGCGAAGCTTTTTCTTACCGCTGCGAGGATCTTTCGGGCGAAATTTGAGCATGATAGAGTCTGAATCTGGAAACGTGTTAGGCATATTAATTTTATCCCTCTCAATTATCTTTCTACTCGTTCAAGAATAAGCCCAATCCGAGGTCTACAGCTCACGTTATGACAAAAATACTGAAGCACGTCCAAAGACGTTTTTCTTCAGTTCCCAATTTACTGTTTACGAATTCAAGCAAAGTTTTCACCCTTGTTCAGTCAGAATTAGGAAACACCCGAAACATAAAAGTTGTAGCTCTGCTTCTTATCTTTCCAAAGCTTCTAAATTCAGGTCATTCTGAGTTTTCAAGCTCAAGTTACGCAATTTATGCTCAAAACTGTCATTTATGCTCAAAATCATCGTTTAGGCCTACAAAGACAAATTAATAGAATTAGGTAGCAATTATGAACCAAATTGTATGAGAAGTATCCTAAATCCTATCGAAATTCAATCCAAAATCATAGGGAAAAATGGGATTATCACATTTGCAATTGGTCTTCTGTCAAACTCTGCAAAGGAAAAGTTTGAACAATAGAATAAAAATCACGAATAAACGTTAAAGGGTCCTCTGTGGATATGCCTGAACGAAGGTAACATCTAAAAGTGAATGTGCTTCAGCTTGTAATTCCTTGCTGCATCATTCAGCACTATGCAAGATGGTGATGTTCCTATGGTAGGACATGCATACTCCTTCATAGGATGTGGTAATTTAGCCATTATATTTGGTTCTGAACTTGAATCTGACAAATATGAATTTGATGAATTTTGAGGAAGTTTTGGTTCCTTTGTCTTTCTACAAATCAAAGCCACTCTATCCAGGTAATAATTCTTTATCCAGTGATCGGCGACCTTGCATTCAAAAACAAACACACCAACGAAAACAGAAACAAAATAACCCAAATTAAATTAAATAGCAAAAATAACAATAATAAAAGCACAGTTATCAAGAAAACTAAATAATTTAAAACAAATCCTCGACAACGGCGCCAAAAACTTGATGAACAATTTTATAACCTCACAAGTGCAGTAATCACTATCGTAGTCTAGTGTGCAAAAGCAAGGATCGATCCCATCGAGATTTGTAAGTAATTTACTAATCCTAATAACTATGCTTCAATTAAAATTAATAATAAGACTAATAATGAAGAATTAAGGAAGATCACTTTAAAAGCAACATTTGAATAAAACTAAAATTAAACAACTATTAAAATTATCTAAAACCCAATTGACCAAAACCTAGGGCTCTAATTTCACCATAACTATCCAGCTCTATATCAAACATCTCTCTGTTGTTTATTAATTCAGTCTTTAGGGTTCGCATTCACTAAATCAAGGTATTACCGTATGGCTTTCAAGATTGACCTAGTACACAAGACTAGCTAGGGCGTATAATCTAGCCCGTGAATTAAAAACCCATTAAACACAGAAATACTTGAAATCAAGAACAAAGGTGCATCTGTCAGGGCGTATGCACAGACACTAATTATTCAAGAAATCATGAACCTACTAATACTCTGTCAGGGCGTATGGGCAAAGTACTAATCATTCATTCACATGAGTTCTTCAAGACTAAAACATAATATATGTCTAACCTCAACACATACAACCTAATAATTCACACTAAGTGTCATCACACAATAATGACAATTAAAGATTAAATTAAAAACATGAATGAATCAAGATTTTCATTAAATTGATAACAATAACATATGTTTAACACAGAGCCTTCCAATTAGGCTACATTGGATCCCTAGAGAAGAAATTAGTTACACACTATCATCAAGAAAACAAACCTCAATTCCCCCAAAAGCATGAAAATCCAAAACCCTAGGAGGAATCTGCTTCTCCCTCTTGCTACAAAGTGGCTCTCAATTTAGGTCAAAGAGAATCCCTAAAATAAATTACAAAGTTCTATTTATACTTTTCCTTTGCTAGGGGTGTTTTTGGAAAAATACAAGTTCAAGTAGGAATTGGAAAAAATGAGGTTTTTATTTTTCTCGCGATCCATGCCGTAACGTGATTTTTTGGCGCCGCAGTGCATAATTCTTCCACAACCCTACAGCTTTGTCATGCCGTGGCACCTAACTTTTTCACACTGCGGCATAAACTTTCTACCCCAAATCATCTTTTCACACCACGGCGTAGGAAAACTATGCTGCGGCTCAGAAAAACTATCCCGCGGTGCCATCCAGCAATTTCACATTATTTCTTTTGCCTGATGATTCGGTTTCTCTCTTTAGCACATCCAAAACCTCTAACCATCGTGTGAGTATAAAGTCACAATTTTTCTGCCTAAAAACCTGAAACTCATACACATACCCGTGATTCTTGACAATAGAAATAAATAAAGAAATGTGCATGAAAATAATCCTTAAAGTCAATGAATTTCAAACAATCTACCCATAGAATCATGGAATATAAATACCATTTCACCATTCATCAACACACCATGTAAACTTTGCTAAGCTTACAGCCTTGGTAAGAAAATTTGCAACATTAACAAGTGTATCAACCTTTTCTAACTATACCAATTTTTTCTCCACCTCTTGCCTGATGAAATGGTATTGTATGTCAATATGTTTTGATTGCGAATGAAAGGCAAGATTCATGGCTAAGTAAATAGCTCATTGATTGTCACACCCTATCTTTACAACATCAAGCTTGAAACCAAGCTCTAAACTCAATCTTCAAAGCCACATAGCTTCCTTGCCAGCATGTGTCAATGCCAAGTATTCTACCTCAATCGATGACAAAGCCACAGTACTTTGTCTTTTACTCACCAACAAACAGCAGAACCAAATAAAGAGAATACATACTCACTTGTATAGAACGCCTACTATCAAGATCACCTCTCAAATTAGCATCCACAAAACCTATCACATCTAGCTTATCCTAGTTGCCATGCCCTTATGACATAATGCTAAATCCAAGGTCCCATGTAGATATCTGAGAACCCTCTTTACAGCACTCCAATGCTCCTTGCCAGAATTTGACATAAAGTGATTTAAAACTCCCATTGCTTGTGCAATATTTGGTTGCTTGCACACCATGGCATACATCAAACTACCTACAACACTGGCATACGACACATGTGTCATTTCTTCAGCATCTTTCTCAGACTTAGGACACTAATCACTAGACAATTTCACTCCCAAAGTCATAAGAGTCTTCACAGGTTTGTAGTCTACCATGTTAAATTTCTTCAACACCTCCTCAATGTACTTTCTTTGCCCTAACCACAATTTACAACTCTGATGATCTCTTGTAATTTGCTTACCCAAAATAAAATTTGTAGCTCCTAGATCCTTCATGTCAAATTATGCAGACAACAAACCCTTCACAGAATTTATCAAGTCCTTGTTATTCCCTATCAACAACATATCATCTACATATAAGGTTAAAATAACAAAGACATTCTCTAACCTTTTTACATACACACAGTGATCCACGTTGCTGTAGCAAAAACCATGCTGAAGAACATAAGAGTCGAACTTCTAGTACCACATCCTTGGTGATTGTTTAAGCCCATGCAAAGACTTCCTCAACCTACACACCAAGTCCTTAGGTTGCCTCATGTAAATTTCCTCCTCTAAATCTCCATGTAAGAATGTCGTCTTTACATCAAGTAGCTCAATTTCAAGATTATATGTAGCAACAATACATAGAACATACCTGATTGAAGTTAACTTGGCCACAGGTGAGAAAATATCATCATAATCAACACCCTTAATCTACGAGAATCCCTTTGCAACAAGCCTCGCCTTATACTTTGCAATTGTTCCATCTACCTACAGCTTTCTTTTGGACAACCACTTGCAAACCAATTGCATTTCTATCCTTGGGCAATTTACATAAGACCCATGTACTATTTTTGTACAGTAATTGCATCTCCTCATTCATTGCAAGCTCCCATAGATTTGCATCTTCCATGGCTCTTGCTTCATTTACATTCCTAGGTTCATCACCAATACATTCAAAGCGTGTAATCCACTCAAGGCACTTAGAGAGAAATGAACTGGTGCCCTTCTAACTCTTATAAATCTTCTCAAAGTTGGCAACAGCACAACTTCATCATCAGAATAATCCTCTGAACCATCCAGACCCTCATCAGCCACACTATAAAGTTTATCTTCATGATCAGATTCTGTAGGCTCTAAATTATCAGTCTCTGTAGCAACATTAGGAATTACCTCCTTCTCTTGCTCTACTATAGTCACATCAAACTGAACTTTTTTTGACTATTCAAGATCCTCAGGAGCTCCCACACGTTTGTTTACCTCTCTAAAAATAACATCTTTGTTGTAGATGATGCTTCTACTCGCAAGATTTCAGAACTTGTACCCCTTAATGCCATCTTGAACCCCACAAACTTGCATTTCTCAGATTTGATGTCAAGCTTGGTTCTCTTTTCCTTTGGCACATGCACATATGCATCACAACCAAAAACTCGAATAAAAGATAGATTAGGCTTCTTACCATACAGAGCTTTATACGTCGTCATGTCTTTAACAGAAGAAGTGAGAGACCGATTCTTCAAATAACAAGCCATTGCAATAGCTTCAGCCCAAAATTTAGACCCCAAATTTGTCATATTCAGCATATACCTAGCCTTTTCTAATAGTGACCGATTAAGACGTTCAGCCACTCCATTCTGCTGAGTTGTGTAAGGTGTAGTTTTCTACCTTGCAATTTTGTGTGCAAAACTCACTACCATTATCAATTCACAAAGTTTTAATCTTCCTGTCAAACTTATTCTCAATTAAAGCTTTAAATTCCCGAAATTTCTCAAAAGCTTTAGACTTGCTGTGCATGAAATAAACTCAACAGTATTTAGAAAAATCATCAATGAAAGATACGTAATACCTAGATTTACCAATTGACTCCACTGGAGTTGGCCCAAAGACGTCACTATGAATTAACCCTAGAATTTATGTTGCTCTTGTGCTTGTCAACTGAAAACTAACCCGATTTAGCTTGCCTTGTAAACATTCATCAAAAAACCCGAAACTCATGGAACAATTAAGAATCCCTTCAACCATTTTCTGAGTCACCAAAGTAGACAAAGCCGTTTCCCCAATGTGCCTCATTCGCTAATGCCATAATGTTACAAAATCAATTTCCTTTTTAGCCTCTTTTACTGAAACATAACCACCCAAGGAAGAATTTCTAACAACTAATGCCTGTAGCCTGTAAAGTATACTGTTTTGAACTCTTCATGCAATAACCATAGATCCTCGAGTCATTTTGTAGGATGTTCTATCACAACTAAATACTATACCTGTGTCAGCCATTATTCGAACAAAGAGCATATTTCTACTCATACTAGGGATATGCATCATTTTAAGGAGCGTCCTCACTGAACCATCATCCAACCTTAGCCTGATTTTCCAACGGCCAACAATCTTCATAGCAATATCATCTTCTAACATAATGTTTCCTCCATTGTATGCCTCATACTCCCAGAACCATTCCTTATAAGGTGTCATATGGAATGACGCACCAGTATCAACATACCAAACTGATTGGTCTGATTCAACCATACAAGTAGTAGCCATATACATATCACCATTTGATTCTCGTTTATACGAGGTTGAAATTCCTTCCCCTATACTGGTTTGTTTCTACAATCTTTCTTGAAATGCATAAATTCCTGACATCTCCAGCATTTAATCTTACCTTTATCCTTGCTCTTAAATCTACCTTGTGACTTTCCCCTATCACCAGACTTACTAGAATTCCTATTCAAGTTTTGTCCCCTAGCAATTAAAGCATCCCTAAACAAACCCTCTGAACCTTTTCACCGTATATTCCTTACCAACAATGTAGAACATACAATTACCATGACATTTGTGTCAATCCTCCACCACCTGAACCTTTTCACTGCATATCCTCTACCAATAATAATTAAATATTATAAATCAAACTTTTAGACATACATATTCTTAATATTTTACCTTGATAAGAGGTTACATTGGTATGCAGATTTGAGCTGTGCAATTAAATGTGCTGGTCAAACAATTACATCTCATGATATTGTGTATGAGAGTGACAATGAGCCTCTTGGTCCAGCTACATACTATATGACAAACACAAATAGATGGGAAGTTAGTAATGTTGGATACTTTATTGAGAACAATAATGCAGAGTATAAAATTAATTCTACGTCTATAGTCACAAATACTCAAGAGTCAAGACTTTTCTGAAGTGCTCGAATCTCTGCTTCATCTTTAAGATACTATGGGGTAGACCTTCAAAATGGAAAGTACAATGTGACTCTCCAGTTTGCGGAATTAGCTAGTTTCACTACTACTAGATGGAAAAGTCTCTGGAGGCATGTTTTCGATATATATCTTTAAGTATGTATTACATATTCAAATTATTTTAGCCAAATACGCCTCACCTATACATCACATAGGTTTATGTTGAGGTTAATGCATGATGAATAACCTTAAATGTAATATATTTCCCACTATCCTTCCTTTCAACTGTTATTGGTTTTTGTTTCAACATTTAAATTTGTTTATTCCAGGGAAATCTTGTTGAAAAAAATTTGACATAACAAGGGCAGTGGGTGAAGTCCTTAAAAGAGCAATTCAAAGAGAATATCCAGCTCAAGTATTTGAAAACTACATGGAAATCCACTTTTTTTGTGCTGGGAAAAGGACTTGTTGTATTCCTGACGTTAGTATATATGGACCCTCTATTTCAACCACTAGTGCTAGCCCAAGTTCAATAAATAGCTTCTTGTCCTTTTTCCATTGTTTGGTTGATTTCCTTGCATTATATAAGATATTGAGTCAATTACTAAGCTTGATACAAATTTTGGTTGATTTGGTTGCATTATAAAGATATTAAGTTAAATACTATGATTTGATATAGATTTCAAACCTCCAATTTAGAATAAGAGAACAAGCCTAATTGTGGGGATTGTTGTTTGTATTGGGGTTATATTTTTGTTACTTGCAACTTTCTTCATTGTCCGAAGAAGGAAAAGGCCATAGACTGTTGATGACAGTAAATCAAAAGATCTTTATACTGACGTCTTATCTATCATATATACTAGCTATGAAAATACTATTGTTAGTCTGCATCATGTTCTAGTCTATTATTTAGGTTAGCATCTCGGCCATATGCTGACTTAATCCTTCTAAAATGTTTGAATAAGAAGGTGAGTTACATAACTTGTCAAGTAAACTCTAGCTTATGTGCAAGAAAGCTTCTGTACATAAAACAGAACAATGTATTTTACTAATGCTTGTTTAATTCATAAAGCAGAGTTCCATTAGTAAGTTTTTAAGTGCATTAATTACAAGATAAGAACTTGGATTCTAGGATAAGAACTTGGATTCTAGGTTAATTAAAAGGAACAAAACTATGCCATTTTTGAAATATATGGAACTCTTGGTCATTTTAGCTTTTTTCCAAATTGCTAACCTTTCAGGCACAAAACTGTGTTACAATGCCACAATTAGACAATTACATCTGTTATTTCCAGCATTTCACATGTTTGACTTGACAAACCTTGCTAAAGTATTTGATTAGACATACAAGTTCCTGATAGTAAGCTACGTTTGTTGATGAATTTTCAAAGCTTGTCAGCATGGATGTTAGACCAAACACTTTCACTTGTATGGAACTAAAGACTGCTGCAGAAGACTTGGATTCTACAAATAAGCTTAGAGAGGGAGGATTTGGACCAGTTTATAAGGTAAGTCATTGTTCTAGTAAGTGCCAAATGAGTGGTGAGCACATTTGGTGCCTTAAGATTAACTGGTTTTTCTAGAACTAGATACAGGTTTTTGCATTAATTTTTGTCCTAGATTAACTAGAAAACACAATCTTTTTGGCTTTATATAAATAAATAGTTGGGCCATCTTTGAGTTCTGCTCTCTTTGGTTCATTAAATAAAGACAGGATTTGGTATTTGGTCAATGATAAGCATATAAAATTGATCAATTGTTAACTGATTTTTCTCACCATTTCAAGTTGAACTTTTTACGCAATAGGGAACACTCAGTGATGGATGAGTAATTGTTGTGAAGCAATTATCTATAGCATGCCACTAAGGGAAGAGCCTGTTTGTTGTAGAATTTGCTATCATATCTGTTGTGCAGCACTGTAACCTTGTAAAACTTCATGGATGTTGTTACCAAGGTGCACAACAAATCCTTGTTTATGAATATCTTGAAAATAACAATGTTGATCAAGCATTATTTGGTATATTAATAGCATACTTGTTAGTAGTATGTTTTTGTTAGGAGTCATACATTATTGGATAATAAAATCACAGTTCAAATTTTTATATGACTTTTGTGAAGTAGGAAAAGGAAGTTTGAACCTTGACTCGTCAACGCGTTATGATGTATGTTTAGGAGTAGCAAGAGGTCTAGCTTATCTTCATCAAGAGTCAAGGCTTCGAATCATACACAGAGACGTGAAGGCCAGTAATATTCTACTAGATGGTAATCTCTAGAGGTGGAACAAATGGGCTTGGTTAGGCGAGTCAACCCTAACCCGGCCTGCAATGAAGAGGGTTCAACCTGGCCCGCCTTAATGGCGGTTCGGGTTGAACCCAACCCGCCAGCAACCCCCGGGTGGGCCGGGTTGCAAAATGGCAACCTGACGACCCGCGGGTTGCTGTTTTGTCCCCTCTGCAGAAGGACCGCCAACTCGGCGAGTTGGCTATTACACCAACGGCCAACCCGTTGGGTTGACCCGTGGGTTGGTGGAAAAAAAATAAAAAAAATTGTAAAATTTATTTATTTTTTCAAATTACCCTTTTACCCTTGAAATATAGCCGTTGGAGGGGTCTTTTTTGTCATTTTCTTTCCCCATTTTTTTCTATAAATTGGCCCTAAACTCTCATATTTTTCTCGCAACTCAAATTCTCAAATTCTCTCATATTCTCTAATCTATATTCTCTAATCTCTCAATTATTCATTTATTCTCTTAATCTCTTTGTTATCAATTTGCTCTTATTTTAATTTTTATTAGTTTTTGCAATTTTCAATTCATATTTCCAATTTTCCAAATTCCAATTTCCATATTCCAATTCTCTTTCTTTAATTTTTATTTCTTCTACATGAATTTTTTTTTTCAACTACAATGGACAAATATTTCTCTCCCATCAATTTCAATGATGAAGGAAACTACTATCATAGTCCTAGTCCTGCTGATTTTACTATAAATGTAGGAGATTCAAGTAGTCCCGCTGTCCCAGTCTCAGAATCCGATACACCTCAAAATATGTCCTTGACTCCAACAGCTCCTGGTGGTTCTAGAAGTCGTCCTCGTAATCGTCGTCCTCGTCCAACTCCATCTCAAGCTGAGGCAGGTTCATCAAGCTGTCCAAAGTCAAAAGAAGACAGGCACATCGTGACGTTTGGGCGCATTTCGACAAGTTTTACAAGACAGAAAATGGCGTTCAAGTCAAGAAAGTAAGATGCAAATATAGTGGATGTCAGCCACAATTGTGCTAATGCATCCTATAAACTTAAAAAGAGTCACAGATAGATGAGTGAAAATATACAACCAAATCATTGTTTACAAGCCTAATGGCATTAAACTCCTCTGATTGTAAGCAACAAACTAAAGGAATAACAATTTCCAGTCATTTTAACAATGGTCAATTTCAATTAGATGCCTACATACGCTAGTTTGGCATGTATAAAAGCTATTCATGGTACAGCATACAGTCATTACTGAAATCATTAACCACACAAAATGATAGCATATATTTACATCAGGGGTAAAAATATTAAACAAGAAGTCACTTCATCAATTTCAAATAAATACATTTTATGATACAGCATAAAGATCTTCAATCTAAAAATCCAAAGATATACTCCAGAGGACACTTCTCAAATCACATATGGTTTTCAGTCTCTTGGTTATAGTTATTGAAAATTCAGATAATCAGTTTAATAGTCAATCTCAATTCATTTCAGTAAGGATGAATATACACAATCAACTAGATATTTGGAAATCAATTATGCCTTAATATGAAGCAGAAAGGTAAAGGAAGATCGTAAAGCTCTAATATAAAGGCAAGCCTTCATTTGGCTGGGATCTGAAACATCCAAAAGACACTTAATGAATGTGTTCATAGCAAGTACAACATCCTCTCCAGCGCTACTGGTCAACTCCTACATAAACAATGCACAATTCATTTGAAAACAATGTACACAGACTCTTAGAAGAAATAGTGGTGATTCGTGAGAGACCATACTCAAATAGATACACATTTGAGTCACACTAAGGGTATTCATTTTGACAGGAAGTATGAAATCAAAGAACATAAATACACAATCCTTCTCCTAAAACCCCAAAATTTTGATTTTCAAACACATAGTGATTTCATTAATTTAAGATTGATTTTTTTCAAAAATGATAAATGCAAACATAGTCTTCCTCAGTGGCAACTAATATCTAAGCATGACTACAATATCGCAAATGTTTCCCCACAATTAGTGTAAGAATAGATACCAATAAGAAACTCCAGAGCTCAAATGTCAACCATATGTCGAAGAGGAAATCAAGATAAACAAAACTTCTTACCTTCAGATTCTGAGGCTCAAGAGACTTTAGATAGTCTAACAACTCATTTGGACCATTAGCAGATACTGACAGACAAAGCCTAACTTTTCAGAGGATTGATCGACAAAGCCCTAACTTTTCAGAGGATTATCGACAAAGCCTTGAACTTGAACATGAAATACGATTAAAAGAAGAAATTGATAGAGAAACAAACGAATTGAGTTTTCCAGACGAAACAAAGATCATATTTAGCAAGAACGGGGGTTGATCGGAAGGTAAAAACGAGGCGGGAAAGGTAGCAATAAGATCAATCGGTGATGAATGGATGGATTAAGAGAATTTTGGAAGCCAAAATCTAACACTAGAATTTGAGAATTGATATTTTTCTTGAGATTGGAGACAGAGAATTGAATCTCTACATTTTTTTTTTTTTTTTTTGGGAGGAAGAAATTTGGGTGGAAGAATGGGTTTTTGGGCGCCGGAATTTTGGGTAGAAGAAATGGGTTATTCTAATAGTTTATAACCCTAGCTTTGACTTAATGAAAATGGGTGGGAAAATTTGCCTTGGTGAAAATTTTGAGGTGGGAAAATTTGTTTTTTTTAATTTATTTTTAAAACCGGGTTTGGGGTTTTGATTTTCTTTTAATTTTATATTTATAATCTTTTTAATTTAATTTTTTTAAATTATAACAAAAAATTGTTTACTTTTTAATTATTTATTTTTTAATAAAATCGAAAATTCAGTTTTCTTTACTTCTACAGACCAAAACCAAACCTGTTTCCCGGATAACCGGAAAACCACTTCAGTTCCCGGTTTGGTTCAATTTCTACATGTTTTTGAACACCCCTACATTTGGGTGTTGGGGATACGCCTCGACAAGAACTCACCGAAGTTAACAAACTCTGTCAGAACAGACACGGAGTAAGCGCCAAGTCATTGAGCGAGTCGTCATCTACTGAACGGGACTGGTAAAAACGAGAACTTGTTTTCCAATACTGGAAAAAGGTCGACTATGATGGTTTGCAAAAATGACTGAAATAGAGGGTAAGCATAAGTTTTAAGGAAAAAATTATGGGAATAGTGAATGAGAAATTGGTGGCAAAAAAAGGCAATTTTTTTTTATATAGTTAATCCTTAACATTTAAAAACTGTCAAAGATTTAGACTACAACACTCAAGAACAAGATTTACAAAAAAACAAAATTTAACCAATTCTTTGACAATTAATAACTATCAAGAATCATCCAAAACGGTCAAGGATTATTTTAAACTCTTGATAGTTTTTGAAAATAGTCAAGAAAATCAGTCAACTCATTCTTTCAAGGAAGGGGGTTTTTCTAGTAGTGTCAAGTTTTGCATGTATCACATTCTTATGATGTGAATTCCCAAATCCATTGTTTAAAGAGCTGGATCGTACCAGTCTGTTGAACCAAAATCCGATACCTTTAACAGTCCAATTCTCTCTAAAAACTAGATTACACATCAACCCGATTTCGAAAGTTATACATAAGGTGCAACATAGGCATTTGTACGACATTCCTGATAAAATTGAGGATGATCAATCGACAACTCATGATGCATATCAAGCCAATAATTTAGATGAATTTAGTTTTCATATTGATGCAGAAGTTAATGAACAATAAGAACTTCATAGTGTGGATGTGGAACCAGAGGTTGTTCAATTTATAGTGCCAAGTAGTAGAGTTAGTGATGATGATATAAAGTGAAGATGTACAAGTTGAAGATGATATTGAGAATTAATATTATTTATTATTCTTACCAAAATTTAATTTGTATAATTATGATGTGATTTCTTTGTGCATTAATTTTGATTTGTTTGCTTTAATATTAATAAATATTATTTAATGTACTAAATTTGACATTTAAATATAAATATAAAATAATATTATAAATTTATTATAAAATATATTATAAAAAAAAATAATGATTCTAAACAACAACAAACAAGTACAAACATAAGCTACCAACAATGGAAACTTGAAAAACAATTTACCCCATGATGCTTTTTGTATTTACAAAATAAATAATAATAATAATAATAAGAGCATTGTCTTTAGCTTTTAATAAATATTTAAATATATTTATATATCAAGGCTTTAAATAAGTATTAAATAATAACCAACCCAATCTATTAAGTGAAATAATAAATTCTTTACTAGCAACATTCTTAAATTGAAGTACATGCTTGAATGTCAAATTCAAGAGCCAAACTTCTAAGACATTGTTTTTTATATTGACATTTGACACTGTTTTTAATTTTGATTTCTTTTATTACTAATAGGTTTTACACTTTCAGTTATTGTTATACAAATATAAAATTACATTAAAAATTAAATTCTAACATACTAATGGCAACAATTTTAAGAAAATCGGCACCAAAACGTTTTTACGATGACACATAAATTGCTTCGCAATATGTTTTTGGCGTTGTTTTTTATATTTGTGTCGCCAAAAACATTTTCCGACGAACTATTTGTCACGTAGCCATATGGATTTTGCGTCGTTTTTTATATTTTTGTCACCAAAAAGCTATTACGATGGGCCTTTTGTTGCGTAATTAAATGTCCTTGGCGTCGCTTTCTATATTTTCGTCGCCAAAAAGCAGTTACGACGAACCTTTTGTTCCGTAGCTAAATGTCTTTGGCGTCGCTTTCTATATTTTTGTCGTCAAAAAGCTGTTACAACGAGCCTTTTGTTGCATAGCTAAATGTCTTTGGTGGCGCTTTCTATATTTTCGTCACCAAACACATTTTATGGCACTATGCATTTGCGTTGCTAAATACTTTTGGCTACAATTTGTCCTATTTTCGTCTCTAAAAAGTATCCATGGCGACATATGGTTACGTCGCGAAAACAACTTGAGCGTCGCTTTTTGTATTTTCGTCATAAAAAACATTATATGACAAATTATGTCATTGCTAAGTCCGTCGCTAATTTGTTTCCCGCCATCTCGTACAAGGATTAGAAAGTCTGCGAAACTATTGGTGACCAATTTCATATTTAGTCGCTAATAGTTATCTTTGGCGACGAATTTTGAAATCGTCTAACAAAATCGTAGCTAAAAGCCCTTTTTGTTGTAGTGAGGTGATTATTTTTTCCATAACCAAAACATTCGTCTTTAGATAACATTCTTTATAATGCCTTCTCTATAACATTGACAGATGCACCAACTAGGGATTTCATCAAACCTTGGGTGGGAATATGTTGTTAACTGAAAAAAAAAAAAAAAAAAAAAACAAAAAAGACTAGAAATGAAACAATATATTAAGATATTATCTTCACTTATAAGTTCTTACATGGGTTGCATCGAACAACTTTCCATACATTATAACTTCACTTATGACTATTAAGGAATGCATTGTTCACAGCCACTTGTTGAATATCCCAACCATAAGTGACAACCAATGTGAAAATAATTCTAATGGTTGCTGGTTTAACAATAGGGCTGAAAGTTTCAAAATAATCTAAGGCAAGAGTTTGTTGAAATCCTTTAGCAACTAATCTGGCCTTGTATTTCTGGAGAGACCCATCAGCATGGAATTTGGTTCGAAACACCCATTTATTACCAACTATGTTCATATCAGAAGTTCGAGGAACGAGACTCCAAGTTTCATTCCTAATAAGAGCATCAAACTCATCTTGCGTGGCATTTTTCCACTCATCACAAGCAAGAGCTTCAATCACTGTAACAGGTTCTAGTTGAACAGGTAAGGACTTGGTCAGGGTAAGTGCAATTGAGGTTAGGTTGCTAGTTTTAGACCTGGTGAGTATGATGTGTGTATTAGTGGTCAGGAGCTGGTTTGTAGGCTGGTTATAAGTGACAAAAGAAAGGAATTTAGGTGCTTTATTCATCGTAATGCATTCGTTGAACATAAATACTTGGTCGTGGGTAAGTGCGCTTGTAGTTCAAGGGTTATCCGGTTTTGGAACACGAGCATGGGGTGTGTGTTAGTGGTTAGGGACTGGTTTGTAGGCTGGTTATGAGTAACCGAAGAAAAGTATTCAGGTGCATGGTTAAGGTTTTCAGGTTGAAGACATTATGATGGAGTTAAGTCAACTAAAAGAGAGCAATCAGTGTGTTTCTGGGCTGATTGTGTATATAGAGGACTTTTGGACCTTTGAATTGTGAAGAGAATGATGATAACAAGAGAGATCTACTTCTAAGGGAAAAGTGTGTGGAATAGAAGATGGAATAGAGGTAGGATTTGGCAATGAAGAAGTAGAGTTATTGAGGGTGTTAGATGGAGTATTTGAAATTGAGTTGCTAATGTTAGAGGATGGATTAGGAATGGATGGATTAGGGTTGGCTATATTAATATCCGAAAATGATGAACTAGGAACTGACTTGTTAGTAGTGAAGGAAGGATTAGGAACAGAGCTGTCCACTGCAGGGAAGACGTTACTGGTTGTACCATTGGAGAATGGAATAGAAACAAAAGGAAAAATAGTAGGGCAACTATTAGGGACTGCTGCTTTGAGTAAAGAAGAACATGAACTGGACAAGGTGTGACCAAAACCAGTAGCAAAAGGGAACTTTAGTTCATTGAATTGAACATTAGGAGTAATGAAATTTTTTCCCTCTAAACTAAGACGTTTATAACCTTTATGAACAAAACTATAACCCAGAAAAACACATTTAGAAAAGTGGAAGTGCAATTTATGTTTATTGAAATCTCTCAAGAATGGAAAACAAGCACAACAAAAATTTTTTAACTTAGAATATACAAGAAACCTACTGTAAAGAACCTGATATGGGGACAGAAAACTCAAATCTGAGGTAGGCATTCTATTAATAAGAAAAACATCAGTATCAAATGCACACCACCGAAAATGTAAAGGCATGGATGCATGGGCTAGTAAGGTAAGGCCAGTTTCTGCTATATGTCTATGTTTCCTTTCACTTCTCCCATTTTGTTGGTGCACATGAGTGTAGGAATGCCTAAGCTAGATTCCAATAGTGGTAAGGTAAGGTATTAGACCTCTATACTCTCCTCCTTGGTCAGACTATAAGGTTTTGAGTTTATATCCAAGTTGTCTCTCAACAAGATGGTGAAATTTGATGAAAGTGGACTGAACTTCAGCTTTGGTTCTTAAAGGAAACATCCAGGTGAACCTACTATAGTCATCAATGAAATGAATGTAGTATTTAAAACCTTCTAAGGAAGCTACTAGTGTTGGTCCCCAAATGTCACTATGAAGAATTTCAAGAGGCTATGTAGCTCTAGAGGTTGAACTAGGAAAATGATTTCTATGTAATTTTCCTAGTCTACATGCATCACAAAAACTCAGGGATGAAACAGGTTTTGAAGGTCGTGGGTGAATGTGAGGTAAAATTTTACTTAACACATCAACATGAGGGTGTCCTAGGCGATTATGCCAGAGGGACAGTGTATTGTTCATAGTGTTGCTAGCATGGAAAACTATAGGATTAGCTATCAAAGACTTAAAGCATTTATCATCAATAAGAGAATCAACATAATTGAAAGAGTCACCAGAGTTGGAAGTGTTTGTGTAAGGTTTTTTAATGACAGAATTATGAACAAGAGTTTTAGTAATTTCAAAGTTACAACAACATCAAACACAGAAACATCAAACACAGATGTATCTAACATAGATGTATCAATAGGTTTAGGAATTTCAGAGTTTGTAGCAACATCAAATACATAAGCAGTATGCAAAACAGAGTTAGTATTAGATTTGTCCATATCGTATTGCAGATCGTGAGTTAGATTTGTCCATACCAGAATTGCCAGCAATATCAGGAGTAGTATTAGAAATTATGTCAGAATTATCAACTATATTAGAAATGTCATTGAAAACATTAACATTTGCAGAATTAGTGAAACTAGAACTGTAAGTTTTAGTAACAATAATATCGAACAGCAGTAGTAGAGACAGATATAACAGAATCAGAATTTACAACATTTGAATAAGAATCTTGCAAACATTATTAA
This sequence comes from Pistacia integerrima, assembly GCA_026225825.1. Taxonomy (NCBI): domain Eukaryota; kingdom Viridiplantae; phylum Streptophyta; class Magnoliopsida; order Sapindales; family Anacardiaceae; genus Pistacia; species Pistacia integerrima. The sequence goes on along the minus strand of CM047746.1, from coordinate 8,094,429 downwards.
TGGAATCAGAATTACAAATATTTGCATATGAGGTAGAATTTTGATTACTACAATGTAATTGAGGAACTTGCAACCTATGATCATAACTAACTAAAACATTCAATGGAGTGCTAGTCAGTGTATTACAATTGGAAGTAGCAACTTGGAAACTATTAGTGGGACAAAGAGACTGAGGTAAGATATGAATATACTGACTATTAGTGCCTACTGACTTATTTGAAAACAAGGTATTACAAAACCTAGGACTCAAAACAGCTAACTTTTCTAGACCACCAGAAGTGTAACCAGAGGAAAAGCAAGAAGGTATGTGCAATTGGTATAGACTAGCCCAGCCTTAAGTCCTCCCTGCAGTAACATTGCCTTGGTAGCCTTGTCCTTAACAACACAACAATCAGAGTCAAATTCCACAATTACTTGATTATCTTTAGTGAACCTAGAAATACTAAAAAGATTTTTAGTTATTCTAGGAACACATAACGCATTGCATAAATGTAAACACTTGGAATGAAATGAACTAGGAAATAAAGTCGAACCAATATGAGATATATGTAGAGACTCACCGCTACCAACTTGTAGTTGTTCAACCCCTATCATAATTTCTGCTGGAGGTCAGTTGAGTAGGATCAGGGGTAACATGGTCAGTAGCTCCTGAATCCATGTACCAAGCTGGATCAACAGGGGCAATTGTTGGGATATTCATATGTGTTTGAGGGTAATGGTTCGTAGAAGGTGTATGGTTAGACACAAGGAAGGCTTGGTTGGGAGTTGAACTTTGGTATCGGCCTTGACGATTAGGGGCATGAAACCCTTGCTATTGATGAAGGAAATGAGGCCTTTCTTTCAGATTAGTGTGTTGTTGTTGATATTGCAAGTTAGAACTTGTAGCTAACTGAGATAATGAATCATAGGATCCACTTGTAGGAACAATAACATGCTGGCTTCCAGATTGAGAACCATAAGAACTGCCAGTATTGAAACTTTTCTGATTTCCAAAATGAGGTTCATAAGATCCACTATGGAATCCTAGACTTGGACGATGTATAAAGTTGGAGGAACCAGAGCCAACTTGTCTTGATATGCTACCTTGAAGAGGTACATCATTGTAAGTAGAGTTATAGCAGTGATAACAGTGGGTTGCTGTGTGGCCAATTTTACTACAGACTTGACAAATAGGCTTGCCTCTACCATTACTTCTTCCTCTGCCTCTCCCCAAAATAGGTTTATATGAAGAGTAATAGTGGCTTGAAATTCCACCAAATTGTCCAAATTGCGATCCAGGATCAATAGAACTAAACTGAACTCCTTGAGGAGTAGACCAACTAGAGGATAACGGATAATTCTGAGATCATATGGGAGGATTAGGGAGGCTTTGCAGTTGGGACTGATCATGTGCAACTAGACCAGAGGTGCCATTAGGTGCAGAGGAAATCTTAGTGTTGACTGGCAACAAATTTTGACCACTTGAATTCCCAAGGGAAGCAACATTAATAAAACCTCCATGAAAGTCTACATAATTAAACCTACCAAGCCGCAACTCATATTTTTGTAACAAAAACTGAGCTTCCTGCAAAGTAATTGGATCAATCTTAGATTCTACCCTGGAGGTTAGATTGACAAAAACAATGTCAAATTTTGGACCTACACCATCTAAAATGTGTTGAAGAAGATCTTCATCTGAGATCACTTGACTACTCGCAGACAAGCTTTCAACAATGCCTTTCATCTTCTTTACATACTCATGAATACTCAGATTACCTTTCTGAGTTATTTGAAGCAAATTCTTCAAGTGTAAGGCTCTGGCCTTTGACTCAGTTATAAACTCAGCTTCAAGTTTAAACCATACTTCAGAGGCAAACTGACATTTCGAGACAAGAGTGAACATGCACTTAGAAATTGAGGCTAAAAGCCAAGTAACAAGGAACTTGTTAGTTTGTTTCAGGTTACATAAGCTAGATTCGCTTTTCTTTGGCTAGGGTTTTAGATGAATTACTATCACTCAACTCAATTGAACAAGAAACATAAGTAATAAAGGGAGTTGGATAGGGAATTAAACCTGTCAGATGTTCTTCGAGTTTGTGTGCTCCCTCAGCAAAAAGAATTTGTGATCACCAGAATCAGTAATTGTCAGTGTAATTATCTCTAGTGAGTTTGGGAGTGACAACCTGGAGACTTGACGAAAAAATGAGAGTTGAGGACTAGCTGGATTGTTCTGCATTTTCTCCATTGAAGCTGAGGAAGAAATCAATTGTTAGGATTGTTGCCGTCGACGCTTGTCTCAAGCTCTGATACCGTGTGAAACTGAAAAATAAAGACTGAAAGAGTTCTGGAAACATTCAGAACTCGTGAACTTTTTTCATTGATTTTAGCTGATTTAAGCTGAAAGTACACTTTCGTTTATATACAAAGAGAAAGATAGTGCTGAAGAGTAAACCCAGCTTAGTGATAAAGAGTAAAATGTCTCTTTACAAAAATGACATCGTTAGCTCATTTGTGAAGCTGCAGTTTTACAAAACTGTCCTCCGTACAGTCTAGCTAACATAATATTGGTTTATACATGTAATGATAATGTTGATGAAATCAGCCGCTTTAGTTTTAGCAATTGTTTGCTTGTATGTCAGTTGCATTTTCTTGCACCTTCTTGTACTTGATGTAGCTCAAACTCAAGCTCAAACTACTACAGCTCCTAATGAAGGTCTGCTTCTAATTTCTATATTCATTTTGATTATTAAGATGATTTTCTTGCTTATTTATGTTCTTCTTCTCGTTCTTCTTCTGATAACAGTGGCAGCATTGAATGCAAAATTTGACAAATGGTAGATATCTGCAAATCAAAGTCAATGGAATATAAGTGGAGCTATGCAGTGGAGACGCCATTAACTCTTTGATTGACATTAACGCCAATGATTACAACCCTTTCATCAAATGTGATTGTTCTTACAACAGAGGCACTCTTTGCCACATTGTCGAGATGTAAGTTACTAGAAAAAGATAAAATTTTGCGAACTCGATATTTTTGGTGTTACATGTTTCTTTCTTTAGTGTACACAAAATGACCTTTCTTTAATTTCATGGCTGCTAGCTTACTCTTACATTTTCTTACATTACATGAAGATTTTTGGACTGCAAGTTGATGGTGTGATCCCAGAGGAACTATGGAGTTTGAAATTCCGCACCTCCCTGTATGGTTTTGTATATTTCATATATGCTTATTTCAATTGTTTATAATTTTAGATCATTAGATGAGGGTGAGTGGTTATTAAAATATTTTACTTTATTTTATTGAATTATGTTTAAATCTCTTGACACCATACTGTATCAACATCATAAAATGATTTGAGCTTTGTGTTCTTAAATATTAATCTTATTACCAGTTGTTTGTTTTGAATAAAAACTTGACTAGTAACAGCTTGTCAGGTTCACTTTCTCCATCTTTCGGCAATCTAACTACATTAAAAATCCTATAGGCAGCTGTTAAAAAGATTTAATTTTGAAACTCAATACTATTTTTTTTTTTTTTTTTTTTATGCTAATTAGTTCTCATTTTGATCAGGGACTTTAGTGTTAATAGATTATCTGGCAACTTCCAAAAGAGCTTGGGATGCTTTCTGAATTAGAATCCCTGTAAGCTCAAACTCTGTCCCCTTCTTAACTATATAACTTCTGATAATTTACTGTACGAACTCTTTTTTTGTAATTGCATTACAATTATATAACTGAAGAGCTAAATTCTTGGGGATGTAGAAGAATTGGAAGAAACGTAAATTGACGAAATTAAAGACATTGTAAGTTTTATAGACTTTTTGGTTTCATTTTCAATGCAACATTTTGCTTATATTGAGCATATCCTACTCTATAATCTATACCAAGATGCAAAAGGTGAAAACCCCAGCTGGCGATCTTAGCTTTAACATGAACCAAATTCTCAATTACTTCCCACAAGATTATACTATCACGTGTCGCGTAAATCGTTTACTTGGTGATGGCTTTTATCGTCAAGATACTGAATAATGATGGAATTGATGAATATTCTTTACCTTGGCAGATATATGGACAGTGCTGGAGTAATTGGTGAGATTCCTTCAAGTTTTGCTAATCTAAAGAACCTAGAGTTCCTTTAAGGACCTCTTGATTATGTTAATTTTCTAATTGGAAATTTTTGAATCTTAAATTCAACAATAGATTTTCTCCTTAAAGGGAAGAATGTGACATAAATCCACTGCTAATGGAAAAAGGGCTTGCATCAGATCTTAAATAAACTCTTTTTATTGTGCTCAAGTGGGCTTTTGACATTGAATTTACAGGAAGGATCCTTGACTTTATAGGAAACTGGCCAAATATGAAAGAATTGTGAGAAAACCATTCTAATTTTTTTTTTTATATTTTTTTGCTAAATCACTCTATAGTTATTGTAAGTTAAAGCTTTTTAATTGAGAATTTCAATTTTTTTCTTGTCATACATTTTATTGTAGGAGGTTTCAAGGAAACTCTTTTGAAGGGTCGATACAATCATCCGTTTCCAAGTTGTTAGTGTTCACCAACAATATTTCATTGATCATGTTTTACTATTGAAATAATCAACTAACAATCTTCATCCCATGAAAAATAAAAATGTAGGATAATAAGCGATTTATCAAGTGGGAGCTCATCGTCATTGGCATTTATAAGGAATCTGAAATCTTTAACTACCTTGTAAGGCAACATTGTCAAAGTTGTAATATCATGTGTTCAAGACTGTTGGCTGCATATACTATAGAGTACTAAGTTCTGTTTCAATTCCATCTAACATTATTTACTACAAGAGTTTGCAGCATCTGTAAGTTATTTATTCCCTTTCTCTCTTTTATTTTTACCTCCATTTCTTTTTGGTTGTTAGCAAGTTTCTTCATCTTTTAATTGTAAATTCTAATATTTTTTCTTCAGAGATTTGAGCTTCAACAATATAAGTGGACAGATTCCTATCTCACTTTTCAATTTGAGTTCGCTGGCTTACCTGTAACCTATCATTTTTTATTTGTTGTAGCTTTTACTTCCCATAATCCATATGTACTCATTATAGTGAAGCATGAATTGCTAGTTTTGTACTCAGGTTTCTTGGAAATAATAAGTTAAATGGTACCCTCCTTGCAGAGAAAGGTCCAAGACTTCTCAATATGTAAGTACTTTTGACATATTTGTGTTGACCTCTTTACAGCATTCCCAAAATAGAATGCTCAACTAGCTGTACCGACTGAAAAGGTGTAGTTATAGGTCAAGTTTTTCCAAGAACCCTAGTTTGTAGCCAAAGTCAGTCTAGCGAACGGCTAAACTTGCATTCTCAATCTAGACTTTCAAGTGCATAGCTTCTTTTGGATTAAAGTAAATTACTTAGACTTGTGGGGTTCCTAGGAAAAAAAAATTGGGAAGTTGAGATTTTAGATGGTTTCAAAAGCTTATAAAAAAAAATAAAAATTGTGTTATTTCAATAATGTCTAAATTTTATACTCGCAAGCAGCTGCATTGTGTAGTTAACATTCTCCTCACCTGATATTGGCAGAGATGTATCTAACAATAATCTATCTAGCAGCCTGCCTTCTTGGATTCAACAACAAAATTTACCATTGTATGTCCTTAATTTTTTTAAACATGTAATTTTTTTAACATCTTTACTATACATTTCACACTTTAGTAGATAAGTTTTTACTTTCCAGTATAGTATTTACACAATGATGAAACTAACATTCAAAATGTTATTGGTGCAATGTGCAGTAACTTAGTGGCCAACAACTTCAACCTAGAAAGTTCTAATTCCAGCAGGTAATTCTCTTGTTCTATGTTTTGTTAAAATGCTTGAACTCTCTATAACAATATAGAAAATGAATAATAATGGATAACTTATGGAAATGGGTTCTTTAGTTGCTAGTTTTCGCAGTCTAACATGATTTCTCTATTCTTCCCCTTCCTTTAGTGTTCTCCCGTATGGGCTGAACTGTCTCCAACGCAATTTTCCTTGCAATCGAGGTTTTGGAATCTGTAAGTACAACTTCTCCATTTCATGATTTCGAGAGTTTAGGGCTAAAATTTAGGTAGAGGAACGCCTATTTTAACACTCATCCCAGATTTAAATATTTTATTAAAAACACTTCTAATAGCCATTCATCAACCGACAACATACATAACAAACATGTTATCTCTGGCCACACCAATATTTTATTAAATACATCAATTCATACAACTTCAAATTAAGGATTATATATTTTCATAATATATCTATGCTCATGGCTTTGAATAGGGTCCAACTAAGTAGATATTATCCTCTGGATTTAATCATTTGGATGTAGGCTTGCATGTGTTTGCTTTCGGGCTTCACACAATCGTCAAACACCCAAAATGCATCTACTTAGTTATAAGGACCTAAGCCTTATAAATTGAATCCTAAACTCATTTGCTAGCAATGTGGGATTAACAAACTCTTTACCTTATGGACCTCACATCCTCGTGAGGTCGTCACACTACATTGTTGAATCGCGAACCGACTTTAATATAATTGTCAATCCAAAATCCAGCCAATTAAATATTTTCCAGCTCTAGTAAATTCTTGTGTGACTCTCTATTTTAACCCCAACTTTTTACTATTTCTCTTTTTCTTTCCTTCTCCTCATTCTCTTCTTGTCCTTATTTTCTTCTCACTCATAGCTAACTCTTTGTAATAACGAGGGAAAGCTTATATGATGAAATATGAATGCCATGATTGTGGCTAATCACTAAGATTATGCCAATCACCCAAAATCACTCAATTAATCAATCAATTCCTTGATAATGAAATCACATTATTGTGATTGACAATCACCCAAAATCACTCAATCAATCAATTCCTTGATTGAGTGTAATTACATAATTTTGTTTCCTTATTGTATAGCTAATGTTAGAGTAGATGCCCTAGAGCCAATCAATTATTGTAGAATTGACTCTTTGTAATAATGTTCATTAATCAATAAAAGACATTTTATTCTATATCGCGTAAATCATTATTATTGCAATATGTATTGATATATGTCCTTAGAATGGTAGAACCGTGACGAGGGTATCAAGTGTTTCAAATCTTGATAGTGAGAACCCTATGAGCACATATGGTGGCCATTCTAGAAACGTTCGTAGCCCCGATATTCTGAAGTAAGGGCACAAATAATACGGTAAGGCTATCATAGTGTTGAACGACCCTGTCGAAAGGCAGTGACTAATCTCACTTGTCAAGGTTGTTTGGTGACAACCTGGTGCAACACATGGGTGCTTGCTGTAGGCGATTACACTGCAGCAAGTTCACTGGACTGACCCACCAAAGGATTCCATATGGATGGTAACCCCAGTGTCTACGGAACAAATCCTCTAACGAATGGTGGTGCATGTGATCCTTAGACTTGAGATCACCAGAGCGCCTTGTGCACCGATTGGTGTAGTTTGACACTAGCCTAACGTAGTTCTTTTCGGAGCTGTCAATACGGTGGTGATTGGCTGCATCAAGGAGTGTATCAAGACTATGATGGATTGACAGAGGATTCATCACTCCCGGGTATGGGAGAAAGTTATCTCACGGCACAATTCAGTATATGGCAATGACACTAAAATTGTGGCCATAGTGGGATTGAGTTATTGCTCTATCCAGTTTATAATACGGGTCATTGGTCCAGAAACTGAATAAATAATATCGAGAATAACCGAAGGTTGACACTATTTCTATGCCTTTGTCTCGTCGAGATAACATATAATGAAATGATCGAATTGCACGGTAACCATATCGTTGATAGGTAGCTACTGTGCTGAATCCGAATCTATCGGGTGGCCATAATACCTTGCTAGGGGCCAATCTTGGTCTGTGTATTAGTGAGACGATTAATTGGTGTTAATCACGATACTATACACTGCCGATATGATGAGTAGCCTATGGGTCACACACATAGAAGATAATTTAAGATCCAAGAAGAAAGAATGGCGTTTTCGTCTTTTAAAGCAAAAGGGTATTTTGGTAATTTCACAGTGCAATTAAATTTGCTGAGGTCGTAACCTTTATTTAATTTGTTAGAAAAATTAAATAAGTGAAATTACGTTTAAATGGTGTTCGCACATATTTAAATATATTATCATTATTGTTAAATGTTAATATATATTTAAATATATATATATATATATATATATATATATATATATATTTATTTAATTGATTTTAATTGAGATAATGATGGAAAATAAAATAAATCAAATTGGGAGTGTTTAGCAACATGGGGCATTTGGGTTGGAGCCCAAGCCTATTCCATATGGGATTAGGGCAACTTAATTAACTATAAAAAGAAAAATGTGTTAATTAAATGAGATAGAATTTTTCTTTGAAAAACACACAGCCCCTCTCTTTTTCACTCCCACGGCGGTAACACTTTTTAGCCTAAATCAATTTCATTTGAATTTTTTTTTTTTCTGAATCTTGAAGCCAAAGAGGATCTAGCAAATCCCTCTTTGGTTCTTTTGAGATTGTCTTTGTGTATACTATGTGGGTTCAATCCTACACTTGGATCGGTAACAAAACATTCGTCGACAAATTTGGAGGAGCCTCCAACGTGCGTTTGTTTTCTTTAAACTCAGATTTATTTTTCTGCAGATTTCATTAAATATGAATTGTAAAATTATACCCTTGATCTTGGCTCATGTAAACGATCCCTGAATTATTTGTTTTGTTTCCACTGCGTATATGGGACTGTTTACTAACAGCTAAACTTCTGTATAAATAGGTGATGTATTCACTAGTCAAAATAATTCAATACAATACAATTGAATTCTTCTAAAGATATCTCTCGGGCCTACTACGGCTTTCTTCAAATTGCCTCTCTTACCCTCTCAATTCTAACATTATCTTCTTTTCTTTTCTTTTCCTGTCTATTTGGCTAAGATATAAGACACTGAGATTTTTCATTTTTCTTTGCAATTAAACCCCTCCTATAAATTACCTGTCTTCATTATTTCCTTAGTCACCCTCATTCAAATTTTTAATTCACTTCTAACAAAGATAAATTTTTTTCTTAATATACCCTTCTAATACCCTTTTTCTCATTGTTGAAAAAGAAAAATGATAATATAAAATATATAATCACAACTGATTAAATAAAAGTAAAATAATAAGTGGCTAGATATTATAATTCAAACTTTTAGCATACATATTCTTAATGTTTTACTTTGATAAGAGGTTACATTTTATGCAGATTCAAGCTTTGCAATTAATTGTGTCGATCAAACAATTACATCTCACGATATTGTGTATGAGAATGACATTGAGCCTCTGGGTCCTGCTACATACTATTTGATAGACACAAATAAATGAGGAGTTAGTAATGTTGGATACTTTATTGGGAGCAATAATTTACAGTATAAGATTAATTATGCGTCTATAGTCACAAATACTCAAGAGTAGAGACTTTTCCAAAGTGCTCGAATCTTTGCTTCATCTCTAAGATACTATGGTTTGGGCCTTCAAAATGGAAAGTACATTGTGACTCTCCAATTTGCAAAATTAGCTAATTTAACTACCGGATAGGGGAGGCGTGTTTTTTATATATATCTTCAGGTATGTGTTAAATATTTAGATAATTTTAGCCAAATTCTCCTCACCTATCCCATCACATAGGTTTATGTTGAGGTTAAAGCATGATGAATGACCTAAATGTAATACGTTTCCCAATATCTTTCCTTTCAATTTTTATTGGTTTTTGTTTCAACATTTAAATTTTTTTATTGTTGGAAAATCTTGTTGAAAAAGACTTTGACATAACAAAGGTAGCGGGTGGAGTCCTTGGAAGAGCAGTTCAAAGAGAATATTCAGTTGAAAACTATATGGAAATCCACCTATTTTGGGCTAGGAAAGGGACTTGTTGTATTCCTGACATTGGTAGATATGGAGCCTCTATTTTGGCCATCAGTGCTACCCTAGGTTCAATAAATAGCAACTTCTTTTTTGTGCTTTTTCCACTTTTCAACTGATTTTCTTGCATTATATAAGATATTGAATCAATTACCGAGCTTTGATATGGATTTTGAACCAAGTCAAATCACTGAGAAGAATAAAACAAGCCTAATTGTGGGGATTGTTGTTGTTCTTGGGGTTGTATTTCTATTACTTGCAATTTTCTGTGTCCGAAGAAGAAAAAGGCCACAGATTATTGATGACGGTAAATCAAAAGATCTTCGCTATCACTGACGTCTTATCTTTCATATTTACTAGCTATGAAAATACTGTTGTTAGTTTACATCTGGTTCTACTCTTTTATTTTTGTTAGCATCTCAGCCATATGCTGACTTAATCCTTTTAAAATGTTTGAATAAGAAGATGAGTTACATAATTTATCAAGTAAACTCGGGCTCATGTACAAGAAAGCTATTGTACATAGAAAAGAACAATGTATTTTATTAATGCTTATTCAATTCATAAAGCAGAGTTCCATTAGTAAGTTCTTAAGTGCATTACAAGATAAGAACTTGGATTCTAGGTTAATTAAAAGGAACATAACTATGCCATCTTTTTGAAACATATGGAACTCTTGGTCATTTTAGTTTTTTACCAAATTGCTTACCCTTCAGGCACAAAATTGTGTTACAATGCCACGATTAGACGATTGCATTTGTTATTTCTAGCATTTCACATGTTTGACTTGACAACCCCACTAAAGTATTTGATTAGACAAACAAGTTCCTGATAGTAAGCTAAGTTTATTGTTGAATTTTCAAAGCTTATCGACATGGATGGTAGACCATACACTTTCAGTTATATGGAACTAAAGACTGCTACAGAAGACTTCACTTCTGTAAATAAGCTTGGAGAGGGAGGATATGGACTAGTTTGTAAGGTAAGTCATTGTTCTAGTAAGTGCCAAATGAGCGGTGGGCATATTTGGTGCCTTAAGATTAATATTTTTTCAAGAACTAAATATAGGTTTCAGCATTACTTTTTGTCCTAGATTGACTTGAAATAATCTTTTTGGCTTCATATCAGTAAATAGTCGGGCCATCTATTAAATAAAGACAGGATGTGGTATTTGGTCAATAATAAGCATATAAAATTGGTCAATTGTTAATTGATTTTTCTCACCATTTCAAGTTAAACATTTTTCTCAATAGGGAATACTTAGTAATGGAAGAGTAATTGCTGTGAAGCAATTATCTGTAGCATCTCACCACGGGAAGAGCCAGCTTGTTGCAGAAATTGCTATTATATCTGCCGTGCAGCACTGTAACCTAGTAAAACTTCATGGATGTTGTTTTGGGAGAGCACAACAAATCCTTGTTTATGAATATCTAGAAAACAACAGTCTTGATAGAGCATTATTTGGTATGCAAATAGCATATATGTTGTACTAAGTTTTTCTTAGGAGTCTTAGCATTATATGTCATGTCAATAACAGTTTAAATTTTTGTGACTTTTGCGAAGCAGGAAAAGGAAGTTTGCACCTTGATTGGTCAATGCATTATAATATTTGGGAGTAGCAAGAGGTCTAGCTTATCTTCATGAGGAATCGAGGCTTCGAGTTATACATAGAGACATGAAAGCCAGTAATATTCTACTTGATGGTGATCTCATCCCCAAAATATCAGATTTTGGTTTGGCGAAACTTTATGATGATAAGAAGACTCACATAAGCACTCGTGTTGCAGGGACAATGTAAGACTTTTAATTTATGCCTGAAATTTATTAAAATATTATGTTTTTACATTCATTAGATTACTTAAATGAATTTTCCCTCTATTGTGCTAATTTAGTGGATATCTTATATTGGAGTATGCCATGCATGGATATCTTACGGAGAAGCCTGATGTGTTTGCCTTTGGCGTTGTGATTCTAGAGGTTGTTAGTGGGAGGCCAAACTTGGATTCAAGCTTGGAAGAAGAGAAGATGTATCTTCTTGATTGGGTAATGACATTGATGTACCATTTTTTTCTCCTTTTACTATTTTATAGTACTTGATAAACAATTTTGAAAGAACCAAACGAGCCCAAATTTGATCTACACACACACACACACATACACACACACACACACACACACACACACATATATATATATTTATATTTATTTACTGTTTCTGCTTTTATTTTCTACTTCTCCCGATCCAATCACTCACATATCACAACTTCTATCTTTCCTACTTAATTCTCAGGCTTGGCATCTATACAAGAACAACCGCCAACTAGAACTAGTGGACTCAAAATTGTCTGACTTCTGTAAGGGAAATGTAAAAGGTCTAATAGGAGTGGCTCTTTTGTGTACTCAGACATTGCCCTCCTCGAGGCCATCAATGTCCTGCGTGATTGCTATGCTTTATGGAGATATGGAAGTAAGTACAGTAAATTCTAAGCCTGGATACTTGACTGAATGGGCATTTGATGATGTGATGACCTTTGTTAGTGATGATATAAATGAAGAATGTGAAGAGACTAGCCATTACATCTCCTCAACAAGGTTAAGTACAATGGATAAAACTCCAAAAATAAATGTTGCTGAAACCAGACTCCATGGATTGGCTTTTACTTTAGATTCCAGTTTTGTTTCATAATTTTAAAAAATCTAAGACTGGCAAACTCTAGTAATAAAAAAATATACATAATAGATTTTGAACTACTTCTTGTTCAACAAGCACAGTACTGAATCTTCACCAAGAAATGGAAATTTATTTTGAATTACTTCCTCTTCAATAAGCACAGGGGCTAAAGCTTCACCAAGAAATTGAAATGAAGGACTTCTCCATAATATTATTGGAAAGGGTAGATAAAAAATTAATATTTTTTGCTTACTTGAAGTGTGAGTTATTGAAGCTTCTTTTATGTATATTCTTTTATTTGAAAGGAAACATGCCCAACTTTCTATAAGCTTAGCCCAATTACCAAGCTTTAGCTTAGTAATTTGGGACGCAATTGGGTTGTTACAATCCACCATGTTTCTGCTACCTGTTAGGATATTGTGGCTTGCTTTCCTATTTGTTCCCATGTGAAATTATATGTCTTTAGGAAAACTATTTGGTAAAAAATACAATTGTAAATAGGAATAGAATTTAGAAGTCCTAATAGGAATTGAAATATGAATCCTATTCAAAATAGAATATCTCATATATTGCCTATAAATATAAGGGTGAGAACCAATTCAAGGTTATGAAATAATGTAAGAACATAGGGTATTTGATGTAAGGGTTATTAAACATCGCGGGGAGAGTGTCCTAGAAATTGAGATTGTTTCCACTCTAGGTACTAGGTTAAGTGTGGTTAGAAACTAGAATGTTTCTAACCACACTTTGTTTCAGGTTTATGGTGTTGTATACTCTTGTATATCGTGTTCATGAAACTATAATGGATTTCTCTCATCCATGGATGTAGGTAGGTTATGCCAACCCACATAAATATTGTGTCTCTTTGTCTGATGTGATTTTATTCCTATGTTATTTATCTCGAAAGTATGTTTTTCGCTACGCGATCTCCTAACAAGTGGTATTAGAGCTCCAAGTTGCAACCTAGGAGATGAGTTCTTTCAAGATGGTGGAATCACATAAGAGACGGACTAGAACAAGTTTAAGTTGTAGGTGGAGTGGTTGTCAAATCTTGACAGGAAAATTTGGCATGGTTACTGTGCGACCTAGATGCTAGCAGAATTTGACATGGTTACTTTGTGACCTGGATGTTGTAATGGTAAATGTTAACTTCATCATGTTCATTGCTATGATGGAAAACTCTCACGTTCATTGTTGTGATGGAAAACTCGCCAAGGTGGAGATTGTTGGGATATTGTGGCTCGTTTTCCTATTTATTCCTATGTGAAATTGTATGTCTTTAGGAAAACTAATTTAGTAAAGAATACAATTGTAAATAGGAATAGAATTTAGGAGTCCTAATAGAAATTGAAATATGAATCCTATTCAAAATAGAATATCTCATATACTACCCATAAATATCGAGGTGAGAACCAATTCATGGTTATAAGAGAATGTGAGAACACAGGGTATTTGATGTAAGAGTTATTAAACACCATAGGGAGAGTGCCTTAGAAACTAGGATTGTTTCCACTCTAAGTACTAGGTTGAGGGTGGTTAGAAACTAAAATGTTTCTACTCTGTTTTATGTATCGGGTTTATGGTATTGTGTACTCTTCTATATCGTGTTCATGAAGCTATAGTGGATTTCTCTCATCCGTGGATATAGGCAGGTTATGCCGAACCACGTAAGTATTGTGTTTCTTTGTCTGATGTGATTTTATTCCTATGTTATTTATCTCGAAAGCATGTTTTTTGCTTTGTGATCTTCTAACACTACCGACAGCTATGATAGTCCATTCATTCAACTAGATTTTATCTTTTCAAGCACCGAGATTTTACTAAGTAAACATTCATTTAAAATGTTTTTAAACTTTAAATTCAATTCATTTTAAAAAAAATAATAATAATAAAACAATTAAGATCACCTCCTAAATCAAATTTAAAACTTCAAATTTCACGGTGTTACATTTTCTACTCACTAATAAAAATATAGTCCACGAAATCTAATTTCAACGCCAACTTGATTAAAGCTTAGGCGAAGAACTTATAATATCATGTATATGATAATACCAAATTTGAAGAATCTCTACATACTTTGATACAGAAGGTGCTTCATAGATAAAGAAAATGTTCTAGCATGCTAATTATGAAAGATATTATCCCAATATAATAGTCATGTATATATATATATATATATATATATATATATATATATATATATACACACACACACGAGTAAACGACATGTTCCCACAGCAAGTCGTCCCTTAGTTTCATAAATTCTAGATTCGCACCTTCAAATTAACACCCTTAGTGATTTTTGGATTCTTACCAAACTACCATTAATAAATAACAAATTCTTGAATTAGTATAGAGAGTGTTGTGTGGGCTTGGCTAGCGGCCGGTGGAGAGAATGAAAAAGCTGCCGACGGTAAGGTTATTTACACAAACAAAACGCGGAACAATCTACACTCCCAAAATCAACTCAAACAACACAATCCAATGTCAACATCCAACCGAACTTCAACACAAATGTGCGCTGGCTTCTCAGCGTCATTTCATAGAATGGTTGGTGTGCCAACCTTTGACGATAAAAAAGAGTTGTAGTTAGAGTTGAACGATGACCGGAAAAATAGCAAACACAAGAACACTACACAACAATGCAACAATCTTCAGCAAACAAGTTTCGAAAAGGCTAAAAATTTCAAAAAAACCAAATCCTAATTCGTCATTCAACCAAACATCTTTGAGAGGAGGTGGCAGCAAATCAGTGGCAGATGTAGGATGAGTTCAACAGGGGTTTTGAAGTGCCATAGTAGCTGGTTCAAATGGTAGTGGTTGGAAGTGTTTCCGGTGAGTGGGTCGGCCAACGAAAGGAGAAGAAAATGCGACGAAGTCACAAATCCTTAACAAGGTGGCCGGCGGCTATTGGGGGGTTTAGGCAGTAGGGGGATGGGTGGGGATGGAAGAGGAAGGGCCGATGAGTGGGAAATTGGGATTGGAACCAATTTTTGTCACTGAAAAAGTGGCGATATGGCAAGGAGATGCTTGCTAACGTGCACCAGAGGCTAGCCAAAAAGTCGCGCGGCCGTTGAAGATGGTGTTTGAAGAGGCAAAGGGATGGTGGTGGTGGTAGTGGAGTTCGAGACAGAGAGGAAGGATTGGGTTATAAGTAAATTTTGAGAGGTGAGGGTTATTTTAAATAAAAAGGCCTAAATACAATTTTAAATGTTAAATTATATGAGTTTATGTTAATTTAAGGGTTGGAATTTGGAATTTATGAAACCAAAGGTGGAACTTGTCAATTTGCAAAACTTTGGGTGGGAACATGTCATTTACTCTATATATAGAGTGACAAAATGACCGTTTTGGTGGATTTTCTAGTATATATATCCTTTTTTGTGGAAATTTGTAGGGCTTAAAATGATGATGTATGGTTGTTGTTGAAGGTGGTCTTTATAAAGGGAACTGAAACTCAGCAACAATTAATGGAGAAATTAAAATGCAAATCAGCACTTGCCTATTTTGCCATCGTTTTTTATTTTGTTTGTTCTGAGTAATAACTGCTATTTTTTTGCGCAAGTGTTGTTTGGCTGCTGATAAAATTTTGTTAGGTGGTTGAAAAGAAGGGTAGAAAAGCAATAGGATAAATAATCAAGTAATTTCTTAATTCTTATTTGGATAAATCTTCACACATATATACCCATTTTTTTATTACTAATTCTTTAGCAATGTACAAAATATTTTATTATCTTTTTATTTTTGTTTATTTATTTTCTCTCTGCCTCTATGTGTGTGTGTGTGTATATATATATATATATATTGTGAAAATCTTCTATAAAATTGGTATATATGTGTTCATCCAATAAGTACAAAACACATTAGCAACTTATGTTTGTTATTACCAGATATGTAAAACAACAAATGATAACTTTGTCTATATAAAAGGCACATTTCAAATCAATAGATTTTTGGAACCATTAATAAGTCAAATATATGATTAAAAAACAAAAAATTTAGATCTATATGAGTGATAAATTATGGCTACCGTTTAGTAAATATATATAGAGATATTTATATATCATTGTCAAAAAGACAGATGTCAGATTTTAGATAGACAGATTCTGTCATATACAAGAAAAGATAGTACAAATTTGTGTAGATGATAGATTCTAGAAGCCATTCAGTAGATGTGAGTTGTGTGTTGTTGGCATCTAGGTCGAAGAGGGTGGGTGTTGCTTGATTGAGATAGCCAATTGCTTGATTTGCGTTGTGTGTTGTTAGCATCTAGGCCGAAGAAGGTGGCAGATTTGTTGGTCATGGCAACCTCGGCGACGCGAACGGCGCTAGGTTTTTGTCATTGACAATGTCATTGAAACAAAAGTGGACGTGGTTGAGCTTTTGCTTTTTTAGGCCAAAGGTTAGGGTTTTACAGCGATGGTGGTGACAACAACGATGGTGGCCATGGCTTTTAGAGGGTTTGGAGCTCTTGGAGGTCTAGGTGCTTGCTTGTTGCTAGAAGAGATTGAGAGCCAAATTGAATTGCTTCTAAATGAGTGTGAATTCTGTTTCGTAGCCATTCGGGTCACATTTCATTTTTTACTGTAGTAATGGTAAGCTTAATTTGTCAGAGCTTGGACTGGAGGGTGTGGTGGCTAGGTGGTGGCACTGCTTTGGCTTGCTATGAACAAGAGGGTGTGGTGGCGTTAGTTAGGCCATGGGTGAGAGAATGTTTACGCAGAAATGAAAATATTAAAATATAGTAAATTACCATTTTAGCCTTTAACAGTTAAAAGAAATGAAATGGTGTTAATTTATGGGTGGGGAATCTGGAATTTATGAAACCTGGAAACTTGCCACACTAAACCTTGGGTGGGAACATGTCGTTTACTCTTTAACCTATGCTTATTTTTAGATATGAGGGTTGGTGGTTACTAAAATATTTTACTTTATTTTAATGAATTATGTTTAAATCTCTTGACACCATACTATATCAACATCATAAAATGATTTGAGCTTTGTGTTCTTAAATATTAATCTTACCAATTGTTTTGTTTTAATAGGAGGTTGAATCTTAACAGCTTGTCAGGTTCACTTTTGAAAGTTTTAAACCCTTATCATATTGATTAAAACTTATGCGGAATGTGATAACTTGTTTAAGAAGTGCTTAATCAGTTGTTTAACTAATTATCAACATGTGTAAATCATGCACAACAGAAAATAAAGAATACAACTCATTTTTAGATGGTTCTGCAACTTGCCTACATCCATGGGACCAAGTCCTGAAGAAGCTAATCCACTATGAAATAATTATGTATTCAATTACAAAGACAATAATAAGTATTAGTTGTAAAACTCCCTATTTAGACAACACTTCAATCTTCGCTCTTTGGTTGAACCTCAAACCTTCATAGTCTAGCTTCTCCTCCACAAGACCACCAGGTCGCACTTGAGCTCTTCTCAAGTTTCAACAATGACGAATTACTTCGGCAACAGCAACTCGAACATGTCCAGATCTCAACACGGAACAACATTCTAGAATCAACTCATGCAAGCAAGAGATAAAATATGATAATTCAAAGCCTACCAAAGCATATCGAAAACCTACAAAAACTAAACAACCTCAAAAAAAATATTCAGGGACTAATTGAGGTATATAATATGGCTTCCTTAACGAGTACAAAAATAAAAGAATTATTTATACTTAAGTGTCTTTGAAGGGAAAAATAAGAAACCAAACCTGTTTTGGAAAGGATTCTTGAGATCTAGACTCCTTTACAAGAAAGGATTCTTTAATCTATAATCTTCTTTTAGGAAAATGATTCTTAAAATCATAATCTCCTTTTAAGAAAAGACTTCATAAAGAAGATTATCTTGGAATGAAACTTTTCCTCTTTAACAATTACTATCAACATAAAATCTTTCATAAACAAGAACACAGTTTAATTATGACAAATATTCAAAACAACTTTAATTAAAAATAAATCTACTGCTATGTGTGACTATAAGTTGAAAAAAAAAAAAAAAAAAAGCTTACAACCTCCCCCTTTGTCAAACTTATGAATAAGACACAATCTTAAGCAAAACACAATCAATATCATCAATCAAAAATGGTTTTGCATTAAGTAAAAAAACAATAAACTGAATAACTCCCTCTCAATTAGTATACTCCCCCCCTGAGTAATTAAACCAAATCACTTCCAAGTGATTAGCAACCAAAAGCACGAGAGGGTTAGTTCAGTTCTCGATCAATGAATATAAAGTCAAATCACAAACAAACAAAGAATAAATAATGGCTAATTGATTCACTGCATATGAAAGAAACAACATTAGCAAGTGCAACAAGGATCAACAAACACAATAAATAACCTGCATCAGTAACCACAGTTCATAAAAAAGAAGTTCAACATCTTCAACTTTTTATCAACATAAAAACATAGAAAACTCCCCCCGAGTGTGAAACCAACCAAGGAAACACAAACCAACACAAGCAAGACAACCTTCTCCCAGTAATACTCTCTCTCTAGCTAGTATACTCGTAAAATAACAGTAAAAATCACTAAACATATATAAGAAAATATACATATAGATGAGTATAAAATAATGGGCCCATAAGTAAGTTTGCTTTATATACAAATCTTTACATAATATAATATAGTCACAAAATAACAACTTGACAGTGTTGTCATACCCTTCCGCTTCTTGACGTTCCAAGTGACCGCATCTTACCTACTACCTGCAAAAACATTGAAAACAAAGGGGTAAGCACTAATTGCTCAATAAGTAAACCCGCTATGCTACCCTTCTCTCTCCACTACTTAAATTCTGAATTTCTTTCCTTACATCAGACTTCTTTATTCTTCTCTATTTTTTTTGTTCTTTCTCTATTCTTTCTCAATTTCTAATTTCTCACTACTCATGATAACAGGCATGGTATCATGCATATGTAAGATGCAAATGCACAAATGCATAGGATGTGCATTTTCTTTTCTGTTTTTTTTTCTTCTATTTTTCTATTTTTCTTATTCTGTTTTCTGTTTTCTGTTTCTTTTCTCTGTATTTCTTTCTATGCTTCCTTTCTTTCTATTCTTTTCTTTCTTTTCTAATCTTTCTTTCTAATCTTTCTTTGTATTCTTTGTATTATTTCTTTCTTTCTTGCCGATCGGACTCGGTTGAGGCATGGATTTGAAACCCTGGCCGAGTGAGTGTATTCTCTAATTCTGGGTACAGTCCTCATCCACATGCACTTCTAATGAACTGTAAAATTCTTCTTTCTGAATTCTGAGGCCGCTCACTAAAGGTGGCGTGCATGCGGGGCTATGTCATTCACGGGTTCCCCATTGCAACAACCTTCTCTTCTTTTATCTTTTTACACTTCTTTAAATAAAAATTCAGATTTGAACTTCTTTAATATTTTCATTTCTTTCTATTTGCTCTTTAATGTTTTTTAATTCTTTTTAATGCTCTTATGAGTATGTATGCATGTAGATAGGCTCATGCTTATAATTCTTTCTAAATTCACATGTTTAGATGCAACAATGCAATATGGAATGTAAACATGTCATTCTCTACCATCTACAAACTCATCTCAAGATAACAAATAATCATACTCATTCATGTACTTTTCTTTGACTTTTCATCAAACAATTTATGTGCACACACAAGCTCTAAATTGGCTACACTTCTACTTCTCTTCTAAGCCACCAAAATTTGAAACAAAATTCTCTAAGATTAACGCCAAACCTGTCCAGGATTTACACTCCATAAATTCTACTCCAATTCTTCCATAATTCATCTAAACTCTCATCAAACATCAAGTACACAAACACTACTTCTCATGGATAAATTCTAACCATCATTCAACATCCATTCCATCAACAATTCTTCATATATAAGCACATACATGCATAAAAGAAATTCTCTACACAATATTACTCCAATCATAACTAAGGTTGGATTTACTTACCTTAGATGTGAGCAATCCAACACTTTAGTAGTCTTCTTTGATCCAATTCTCTTTCTCTTAAATCCTATGAACACAAATCATAAGAATTCAATACTTTAAAAATTAAAACTCATATCTTACTACAAGGATCTTACCTAAGGATGCTTGGGATTGAAATTCCACTAAAAATAACTCAAAATCTATGAATTTCCCTTGAAAAAGAATTGAAGAAATTGAGAGAATTTGGGGATGAAGGTGGCGTGAAAGAGGAGAAGAAATGGCTAGGGTTTCATTCTTCAACTCTTAATATAACAAAATATTATTTATAGTTTCCCATTTTACTCTTGCACTTTCTATGAAATTCCATCTATATCCCTTAGTCAATTACCATAGTACCCTCATTTTTATTGCATTCTCCATGAAATTTTATCTCTTTTCACTCCCCACATTTTCAACTAATTATGAGTAAAAAGACCATTTTATCCCTAATGAAATTTTGAGGCATTTTCTTCACACTTGTTCAAGATAACTTTAAAAAAATTCAACTAAGGGTATTAGGGCATAAGTAAAGTTACGTACCTCAATGTGGGTGTTACACTCCTCCTCTTTGTTCATAATGTTTGGCAATCCTATAAAATTTAGGAACGTGAATATTGCACTGACTCTAAAAATATATGTAGGGGCATGTAAGATTGAGGTAAGCACACCAGGAATCGTTTGAGCAAACTAAACCAATTTAGATAGTGTGTGGTGACCGTCAACACTCATGTGAACATAGTGAATCAAGGAAACAACTTCACTCTCAAGGTGGCGACATGGGTATAAAGGCAACAGATCTTAAACACTTATTCTACTTTGAGCAAAAACAACAAAAAAATAAAAAGTTATCACGGGATCAATAAAAAATTAATAAGGAGGCAAGTGATACACATCTATACATATGACATTTTAAACAATTCTCAATCTTTAATAAAGATGTATAAGGAGAATCTCTTCCATGTAGTTCAACAATCAAAGTTTCATAACTCAATACATACATGATAGCAATCAGCAAGAAAACTTGATCATTTGTGTGCGCTATGTCCTCAAGGGGGTGAATCATGACACATTGGTCAAATTGAAATAATATATATTATATATCTCCCCCTTCCGTCATGCCTTTTTTCATTTTTTTTTTTTTTTTGTTTTCTTTTTTTGAACATAATATGAAAAATTTTGAATTCTTTTTCATAGCAACTGAGATTAAATGGGAAAATTCTCTCAAGAAGTAACCAAGTGTAGCTTTCACACTTGCAAGGAGGTAGCCTTCTAAATGGTAGATTTTCTAAAGACATAGGGGTCTCTACATCCTAGAAAATTACTCAAAAATGACTTTCACACTCCAAGCAAGGTAGTTTTTTCACAACGTGATAAGAATCAAGCACTAAGCACTCAAGGATGTAAGAAAGTCATTATTCTTCAAGAGATGAGAAAAACAAGGTGGACACCACACTCATTGCATACATTTCACAAGAGAGAAATATTTTCGATGACACTACACAGATCAAATACACTTGCAACTCTAAAACAAGAGAATTTTCTCATGATCTAATAAAACAAAATTATACTCAAGTTGAATCAGTCCAATGGACTCCCTGAAATTCGCAAATATTTGAAAATCTAAAGCCTTTGTAAACAAGCTAGCTAGTTGAGAGTTTGTGTTTACATGTGCAAGAGTGATGACCTCCTCTTCAACTAAGTCTCTAAAAAATGGCGCCTAATGTCAATGTGTTTAGTCCTAGAGTGTTGTATTGGATTCTTAGAAATATTGATTACACCAGTATTGTCACAAATACAATTATACACTCTTGATCACATAACATTTGTTTAAGCCACAAAACCTATGTACAACAACTTCCTATAGCAATGTCAACCTATTCAAGCTCCTTATACACAGCGGCAACCTAGTAGTCATCTTTAAGATCTTGTTTAGCATTCTTTGGTTCTGCAAAAGAAACAAAACACAAGTTATTAATCTCATTCATTCTTTTGCTTCTTGTTACCATTACCTCTTTGGGATCACCAATCACATTTGAAGGTGGGTGCGCTTTCTTGATCCAAGAGGGTGGTTCTTTGCTTGTGGAGGTCTTTCTTTAAGTGATCTCATCAGAAAGATCAACAATTAGTTCAAGCCCATCACTTTGCAAAACTGATGCTTGTCCTTGTTGTGCTCACATCATGTCTTGATGTTGTGCTCACATCGTCTTCACTTGTGGTCACCTCAATAGGACCAATTATATCATCAATTTCATCTTCCTTCATGAATCCAAGCTTCTTGTGCCATAACTCAACACAATATGTCTTTGTGCTGAAACAATAAACTTTATTAGACAACACATAGCAATTATAATCAGATCTCTTTCCTTCAAGCATGGAAGTTCCTTCACGATTCAAGACTTGGCACTTAGATTTTGAAAATTGCATAGTAAAGTCTTTGTCACAAATTTGACTAATGCTTATAAGATTTGCTTTAAGTCTTTCAACATAAAACACATCATTCAGCATTGGGAAGCCAGAAATGACAATAGAACCTTTTCCAAGAATCTGACCTCTTTTGCCATCTGCATAAATTACATGACCAACTTCCCCAAATTCAAGATTAGTAAAAAAAATATGTGTTACCTGTCATGTGTCTTGAACAACCACTATCAAAGTACCATTGGTCATTTTGAAAAACAAGTAGTGAAGTATGAGTAACTAGACAATCAATTATTGTGGAATGTAACATCTACTGAAAACTAGTACAATGCATGCATAATAACAATAGAAAATTGGGCCCAAAGTTTTTCTTTTCATTACAAATCATGTGTATTTTATACATAAAGGGTATTGTTTACAAAATGTATTTTAAAAGACGAAACAGGGGAAACAGTGTAGCTATCTCTCTTCGCTTGCCGACGCCCCTCCGACTGCATCACCTAGATCCTGCATCCACAAAGGAAAATAACGGGGTGAGCACAAAATAATGCTCGGTAAGTAAAACTCTCTCTCTCTGTCTGTCCCCGTATGAATAACTCTTAATTCTTTCCTTATACTATTTCGATTCTATTTCTGTTTCTAATAACATCATGGCCTCATCTTACCGGGAGGTACATGGATGGCGTTCTCACACAAAGACCATCTCACTCTCTATGGCTATCGGGTGGAATTCACACAGTACCAACCCGTTCTTAGTGACTACCGAGTGAGGATCACAAAGCACCAACTCGGTTCTTTCCAACTATCGGGTGGAGATCACCTAGCACCTACCCGTTCCTCATGAATTTTGGGTAACGATCACCAAGCATTTACCCGTCTCTAGTCACTATTGGGTGATGGTCACAAAGCATCAACCCACTTCTACTAAATGTTGGATGATGATCACAAAGCATCACCCCACTTATCTAACAACTAACCGGGTAGCGGTCACAAAGCATCTACCCATTTCTACTACTCATCGGGTGACGATCACAAAGCATCGACCCATCTCTCTAAGGGCTATTCGGATGATGATCACAAAGCATCAATCCGATTCCCATAACGGTCGGGTGATGATCACAAAGCATCATCCCAACTATACTACTCTTCTAATTCATTCTATTGTAGCATTTTTTTCAATGCTCTCTACCCTTAGAGTAATTTTACCCACTAAGCTCTCTACTCATAGGGTAATTGCATAAACCATTTCCTTACACTTTCTTAGGTCACTTTTTCATGTACAACTAGTGCCTATGGATGGTTCATCTTCACCAATGCACTTATGAGATGCCAACTTGCAATGTTGCAAGAATTAAGGTTCATTACTCACACTCAAACCTCTATTAGGCATTTCATCAAACAACTCATGTGCACTATAAAACTCTATCATAGCCATGATTCTAAAATTTTTCCTAACCATCCAAAATGGAGAAAAACCCCTTCACAAAGCCATAATAACCTGTCAAACAAAACACTTCCAAAAAGGGTTCCATAACACCCCTTCAAATCCATCTCAACTACCTTGCCAATCCAACAACCCATTTCTCATATTTGCAAAGAATAAACAATCACAAAGCATAGAAATCTCTATTTAATCCTTCATACATGCCATAATACATGTACATCACATACATACATCAAGTCTAACAAAACCCTAATCAAGAAATTTCATAAATCTCAACTTGGGTTGGGTTTTACTTACCTTGTTATGGAGAGACTTCACAAATTCTTCCTTTCACTTGTTAGCTTGACTTTTCCTCTAATCTTAACCAAAAGAATGAAAACCCTCAAATACCAAAATGAACTAAAACTCACAAATCACACAACTTAAGGAGAAATCCTTACCTTAGGAAGCCTTAGGTTACTTTTCCACCCCAAAACACTTCAAAACCCCTTGGAAAACCTTGATCAAAAGAAGAGAGAAGTTGAGAGGAGTAAAGATGGGAAGTTGCGTTTGAGAAGAAGAAATGAGGGGTTTCTTTGATTCTAATTCCTTTTAATGAAATATAAACACACTCATTCCCATTTTGCCCTTATTCTTCTTTGGGAATTCCATCCATATCCTTTGATTCATTACAAACTCACCCCCAAATCAACACATTCTCCATGAAAAATCCTTACAATTAACTCCCCACTTTTCCTGCTAATTAGGGGTAGAAAGGTCAAATTACCCTTAGGGAAGAAAATATCTAAAACTCAACAAACAATTTAGTCGGCTGTCGCGTATCGCACCTCCGCTGCTCCCAGTAGCCTTCCCCTCCCGTTCAACCTCTCTTCGCCGCGGCGATTCTTCGCCAGCACTGGCAGACCGAACTTCTTCGTTTTCAACCAATTTCGTGGGCAAACATTCAACACGACACTAAATCAAACAATAACACCAAAAACCAACAGAGCGAAAGAGGAAACAATAACTACGTACCTCATATGGGGCGTTACATGGAATTGACTCTTTGAAATAATTTTTATTAATCAATAAAAGGCATTATCCACTATATTACGTAAATCATATTATATGTATTGATATATGTCCTTAGGATGGTAGAACCGTGACGAGGGTATCAAGTGTTTTAAATCTTGATCATGAGAACTCTATGAGCACATACGGTGGCCATTCTAGAAATGTTTGTAGCCCTAGTGTTATTCTTACCAAGGACATAGATAATATGGTAACGTTATCATAGTGTTAAACGACCCTGTTGAAAAGTTAGTGATTGATCTCACTTGTCAAGGTTGTTTGCTAACAACCTGAAGCGACACATGGGTGGTTGCTGTAGGCAAGTTCATTGGACAGACCCACCAGAGGATTCCATATGTATGGTAACCCAGTGTCATGGAATAAATCCTCTAATGGATGGTGGTGCATGTGATCCTTAGACTTGAGATCACCAGAGCACCTTATGCACCAATTGGTGTAGTTTGACACTAGCCCAACGTAGTTCTATTCAGAGTTGTCAATACGGTAGTGATTGGCTACATTGAGAAGTGTATCGAGACTATGGTGGATTGACAAAGGATTCATCACTTCTAGGTATGGGAGAAGTTATCTCACTGGGTAATTCAATAATTGGTAATGACGCTAAATTTGTGGCCACAATGGGATTGAGTTGATGCTCAATCTAATTTAATATTCCTGTCATTGGTCTAGTAACTAAATACAAACAAGTCGAGGATATCTGAGGTTGACACTATTTCTATACCTCAGTCTCAATGAGATAACAGATGATGAAAGGATTTGACTACACAGTAACATACCATTGACAGTCTACGACTTTGCTAAATCGGAATCTATCGGGTGGCCATGATGCCTTGCTAGGGGCCAATCTTGGTCTGTGTGTAGTGAGACAATTAATTGGTTTTAATCGCGACACTACACACTGCCTATATGATGAGGAGCCTACATGTTACATGCTTAGAAGATAATTTAAGAATCAAGAGGATAACATATCCCTAACAACTTCAACAAGTAAATTAATAGGAGTAAATTATTCCCCTCTTATACCAAAACCAGCGTATGAAAACCCATCAAGTCCACCTAGTTCACCAACACAGTAAGAAGTATTAGGAACTTATAGTCAAATTAACACAATAACAAAACCTTTTGAAATTAACAAAGAATTATTAAAACAAGAATTCCTACAAAATTATAATAAAGAAAAAAGACAAATATTTTTTACAAAATTTAATCCAGAAGAACAAAATACCCTTAGATCTGAATGGTACAATACACAAGAAAAGTTAAAACAAAATATTTATTTCTTTAATTGGTTAGAAAATAGAAAATGTTATCAAGATTTAAGTGAAAAGAAAACTATTTTTGTTACCACTAATGCGACAAAAAATTGGCAAACATCAACAAATAAAACTATTACATCTGTCCATCCACCTTTAGAAGAAATTAAAATAGAACATCAACAAGCAGAAATAATAGTATCACCATTTAAAAAAATTAATAGAATAGATGATGATAAAAAACAACCAACTTTAAGAGACATTAAAAATTATTCAACATCAAAATAATTACTCTAATCAAATTCTCCACACCATTAGTCAACAAATGAATAGGATAGAAGATAATACTACCCACATAATCACCAAAATTTCAAAAGCTCCCGGGAAGGAGATAGTAGAAACTTTAGGAAATTCCACACCTTTAGGAAATTCAACATCAACTTTTACATCAACTTCAACACCCCTTTATTCACAAAAATATGTTAAACCATTTTTTGAACCCTTTGACATTCCAAAAGAGGAAATTATTAAATTCAATAATCACAACACTATTCTAGAAAATATTAGTAAAAAACTTAGTGAATTATCATCCTCCAAAACAAACATTAATGTCCTTACAGAATCCGACCCAATAGAAGAATTAAATCAAAATTTTCAAAACTTATCTATTAATAAAATGAGAAATAATATGAAATATCCTAAAACTCGAAACTATTATCCAAGACCTTCTTTGCCAGATATGCAATTTGAAGATATAACACAACTAGCAAGATCTTCCTACACTGGAACAGGAATAGATGAATGGAATATAGACAAAGTAGCTGAACATCAAATATGGTAGCATTAGCTCATAAATCACATGACAACACTGATCATCAAATAGCAAAAATATTAGTCTTAGGATTTACGTGAATGTTAAAAAATTGGTGGGATAATGATTTACTAGAATCACATAAACATCAAATATTACACGCAACAAAGAAGACTAGGAAAGTCAAAGTAGAAGGTACTCGTCAAAAAGAATATGAACAAGAAGAACAAGACGCTGTAGCTACATTAATTTATGCAATAACCAAAAACTTTGTAGGAGACCCAACAAGCTTTCAGAAAAAATCACAAGAAATATTATCAAACTTAAGATGTCCAACCATGGCAGATTTTAGATGGTACAAGGATATGTTTTTACAAAAAGCATTCACAAGAACAGACTGTAGGAAACCCTATTGGAAAGAAAGGTTCCTAGATGGTCTACCTAGATTATTTAGTCAAATTGTCAAGAATGCATTATACAAAAAATATGATGGAAATATACCTTATGAAGACTTAACATATGGAGATTTAATTAGTTTTATTAACAACGAAGCTTTAATAATTTGCACTTATTTAAAATTAAAGGCTAGATTAAAAAATGAATTAAAACATAAGAAAACAGAATTAAGTGGATTTTGTAGTCAATACGGTTATGAAAAAATATTACCTCCCTCTATAAAGTACAAAAAAGATAAAAAACAAAAACAATATAGAAAACCTTATTACAGAAGAGATTATAAATACGAACAGAAATCTTATGATAAACCTTATAAAAAGAAAAAATCCTCTAACAAGAAAATATCCAAAAAAGCCTATCACATGTTGGAAATGCAAACAACAAGGTCATTACGCAACCAAGTGTCCTATGAAAAATCAAATCAAAAAATTAGAAATAGATTCATAATTAAAACAACAATTATTAAAAATTATTCAAACAGACTCTGAAGAAGAATCTAGTTACAATACGGATAATGAAGACATGATTTATCAAATTCAAGAAAATTCTTCTGAATCAATGATTGAGTCGTCACAAGACTCTAATGATTGTGATTGCATGGGGCCATGCTACTGTGTAATGAAATCAATAAATATGATATCAACATCTAGACCTAAGTCAATAAATATTATCACCAAATCAAAAGAATTTTTATTAGATATTATTGACAAAATTCAGGATGAAGAAATTAAAAGAGAATATTTATTAAAACTTAAAGAATTAATTTTATCAAGAGAAAAACAAACAGATGTAGATTCTTATAACTTAAAAGACATATTAAAAAGATTCGACAAACCAACACAAGTTACTTTAAGTGATTTACAAGAAGAAATCAATATTCTGAAAAATCAAGTTAAAGAATTACAAAATGATAATATTGAAATCAAAACAGATTTATTATGTTTAAACGCCTTCAAAGAAACTGTAGGACAACCATCAACCTCAAAATCAGGATCAAAGATTAAAGAAACTGAAGAAGAATTTATTAATGAAATTTCTAGAATTCAATTTCAAAAATGGCATGTTTACATTAGGATCAATATTAATCATGAATTAGATATTATTACACAAGTTTAGTAGACACTGGAGCAGATCAAAACTGTATAAGAGAAGGATTAATTCCAACCAAATATTATGAAAAAACAAAAGAGAGATTATATGGAGCAAATGGTCAACAATTAAACATTAATTATAAATTATCTAATGCTCATGTTTGTATACAAAATTTTTGTATTAAAAGTACCTTTATTTTAGCAAAAGATTTAGATCAAGATGTTATATTAGGTACACCTTTTATCACTGAAATTTACCCTTTTAGTGCAACCAATACAGGAATTACAACCAATATTTTAGGACAGAATGTTACATTTGAATTCGTCAATCCACCATTAATGAAGGATATTAGTAAGTTAAAAAACATTTCAATATCTAAGATAAACACTATTACCAAATTAAAGAATTTAGAAATTGTCCCTACCAAAGAATGGCTCGATTACCACAAAATTTTCGATGCTTGCATTACAAAAACTTGTTTTCAACTTTGTGCATTAAGATTTCAAAGGTTTCAAAATTATATTTTCGATAAAATGCAAAAATCAAAAAGTTTTTCTAATAGTCTCTCTCATCACAACAACTTTCAGGACACAGATTTTTTAGGAAAGAGTGAGAGTGAGGAAAAGATGGGCATTCCCATCAAACCCAAAAACAATCCAAAATAAAAAACATCGTATGCGATGCTACCACCTCAACAACCTATTACCCCACAAACAAAAACTTCACAATCAAGATCCTCAAAACCCAATAAACAGATCACCCAACCAAACCGGTTTACTCTTCTTGATGAAGAATCTGTTTCTTCATCTCCACCAAGAAATTACCAACAAGCCCTTACAATACCACCATCTTATTCACCTTCACCGTCAAAACCTACTGACATTAATCCCACTTTTCAATACATTGAGAAAGATATAACTCAATCAATTTGCATTGTTGAACCCGAATATTGGGGACAAACTATGCAAGAAACTTTATCAAAAAAATTTCCCTCCAGATTTTTATTTTATTCCTGATGATTTATTAAAAACAAGAACATTTTATGAATTTATTTTAGTTGATACTGATTCAATAGACATTACCAATAATCCAGACAGAAATGATCCCAATAGAATAGCTTTTTCAAAATGCAAAATTAAAAGGGTTTTGAGACCTACAGATCGGCGTACTAGAATTTATCAAAAACGCCCATTTTCTCAATCCTTCATTCCCCAAGAACTTTCTTATAAAGATTATCAAAAAGCTTGGTTTCATACTTTCTGTTTAACTCATACAACACACTCCTGGTTTTTCATTTTTGACAAAACTTGTCCAAAAACGTTTCCAAAATGGTTTCAACAATGGTTTAATTTTTTCGGTTTAAATGAAAAAATCTTTCCACCTTCGGTCTTGGAAGGATATTACTTGTTTACAAAAAATTTCAACAACAGTGAAGACTCTTTGCTAGCTTTTTCCAGCAATTTTTTAATTGCATGGATAATGAGTTGGCAATTTCATATCACTACTCCTCCTCCTCCAAAATTCTGAGAATTACAAAGAAAAATTCTTATTAAATGGTGGCCTCATTTTTCCATCCAAAATATTAGTCCACCAGCTGTGCAGATGTGGATCTCTCAACATCTGCAGTTATGTCAACCTCAACAACAATCAACATTTTTGACGCAAAAATCAAGACTTCTTGCTGAGTTGGCTCAATGTCAAAACCCTCAAGATATGGACAAAATTATTATGGCCATTGGATCTTCAACATCTCAAAAAGCAGACTCGGACAGCACCGAGTGATCAAGATGAGGATGAATATTTTGCATGTTCCAAAACCAGATCAATTATGACTTCAATAAAGGTTAATGCCTCAGCATCATTTTTCAACACTTTCGGCGAATCCTCAAGATTTATCCAACTTCTCTACAACACTTGTCAAGAAGAATTTCAATAAAGACTTTTACCACATGCTTGCATCACTTTCCTGCAGCAATAAATGCTTTTCAAGATAACCTGACTTTTTCAAGATTTTTCAAGCTAGCCTTCATCACGTGGCATCTGCAAGAATTACAAATTTCAAACTCCAAAGTTTGCAAGTAGCAATTGTCAAGCTCCTCTGACAACAAGCAAGATTTTCAAGATATCCTTTAATGAGCCTTATCAGTTTGTCTGCCATTTTCAGAGCAGATCCTCAATAATTCAAGACACGTATCCAAGACAGCTCATCACTTATCAACAACTTTATCTTTTCTCTATAATGTATTAATGTAATGGATTCAAATACTTTTGAAATCCGATCGTTTGTATTATAAATATGTTTACCTTCTTTTGTTTCGACAAAGGGTAAAAATCAGAGTGTTAAAATCAGGGTGTTAGAATCAGAGTGTAAAATTTAGCAGTTAGTTTGAGGGAACAAAACTTTTCTACAAATTATCTTTGATAAAAGTTTCTTCAGCAACTCTCTCATTAACACTCGTAAGTTTTGCCATTATTTCTTTTCAAAGTCTTTACACTATTCAAGTCTATTACATTAATTATCTCAAGTTAATTACTATTTATTACATGCTTTGATTCATCCACTTTTATTTTAACGATCCTGCTTTATATGTTATCAGAGCCAAGTTGTGTCAATAGAAGTAGTGATTAGAAATTAAAAATTGCACAAAACAACATCCATAACGTAGTGACTATAGTTGATTACTATTCACAGGATATTACTGTTCATCACTATTCACTATTAGGCTTTTGAATCAGAGCATCGTCAGTATATTCTTGTTCATCCATGCACTGTTCACAGCTTGATTGAATTAAGGGTTAGATAAATCTAGAAAGTTTTAATCTAGAAAAACTCTAGAATTGATTCTAGGTTACGCTTGGTTAGCCTGGAGGGTGCGTTGGTTAGCCTGTTAACCGTTGGTCAGCCATGTTAGGTGGTCCCGAAGGTGGTCCCATACCTTGGTGGTCCCGTGATCTAGGAGAGAAACTGGAAC
Source organism: Pistacia integerrima (assembly GCA_026225825.1). Lineage (NCBI taxonomy): Eukaryota > Viridiplantae > Streptophyta > Magnoliopsida > Sapindales > Anacardiaceae > Pistacia > Pistacia integerrima. The sequence continues at coordinate 8,062,395 of CM047746.1, read as the reverse complement.
TTTTAGGTTAGAATTATTTTAGAGATGTCTAATTTCTTAAGGAGATTAGGAAGTAGCAGTAAGCGAGACGATAGTAGTAGCAGTAATGCTATTAGAATTAATAATCAACAACAAAACACTAATAATAATCAAGAATTAATGAAATCTATTAACACTCAAGAGATTAATATGGCAAAAATAGATCAACACTTACATAACTGGAACATACCACCAGTTAAAAAAGACACAATATATCAAATAGGTAGTTTTGAATTTATGTCAGATTACTCTATTAAAACAACAGAAGACACAATAATGATAACCGAAGAAAAGGTTGAAGAAATTCAACTTCTTTCTGAAGAAGCAATACACAGACATAGACAAAACAACTATAAATTTTTACACATAGGATTAGTACAAGTAGCAGTAAAACCATTATTTAGATTAGGACAAAACATTCCAATATTAGTAATTTTAAGAGACGCAAGAAATTTAAACTTCAATAACTCTTTATTAGCAGTATTAAATTCTAATTTAGAAAGCGGTCCAGTATATTTTGATTGTTATCCAAACTTTACAGTAGGTTTACATGATCCAACAATACTGCCTGCATTAACTATTAATTTAAAAGCTTCTAATCTTACTTATCAATATAAAGCCCAACCAGTAGCATTAATATATAGAATTTATTACAAAGTTATGAATACCACAATAAGTCCAAGAGCCATTAGGATGTCCCCACTAGGACACACAGTTATAATGGAAGCCGATAAAGCAAAACATAAAACTTTTACACCAAAAAGATTAGCTTGGGATGAAATTATTAAACAAACAGATTGGAAATTGAAATATATATATATATCAAAATTAAATCAAATCCTCAAATCTCTACAACTTAGGGTTTCACCGATTCTTTAAACCATATTCAAAATTAACTCAATAACTAACCCCAATTTATCAAACCTAGCTTAAAACAACAATTAATTAACTCATACCCCAACATAAACAAGATTAAATCAAAACTCACATCAAAATCTAGGAATTTCTTCAAATACATTTATTAAACTCAACAAAAATAAAAAGGAGTAACCTTTCATGATCTTTCATTAATTAAGAAAGTTAAAGAAAAAAAAGAATTGATTTTAAGTAAAAAAAAATAAAAATAAAATTAATATCATCTTACCTTGTAATCCAAAAGAGTAACCTTTCTTGAGTATCCATGTAATAACTCTCTCTAGCTAGTATACTTTGGGAAATATAATGTGAAATCACTAAATATGTCATAGAAAAACATATATGTATATAAGTGTAAGATAGTGGGCCGAGAAACTAACTTTTCTTTATATACAAATCTCTATATCAAGTAAAGTGTCATACAAATAAACTCAAAATACAATCGGACAGTGTTGCCAACTGTTAGAGTAGATGCCCTAGAGCCAATCAATTATTGTAGAATTGACTCTTTTAAATAATGTTCATTGATCAATTAGGCATTTTATTCTATATCGCGTAAATCATTATTGTATGTTATATGTCCTTAGAATGGTAGAACCGTGACGAGGTTATCAAGTGTTTCAAATCTTGATAGTGAGAACCCTATGAGCAGATATGGTGGCCATTCTAGAAACGTTTGTAGCCATATTATTCTGAAGTAAGGGCATAGATAATATGGTGAGGCTATCATAGTGTTGAACGACCTTGTCGAAAGGTAGTAACTGATCTCACTTGTCAAGGTTGTTTGGTGACAACCTGATGCAACACATGGGTGCTTGCTGTAGGCAAGTTCACTGGACTGACCCACCAGAGGATTCCATATGGATGGCAACCCTAGTGTCTATGAAACAAATCCTCTAACGAATGGTGGTGCATGTGATCCTTAAACTTGAGATCACCGGAATGCCTTGTGCACTGATTGGTGTAGTTTGACACTAGCCCAACACATTCAGAGCTGTCAATGCGGTAGTGATTGGCTGCATCAAGGAGTGTATCAAGACTATGGTGGATCGATAGAGGATTCATCACTCCCGGGTATGAGGGAAGTTATCTTATGGCGCAATTCAGTAAATGACAATGACACTAAAACTGTGGCCACAGTGGGATTGGGTTGTTGCTCTATCCAGATTATTATTCAGGTCATTGGTCCAGTAACTGAATACATACATATCGAGAGTAACTAAGGTTGACACTATTTCTATGCCTCGGTCTCATTGAGATAACGAATGATGAAAGGATTGGATTGTATGGTAACCATATTGTTGATAGGTAGTTGCTTCGCTCAATCCGAATCTATGGGGTGGCCATGATGCCTTGCTAGGGGCCAATCTTGGTCTGTGTTTAGTGAGACGATTAATTGGTGTTAATCGCGATACTACACACTACCAGTATGATAAGGAGCCTACTGGTCACACACATAGAAGATAATTTAAGAATCAGTTTATAAGAAGGGTGTTTTCGTCTTTTTAGGCAAAAAGGTATTTTGGTAATCTCATAGTGCAATTAAATTTTTTGAGGTCATAGCCTTTATTTTAATTTGATATTAAAATTAAATAAGTGAGATTACGTTTAAATATTTGTTCATATATATTTAAATAAATTATCATTATTGTTAAATGTTAATATTTTTATATATATATTAATTGAATTTAATTGAGATAATGATAATTAAAATTAAAATATCTAAATGGGGCTGTTTGGATATAAGGGGTGTTTGGGTTGGTGCCCAAGCCTATTCCATGATGGAATAGGGCAAAGTGTGCACTATATAAGTGCAACACTTTCTGAATTAAATTAGATTTTTTTTCATTCAATCATTAAGATTAAAACATTCTAGCCCCATTTCTCTTCTTCCCACGCCAGTTTGTCTTTTTGCTTGAATCAAATATTATTTGATTCCTTCTTGGTTCTTAAGGATAAAGAGGATCTAGCAAATCCCTCTTCAGTTCATTGGGGTTATCTTCGTGTGGACTACATTGGTTCGATCCTACTCTTGGGTCGGTAGCGAAACCTGTTCAGAGACAAGTTAGAGAAGTCTCCAAATGTGCGTATAATTTCTTAACTATAGACTGAATTTTTTATAGATTCTAATATATCTTATAAAGTGTAAATTTGTGTCCTGATCTTGGTTCTAAGGAATGATCCATGTTGTAAATAATTTTTGTTTTCTGTTGCCATGACTTGATCCTTTCCTAACACCAACTTCCTTCACTACTTGACGTTCCATCCAATCGCATCTCATCTACTACCTGCAAAAACAGTGAAATCAACAGAATGAGCACTAATTGCTCAGTAAGTAAACCCACTATGCTACTCATTTTCCTCCATTACTCGTATTCTGGATTTCTTTCCTTACATCAAACTTCTTTATTCTTCTCTACTCTCTCTAAGATTCTAGTTTCTCACTTACCGATATGTAAGCACAAATAGGGAAACTAACTCAGGATAGTAGAAATGGCATGATGCATATGCATAATGCATAAATGTTTTCTATGTAAAGCATTTTCTTTTCTATTTTTCTGTTTTCTTATTCTGATTGCTATTTCTCTTTTGTTTTCTGTTTCTTTTCTACTCTCTCTTTGCTTTTCTATTCTTCCTTTCTTTTCTTTTCTATTCTTTCTTTCTTTGTCGATCGAACTCGGTTGAGGCATGGATTCGAAACCCTGGCTGTGTGAGTGTATTCTCAAATTGTTTCTTGGGTACAGTCCTCCTGCACATGCACTTCTTACGGACTGTACAAATTCTTCTTTCTTATTCTTAGGTCTTTCACTAAAGGCAGCATCCATGTAGGGCTATTCTTATTCTTTGTCACTCACGGGTTCCCCATCGCAATAACCTTTTCTTTTCTTATCTTTCTTTTAGGAATTAGTATTTAGTTTCTTTTCTTTTCTTTGATAATTGAATCTATAATGAATTTTCTTTTCTTTCTTTCTCTTTGTTCTTTAGTGTTCTATGCATGTAGATGGGCTTATTCTTGTTATTCTTTCTAAATTCAAATGTTTCAATGCAAGAATGCAATATGGCATGTAGACATGTCATTCTCTACCTTCTCTACCATCTATAAACTCATATCAAGATAACATGCTATCATGTTCATACATGCCCTTCACTTTGAAATTTCATCAAACAATTTGTATGCACAAGCAAAACACTAAGTTGATTACACCTCCATAACAATCTCTAACAACCAAAATTTGGAGCAAAGCTCCCTAAAATCAACACCAAACCTGGCCAAGAAATCACACTCCATAATTCTACTCAAATTCTTTCATACTTCATCCAAACTTCTTGCAATCACCATATACACAAATACTACTTCTCATGGTTGAATCCTAACCATTATTCAACATCAACTCCATCAATAATGCTCAACATGCAACACATACATATATGTAAGAATTTCTCTACACAATTATTGCTCAAATCATAACTAGGGTTGGATTTACTTACCTTGAATTTGAGTAATTCCAACACGATAATCTCTCTTTGGTAGAATTCCTCTTCCTCTTAAACCCTAAGCATATAAAACTATAAGAATTCAACACTTTAAAAATTAATCTCACATCTTATTGTAAGAATCTTACCTTTGGATGCTTAGGATTGAAAATCTATAAAAATCTAGCCAAAATCCTATGAATTTCCTTGGAAATTTAGTGAAGAAATTTGAGAGAATATGGGGTGAAAGTGGCATGAATAATGGGTAGAGTGGCTAGGGTTTTCACTCTTGAACCCTTAATATCACATAATATTATTTATAGATTCTCATTTTACCCTTGCACTTTCTATGAAATTTCATCTTTGCCCTTTAGTCAATTACAATAATGTCCTCATTTCCATTGGATTCTCCATGAAATTCTACTTCTTTTCACTCTCCACACTTTCAACTAATTATGGGTGGAATGACCATTTTGCCCTTAAGCAAGTTTTCTAGAATTTTCTCAAAAATTCTAGCGAGTTATTTGCCCCGGCTAAATTTTTCCTTTGCCTTGGCAAAAAATTCCAGATAATTCTTTGCCCTGGCGAACCTTTTTCTTTGCCTCGGAGAAGTCTGAAATTTCTGACATACAAATTTGGGCAGAAAGTTTATTGCCGCAGCGACAAAATTCCTTTACCACGGCAAAAAGTGAAAATGCCAATCTTCTTTCTTTCACCTTGGAATAAGTAATACTAAGGGCATTAAAACATAAATAGAGTTACACACCTCGATGTAGGTGTTAAAATCCAACCAAAGGAAAAATATAATATGAGAGGAAAAGAGAGAAGTTTAAAAAGTATTAACTAATAATTTATTTTGTGGGGTCAACATGAAGTTAAGTTGGGTTAAAATTATAAAATCCATAAACTATTAATATTTTTTTGAAATTTTTGAAAAGTTCAATGGATTCAATTGAACCCACAAGCCACTATATGGCTACGTGCCTGTATATACATGCACATCTCTCTCTGTCTCTCTCTCTCTCTCTCTCTCTCTCTCTCTCTCTCTCTCTCTCTCTCTCTCTCTATATATATATATATATATATATATATGTACACACACACACACACATATATATAGCTCATATATATCTTTATACTCATATATGAATAAATATAATATATATGCATGTGGTAATTTTTTCAAAAGTTCAGGGCATGCAACAATTACACATGCGTATATATGTATATATGTATTGGAATACTTTACTTTCACATTTATTTACTATTGCTTTTCATTACATAATTTTTATTACATTCCTTTCCTCAAGATTTTAACGATCCTGCCTTATATGGTATCCGAGCCAAGAGTCATTAGAAGTGAGAAATTAGGAATAAAAAACTGCACAAATTAGCTGTATTACCATAGTTACTATAGCAAAATGCTGTTCAAAATCACTATTCACAGTCACTGTTTGTCACAGTTCACTATTAGTAGTTACTGTTCATCCGTATCCCTATTCATTTCTTAGTTAAATTAAGGGTTAGATAAATCTAGAAGGTTTTAATCTAGAAGAACTCTAATTGGCCAGCCTGTAACTGTTGGTCAGCTGTGTTAGATGGTCTCAAAGATGGTCTCGTACCTTGGTGGTCCCATGATCTGGGAGAGGAACTGGAACTTTTAGGTTAGAATTATTTTAGAGATGTCTAATTTCTTAAGGAATTTGGGAAGTAGCAGTAGGCAAGATGATAGTAGTAGCAGTAATGCTATTAGAATCAATAATCAACACCAAAACATAAACAATAAACAAAAATTAATGAAATCAATTAATACTCAAGAGATCAATATGGCAAAAATTGATCAACACTTACAATTGGAAAATACCACCAGTTAGGAAAAACACAATATATCAAATAGCTAGTTTTGAATTTATGTCAGATTACTCCATTAAAACAACAAAAGACACAATAATGATAACCGAAGAAACGGTTGAAGAAATTCAAATTCTTTCTGAAGAAGCAATACATAAACACAAACAAAACAGTTATAAATTTTTACACATAGGATTAGTTCCAGTAGCAATGAAACCGTTATTTAGATTAGGACAAAACATTCCAATATTAGTAATGTTAAGAGATGCAAGAAATTTAAACTTTAATAACTCTTTATTAGCAGTATTAAATTCTAATTTAGAAAGTGGTCCAATATAATTTGATTGTTATCCAAACTTTACAGTAGGATTATATGATCCAACAATAATGTCTACATTAACTATTAACTTAAAAGCTTCTAATCTTACTTATGAAGATAAAGCCCAACCCGTAGCATTAATATATAGGATTTATTACAGAGTTATGAATACCACAATTAGTCCAAGAGCCATTAGGATGTTCCCACTGATAAGAGCTTGAAAGTATACATTTTATTCGTGATTTAATTGGATTATTTGTGGAAAAAGGTGTTTAATTGTTGGAATTTGAATTTATTATTTCATAAATACCTTTTACGGGATCTTCAAACCAATATTTGAAAGAAAAATAATGATGTCGATGGAATTTGTGATGAGTAGGAACAAACGGTGCAAGAATCGGAGTTGAAACAAGAAAGTTATGACGCGTCGAAACTACAACGTAAAATTTGGAAATTCTTTAAGATGAGCATGCTTTGATGTTTTGATCATAACTTGAGCTGTGGTAATCTGAATTTGATTATTCTGGTGGATTTGGAAAGCTTATTCAAAGAGCTACAAAGTTCGTGTTGATGACTTTACCAAATTCTGAAGTTCACGGACTCTGGGGACAGAAAGAACGATCGTCGCAGCGATGGGTCTCGGGCCTGTTTGGGTTATTACATTCTCCTAATCCGAATTTGAGTGGGTTAAGGATTTTAATTCTTTTCCTAAGTAACATGAAAACCCTAGACTATAAATAAGGATTTTTAATTAGTTTTAAGGGGATTGAAGAAGGAGAAAGGACGGCCACTACTTTGGAGATCGGAATTCTTGCGATTCTCGTTCACAAATTAGAGAAGTGTTTCTATTTTCCGTTCTTGAACTCATGTTATTCAATATAATGGTTGTTTTTATTACTGTATTTATGAACTAAATCTCTTTTCTAGGGCTAAGATGTAGCCCAATTTATGAATATGTGTTGACTTAAATTGTTGTTAATTCTTATTGAGCTTTTAATTCTAAGTTTTATTATTGTGCATAATGCTTTCAATTCTTGAGGGCCTGAGAGTTGAATGATTTTATGGGTTGGGTTGAGATCGAGAGATGAAACCTGATTAGTCTAAGGTAATAAAACCATAGATTGAGCGAACGCTAGAGATAGGTTGCCGCGATTTGTAAGGCTCTGGTAAATTCCATAGAACTTAATGATCTCTTAGCTTCTAAATTCAACTTAGAGATATTTAGGTTGTTGCTTAAGGGTTAATTCGCTAATTGTTAGAGAGAAAGTTAGTGGAATATTAGGGAGTTTGGCCTTTAGAATAAGCTTAATTAGGTTAGCAATAATTGTCAATGCATAAGGATTGAATTGGTGTGAAATATGTGCCCTAGGTTTAGTCATATTGATTTCTCTACCAAAGTATTTATAAAATTCTGCTTTTATTTAGTTTTTAATTTGTTTTCATTTTCATTAATTCATTCATAAAATTCTGTTTCATCAAATAGCAATAAAATATACTAGTTTGGTACTTGGTAGGTAGTTCTCTTGGGATTCGACACTAGTTTACTCGAGTTTTACTACTTGCATGATTTCGTACACTTGCGAAAAGCCTATCAAGTTTTTGGCGCCGTTGCCGGGGAACTATTTTTTTTTTTTTTTTTACCAATATCAATACGAAATATTTAGTTACTAATTTGATTTGTTTTATTTTTGCTCGGAAATTAATTTTAATTTTAATTTAATTTAATTTTGTTTTGTTTTGTTTGTTTCTTTTAGTTAGACCTTCGAGAGCTTACGTTCAAAAGGTGGTGGTGATCTTAATCCCTTAGACCCTAAAATCGAGAGAACAATCTGACAGTTAAGAAAAGTGATGGCAAGCAACAACTATATGATGCCTTTAGAATGGAATTTTTCAAGGAGAGTAGGAGGAGTTCATGAATTGGATTTAGACAGTTACACTTCTTTGGCCACTCAAGTTTCAACTATTCAACAACAATTGGGTGCTGCACTCAAAGTTAATGCTATCAAGTCTCCTACTTTAGTTTGTGAAATTAGAGATTGCCAAAGAGGAAGTCCATTTGCACAACCCGAACACTTCAATTATGTCAACAACTTCCAAAGAAGGCAAGGGAATCCATATTCCAACAATTATACCCCAGCATGGTAAAATCATCCTGATTTCTCTTGGAGCAATAACAACGATCTTACGCCACCTCGTGGTTATCAAGCTCAAGAGAAGAAATCAATTTTGGAAGATGTGCTTACCAAATTCATTGAAGAGAAAGCAAGAGGTTTGAGAAGACTGACATCCTTGTCCAAAATCAATCAGCCTCTATTAGGAACTTTGAGACTCAAATTGGACAAATTTATAACATATTAGCATGAAGAGTTCAAGGGGTTTTGCCGAGCGATATAGAGAAGAATCCGAAGGAACAAGCACATGCAATCACCTTGAGGAGTGGAAGAAGTTTGGAAAATTTAGAGGGTGAAAAACCGAGGAAAGAACAAAACCTGAAGGACGATCGCCGCATCGATGAAGATGGTGGCCACAGCGAGCGTGAGATTGTAGAGAAATTCGTCAAAAACAGGGACGATCGCCGCGGCAAGCGTGATCTTTCTCCGAATGCGTCAGAAGTTTCAACTCATCGCCGCGGCGATGAAGCTAGTGGCTGTGGCGAGCGTGCATCTGAGCAGAAACTTCCTTTCAGCCAGGCAACCATTCCGTACCCACACCGTTTGAAGAATCAGAAGCTTGAAAAGCAATTCGGTAAGTTTATTGACATGTTTCAAAGTTTACATATTAATATCCCTTTTATTGATATGCTAGAACAGATGTCGAAATATGTGAAGTTTCTCAAGGAGATCCTCACGCACAAGAGAAAATTTGAGGAACATGAGAAGGTTATGTTAACGGAGGAATGCAGCGCGCTAATTCAAAAGAAACTACCACCTAAACTACGAGATCCAGAGAGTTTTACTATCCCTTGTATTATTGGTAATTGTTATTTTGATAAAGTGTTATGTGATTTAGGGGCAAGTATTAACTTAATATCGTTTTCCATCTACAGGAAGCTTGGATTGGGAGAAGTGAAGCCAACCACCATGTTTCTCCAATTGGCAGATCGATCAATAACATATCCTAGGGGGGTGGTAGAAGATGTCTTGATTAAGGTAGACAAACTGATTTTCCCAATAGATTTCATAGTGTTAGATATGGAGGAAGATCAGGAAATGCCTTTAATCCTATGACGACCTTTCCTAGCCACGTGTAAAGCATTGATAGATGTTCATCAATTGAAATTAATCTTAAGTGTAGAAGATGAGCAAGTAGAGTTTAATGTTTTTGATGTTAAGAAGCGTCCATCTGACTTAGACAGATGCTTTGAGATTAGTGTCCTTGATAACATAGTGAATAAAAAATTAGAAGAAAATTACCCTAGTTCACCCCTAGAGAAGTGTTTAGTCAACTCTAGGACAATGGACGTTGACTTTGAGATAGTAGATGAACAACAATTAAAGCCTTATGGGAATGGTGAAATTAAGGATATGAGGGCTTGGATTCTCTTAGATGATCCGGATTGAAGAAAATGAAAAGTCAAGCTTACGACTTTAACCAAGCGCTTTTGGGAGGCAACCCAAGCTTTTTATTTTTATTTTTATTGATTAGTATGTTATTTTTGCAGGTGCTAATTTTCAAGTATGTTTAATTTTTTTTTTTTTTCTGTTTTGTGTAAATAATTTTGATGTTGTGGTTGTTTCTCTAAATTCATAAATTTAACACGTGATGTGTGTTTCCGATGAGGTACACCACAAGTTTCTTTGTTTTGATAGAATTAAAAGAAAATAATGGAATGAAAAGAGTTGGTGATCGAATTGTCAAGCGTATTCGCACTTCACTATTGCAAAAGGGGGTAACTTTTCTTTTTCTCTTTTTCCTTTTGTTTACATTTGTACATTGAGGACAATGTTGATTTTAAGGTTGGGGGTAGGAATTCGCACCTTTGTGCAAATTATTGACATATGGATTTAGGGAGCAGATTTTTTTTCTTTTATAGTTTTTTTTGTTTTATTGTGTGAGTTTTTTCTCTTGGATTAATTTATATGTCTATGATAGGAATATGATTGCAATAACATGAAACAAATGGAGGACATTAATTTTTGCCTTTAATTACGGATGATTGTAGATGTTAATGACATTTAGTTTGAGACCCTAGAGGTTTGTGGATTGAAAGTGGTTAAGTTTACTAACTTAGAGACGTTTTATGTGTGAATATTTCATGGACATTTTTGCAATCTCAACAAACTCTAGAACTTATTTGATAACCACTTGAGGCGAAATCCTAGAGTTCACATCACTTAGGAAATGATTTTGGCTGTTGTTGAACCGATTGAGCCTTTCAAGCCGACCCTTTTTATTGTCATCGCTAGTTAACCCTTTTGAGCCTTTTAAACACAATTTAACCTTCTTTTTCTTTCTTTGAACTTAATTTTTTCCCTACCCTGATTATAAGCCTAAAACACAATCCTACTCATTTTATCCTTAAGAGACTTAATTGTTATTCAAGCTTAGTACGGGTATTGGTGAGGAAGTGTAGTTTTGCCACAACCCAAGTTTATGCGAAGAAATTGGTTGGGGGTTGTGGAGTGCTTGTAAGATCAGTGGGGCTATGTGTGTGTTTTCTACTTCCTTCTTATTATTGTTGTAAAAAATAATAATAATAATAAAAAAAGAGACAGAAAAGAAAAGTGGGCATTGAAAAGCATTGTGAAGATTTGGAATTATACAAATGGGTTTATATTACTATCAGAAAGAAAGAGCTCGATAAAGGTTGGGAAGCTACTTAGTGAAAAAGGGAAGTGTTTTTGTATGATAGTAATAAGAATGAATGAAAATTAAGTCTCTTAATTTGATTTTTGTTAATTTCCCTTTTCGTTCCTTCATGAACTCATACCCTAGCCTAACGTTACAACCTTTCGAAAGACCTATTGATCCAAGGTAATGTGAAATTCTACATTAGTGGAGAGTTGTTTGAAAAGTGAGCCTATGGAGTTTGATTCCATGATTCAAATATAAGTCATAACCCGAACACTGAGATCAAAATTTTGTTCATGAATGTTATGCATAAAACCATCCGGGTTTATATACTAATGGTTTGTGGTTGTATGGATGTTCTAGGGTCGATAACAAAAATGGAATTGATGTTTGCATTGTCTGTGAGTTTAGGTGATTTTTAATTATTCTATTTGTTTTATGTGTATGCTATTTTTGAGACACCTTTATGAATTGATCCAAGAATTTTTGTTAGTTTTTGTTCTTGTTTGTATTTTTGGAGTTTAGGTTAAGTTTAGTATGGATGTTTATGGGTATCATCGCTGGAAACCCTCACGAGACTACAACTCATCCAACTAGGGCCACCTAGGGGCTTAAAGGCTTGTTGCATACGCTAAATGCAATCGTGTCAATCTACGAAGTGGCTCAGGATAGTTTAGATATAGGTTTTAATTGGTTGTTTTATTTTCAAGCTTAGAGACTTATTTTATCGCTTAGTTTGCTAGGGACAAGCAAAAAGTTGGTTGGGAGTTGTGACAAGAGCTTGAAAGTATACATTTTATTAGTGATTTAATTGGATTATTTGTGGAAAAAGATGTTTAATTGTTGGAATTTGAATTTGTTATTTCATAAATACCTTTTACGGGATCACGGGTGTATTTTGAGTATTTTCAGGTTCAAACTGATATTTGAAGGAAAAAGGAATTTGTAACGAGTAGGAACAAACGGTGCAAGAATCAGAGTCGAAACAAGAAAGTTGTGACGCGTCGAAACTACAACGTAAAATCTGGAAATCCTTTAAGATGAGCATGCTTCGATGTTTTGATCATAACTTGAGTTGTGGTATTCGGAATTTGATGATTCTAGTGGATTTAGAAAGCTTATTCAAATAGCTACAAAGTTTGTGTTGATGACTTTACCAAATTCTGAAGTTCATGGACTCTGGGGACAGAAAAAACGATCACTGCAACGATGGGTCTCGGGCCTATTTGGGTTATTGCATTCTCCTAATCCGAATTTGAGTGGGTTAAGGATTTTAATTCTTTTCCTAAGTAACATGAAAACCCTAGACTATAAATAAGGATTTTTAATTAGTTTTAAGGGGGATTGAAGAAGGAGAAAGGACGGCCACTACTTTGGAGATCGGAATTCTTGCGATTCTCGTTCACAAATTAGAGAAGTGTTTCTATTTTCCGTTCTTGAGCTCATGTTATTCAATATAATGGTTGTTTTTATTACTGTATTTATGAACTAAATCTCTTTTCTAGGGCTAAGATGTAGCCCAATTTATGAATATGTGTTGACTTAAATTGTTGTTAATTCTTATTGAGCTTTTAATTCTAAGTTTTATTATTGTGCATAATGCTTTCAATTCTTAAGGGCCTGAGAGTTGAATGATTTTATGGGTTGAGTTGAGATCGAGAGATGAAACCTGATTAGTCTAAGGTAATAAAACCATAGATTAAGCGAACGCTAGAGATAGGTTACCGCGATTTGTGAGGCTCTGGTAAATTCCATAGAACTTAATGATCTCTTAGCTTCTAAATTCAACCTAGAGATATTTTGGGTTGTTGCTTAAGGGTTAATTCGCTAATTGTTCGAGAGAAAGTTAGTGGAATATTAGGGAGTTTGGCCTTTAGAATAAGCTTAATTAGGTTAGCAATAATTGTCAATGCATAGGATTGAATTGGTGTGAAATATGTGCCCTAGGTTTAGTCATATTGATTTCTCAACCAAAGTATTTATAAAATTCTGCTTTTATTTAGTTTTTAATTATTTTCGTTTTCATTAAATTCATTCATAAAATTCTATTTCATCAAATAGCAATAAAATATACTAGTTTGGTACTTGGTAGGTAGTTCTCTTGGGATTCGACACTTGTTTACTTGAGTTTTACTACTTGTACGATTTCGTACACTTGCGAAAAGCCTATCACCCACCAGGACACATAGTTATTATGGAAGCGGATTGAACAAAACATAAAACTACACCAAAAGATTAGCTTGGGATGAAATTATTAAACAAACAAATTGGAAATTAGAAAAATTATGCCATCCAAAACCTTTACATGATCAAAATGAATCTGAAATACAACAAATAATACAATAACCAAATGGTACAATAAGATTAAAATTCAAGGAAATTTCTTTAGAACAAAATCAACCCATAATCACTAATAAAAATCATCACAACCCTAGGATTGAAGAAATCACTACACCTAAGCCCTCATCAGCAAGTTCAACAAGTAAATTAGTAGGAGTAAATTACTCCCCTCCTGTACCAAAACCAGCAAATGAAAATACATCAAGTCCACCCAGTTCACCAACACAATCAGAAGTATTAGGAAACTATAGTCAAATTAATAGAATAACTAAACCCTTTGAAATTAACAAAAAATTATTAAAAAAAGAATTCTTACAAAACTATAATAAAGAAAAAAGACAAATTTTCTTTACAACATTTAAACCATAGGAACAAAATACCCTTAGATCTTAATGGTACAATGCACAAGAAAAATTAAAACAAAATGTTTATTTCTTTAATTGGTTAGAAAATAGAAAATATTATCAAAATTTAAGTGAAAAGAAAACTATTTTTGTAACCACTAATACAACAAAAAATTGGCAAACATCAACAAATAAAACTATTACATCTATACATCCACTACAAGAAGAAATTAAAATAGAACATCAACAAGCAAAAATAATAGCATCACCCTTTAAAAGAATTAATAAAACTGATGGTGATAAATAATAATCAACTTTAAGAGACATTAAAAATATTTAACATCAAAACAATTACTCTAATCAAATTCTTCACACTAATAGTGGGAAGTGAAAATGACCAAGAACATGTGTTGAATCCATTGAAAGTAAGGGTATATCGGTAAATGCACGTATGGCATAATTGGAATTATTATGAAAGTGCAAGGGCAAAATGGGAATATATATATATATAAGGCTTCAATTGACAAAACCCTAACCATTTGCACACCAAAACGCCAGCCACCTTCTTCCCCCGTTTCCTCTCCATTTCTTCGAAGTCTTCCAAAAGAATTACATGAGAATTCTTGCCTAAGTGAATATATGTTTATTTTGTGGCTTTCTAAGGTAAGAATTTTAGCAAAAGTTTGTGATTTGTGTTTTATAAGTATGAGTTCTCATTAATTTATGGGTGTTTAGCATGAATCAATGGAGAAAGTGAGCAAAGGAAGCAAAGAAAAGGATTCTTGCAAGAAGAAAAGGTAAGTAAACCCAATCTAAGCCTTAATTTGAGTAGTATATGTGTAAGTTGATTCTTGAGTGTTTGTGTATGATGTATGATAAGAAGTATTAGCTGTTTAGATGTTTGTTTGATGGAGAATAATGTGTAGAAGTTCAGCCAAGATGAATAGTTATGTAAATGTGATGTTTTGGTTGAACTTTGGATGAAATTTTGAAGAGTTGATATTGGAATTTGTAAGTATTGAATCCGACCACAATTGAAGTTAAGTTTGGTGAGTTTTTGCTCCAGTTTTGGTGGACTTGGAGAGATGTGGAAGTGTGGCCAACCAAGTATTTGCATGTGCATGTGAATTGTTTGATGAAAATTCAAAGAGAAATGCATGCATGAGTTTGTTAAATCTTGTTGAAGAAATTGTTTGAGAAAGGAAAGAATTGGAGTTGAAAGGTTATGTTAGGCTTAACCAAGTGTAAGTTTAGTTTTCAAGAGTCCATTTTGGTATGCCAAAATTTAGAATAACTCTTGGTTATGTTAGTTCAATGAAATGAATGGCCTTTAGTGCATGGTTCAAGTTGCTTGAACTTTTAGCATTAGTTTGAATGGCATATTGTATTTAGTCATTGAATTATGAGTTTTGAGACTTCTGACTTTAGAAAAATGATGGCGAGAATTGCATATTAAATTGTTGCAATAGTGTAGTATTGATGATAGTAAAAGATAGGTGATTATATTATAATATTACAATATGCCACCATAAATTTTCAAGCTTGTATGGTTGAAATTAGAAAGATCATTCAAAGAATGGCTTGGCCAAATGAGTATATTGTTATTTCTTGTTTTGAGATTAGTTATAAATAATATGTAATAAGTAATTTTATTGTATAAAGAATAGAAAAGATTTTCCAAGTATAAATATCAAAAGAAACATCAAAGAAATAGAAGTTTGGTTTATGTATTAAATACATGACCATTTTAGAAATTGATTGGTATGAGTATAGTTTTCATGCCTTATTACATATTACAAGCCATAGAATTTGCTAGAAGATCTTCAGAATATTTTTTATTGGCCAAAAGTTTAGTTAAGAATGTTAGAAAGAAATTAAAATTTAGCCAAAGTATATATGTTGTGCCATATGTTAGATTGAATTTACAATTATTAATATGGCAATATAGATTAATGTATAGAATGTAGCCAAAAGAAAAGAAGAAAGAAGGGCATGTATAACAATTGAAGTTGATGGTCATGTAAGAGAATGCAAATTTATGGCATTAAGATTTGTATTTAAAAAGTTGTACAAGGCATGTTTGTTACATTAGAAAACTATTAGAGAGTTGTTTAATGACATGGTTATGTGACATATAAGTTTGAGAAAATCTAGTAGCATAATTGGGCAAGTTAGTAGACTTAATACCTAAGTTGTGGCATAGATTTTTATAGACGAAATTAGATTGTCCAAAATGTAGAATTCATTCCCTAGTTGAATTGTTCCGTTTTAATATCTCACTAATAGAATTATAGAAGAGTAGAAGTTGTGAGGGTCATGTAATTGTGTACGTGTACATTTTTCATAGTATGATAGAATTGAAGAATTACATAATTATAGAATTATATAGAAATTATAGAATCGCGTACGTACACACGATGCATAGAATTCAGAAATAAAGAATAAAATATAAAATGTTTAAGTTAAGCGTGTTACTAGAATATAACTTTGGGCTTTCTAGATAAGTATAGAAATAAAAGCCTTAGAATTAATAGAATGCATGCTAGAGTCAGACACGTATTTTGGGATCATGCATAGACATCATATAAATGCATGACATAGCATGGCATATATTATAGAAATTTTAAAAGTATTGGAAAATGTCTAGCTAGTTATTTTGCACATTTACAGAGCATGTTTTTAGAGGGCTGTTGCAATGGGGAACCTGTGAGTAGTTGCTGCGTTAGTTAGTGGCGAAAGAGATGCACTAGTTTCCCACATGCACACCACCATAAGTGAGCGGCCTCAGAATAGAAAAACAAACTTTATACAGTCCATTAGAAGTGCCTGTGGATAAGGACTGTACCGAAAGAAAGAATTTGAATCAGCTCTCAGTGGGGTTCCAAATCCATGCCTCAGCCTAGTCCGATCGGCAAACCATAATTGTAACACCCGACATGGAGGTACATGATTTAATTTATGTTTTTATAGCCCTTAGTTAATTTTTTGTTAAAGTGATTTTAAGAGAATGTAAAGAAAATGCCTTAAACTTGCATTAAGGGTAAAATGGTCTTTTCACTCAAAATTAGTTGAAAAAGTGGGGAGTGAAAAGAGATAGAATTTCATAGAGCATGCATTAAAAATGAGAGCATTATGGTAATTGACTAAGGGACATAGATGGAATTTCTAAGAAAGAGTAAGGGCAAAATGGGAAAGTGTGTTTATAAACTAAAGTGTTAAGGGTTTGAAACCCTTATTTTCTTCGTTCCACCGCCACACTCCTCCCCCATTTTCTTTCAAATTTTCATTCAATCCTCCAAGGATTTTGAGGGCTTTTGAGTTATTTTTCATAGGGTTTTGACTTTAGGCTTCAAAAGGTAAGAATTCATGCTCTTTATCTATGATTTATTTGTGTAAAAGTTGAGTTCTTATGAAGTTTATGCTTAGGGTTAAGAGGAGATTTGAATCCAACAAGAGTATAGAGTTTAGGAGAGACTACTCAAGCATAAGGTCCACTCAAAATCCAACTCAAGTTAAAGTTTAAGAAATTCAAGTGAGTAGAGATTCTTTTGAGCAAACATATGTTATGATTATTGAGAAGTTGTAACAACTGCTGTAAGCTAATACAATGCATGCATAATAACAATAGAGAATTGGGCCCAAAAACTTTCTTTTCATTATAAGTCATATGTCTTTTATACACAAAGAGGATTGTTTACAAAAATTCATTTTAAAAGACAAAACAGGGGAAACAGTGTAGCTATTGCTCCTCGCTTCCCGACGCTCTCCGACTGCCTCACCTAGATCCTGCATCCACAAAGGAAAAATAACGGGGTGAGCACAAAATAATGCTCAGTAAGTAAAACCCTCTATCTGTCTCCCCGTATGTATTACTCTTAATTCTTTCCTTATACTATTTCTGTTTCTACTAAACGTCATGGCCTCATCTTACCGGAGGTATGGCCGGATGGCGTTCACACAGTACCATCTCACTCTCCATGACTATCGGGTGGAATTCACACAGTACCAACCCGTTCTTAGTGACTACCGAGTGGGGATCACGAAGCACCTACTCGGTTTTTGTAACTATTGGGTGGAGACCAACCTAGCACCTACCCGTTTCTCATGACTTTCGGGTAATGATCACCAAGCATTTACCCCGTCTCTAATCACTGTTGGGTGATGATCACAAAGCATCAACCCACTTCTAATAAATGTCGGATGATGATCACAAAGCATCAACCCCTTCTCTAAAAACTAACCGGGTGGTGGTCACAAAGCATCCACCCGTTTCTAATACTTATCGGGTGATGATCACAAAGCATCAACCCATTTCCAATGGCTATTCGGGTGGCGATCACAAAACATCAACCCGATTCCTATAACTGTCAGGTGATGATCACAAAGCATCAACCCATCTTTACTACTCTTCTCACTCACTCTATTCTAGCATTTTTCATTATCTCTACCCTTAAAGTAGTTGCATCCACCAAGCTCTCTACTCATAGAGTCATTGCATACACAAAGTTTCCTACTCTTTCTTAGGTCACTTTTGAATGCACAATTAGTGCCTATGGATGGTTCATCTCCACTAATGCACTTATGAAATGCCAACATGCAATGTTACAAGAATTAAGGTTCACTACTCATACTCAAACCTCTATTAGGCATTTCATCAAACAACTCAAGTGCATAATAAAACTCTACTATAACCATAATTCTAAATCTTTCTCTAACCATCCAAAATGGGGAGAAACCCCCTCACATAGCCACAAAACCTGCCAAAGAAAGACACTTCCAAAAGGGTTCCACAATACCCCTTCAATTCCATCTCAAACTACCTTTCCAACCCACAACTCATTTCTTATATTTGAAAGGTATAAACAATCACAAGGCACTAGAAATCTCTATTTAAGCCTCAATAACATGGCATATAACATGTATATAACACACATACATAAGTGCTATCAAAACCCTAATCAAGAAAATTCCCAAATCTCAACTTGGGTTGGGGTTTACTTACCTTGTTATGGAGAGATTTCACTAACTCTTCCTTTCACTTGGTTTGCTTGACTTTTTCTCTACTCTTAAACAAAAGAACAAAAACCCTCAATATTCAATATATACTAAAACTCACAAAGCTTCACAACCAAAGCAAGAATCCTTACCTTAGGATGCCTTAGGTTGATTTTCTACCCCAAATCACTCCAAAAGCCCTTTAAAACTCCTTGATCAAAAGAAAGAGAAATTGAGAGGAAGAAAGAGAGGAGAGTGGCATTGGAGAAGAAGAATGAGGGGTTTGCAGTGTCTTAATTCCTTTTAATGAAATTTATACACAAGCATTCCCATTTTGCCCTTACTCTTCTTTGGGAATTCTATCTATATCCTTTGATTCATTACAAACACACCCCCATATCAACATATTCTCCATGAAAATTCCTTACATTTAACTCCCCACTTTTCCTGCTAATTAGGGGTAGAATGGTCAAATTGGCCTTAGGGAAGAGAACATCTAAAACTTAACAAACATTTTGGTCGGATTGTCGCCGCGGCGAGGAAGCTTCTGTCGCCGCGGCGAAACTGTCCAGAATGTTTCCCGTGGCTTCAACACCACTTCGCCGCGGCGAAGCTTGGCACACTGAACTTCTTTTATTTTCAACCAATTTCAGGGCAAGTATTCAACACAACACTTTATCAAAGGTCAACCAAACAATATTACCAAGAGACCAACTCAAATAAGAGCAAAAGAAGGAACAATAACTATGTACCTCAAGTGGGGCGTTACAGAAGTTGAGATGAGATTGATGATGAATTATGCTTGTTGTTGGATATATTTGAATATGAGAAGTGTATGTGATGGTTTGATGATGGGTTGAAATTGGAAGAATTGGAGAGGTTTTTTGGGAGTGTGTTTGCCGTGTAGGTATGGTGATGCTACAAGAGAGTTTTTCTCTCTTTTTGGATGGTTTGAGAAATAAATAGAATGATAATTAAATTAGGGTTTGAATGTGCACATTTCTTGTTTGATGAAATGCCTAAGAGAAGAATGAGTTGAGTAGAAACCTTAATTTTTATGCAACATTTCATAATTGCATTTCATGAGTGCATTTAAGTAAGAATTTTAAGCATGAGCCATCCATATGCATATATTTGTATATGTGCAGAATTTTGTTTAAGAATAAAGCATGAAGAATAAAGAATAAAGAAGAAAGAATAAAACACTCTTAAGAGAAAAGGGAAAGGAAGAATAAGCATTAAAGAATTAAAGAGTGTTAAAGAAGAGAAAAGAATAGGTTGTTGTGATGGGGAACTGTGAATGTTAAGAAGAAATTCCCACATACACGCCACCTTAATTGAGTGGCATAAGAAGAAGAAGAATTGTATGACCTATAAGAGTATATGTGGATGAGGGTTGTACCAAGAAGAATTCATACATGCACGCCACCTTAATTGAGTGGCCTAAGAAGAAAGAAGAAATTGTACGGTCTGCAAGAGTGCATGTAGATGAGGACTGTACTCACTCACACGGCCAAGGTTCCAAATCCATGCATCAACCGAGTCCGATCGGCAAAGAATAAGAAAAGAAAGAATAAGAAAGAATAAGAATAAGAAAGAGTAAAGAAAGAGTAAGAAACAATAAGAATGAGAAAAGAAAGAATGAGAAAGAGTAAGAATAAGAAAGAATGAGAAGGCTTGAACAAGCAAAGAAGAAGAAAAGAAAAAGAAAAACAAGAAAGAAAAGAGAAGCTTGGGCAAGCAAAACAAGAATAGAAAAGAATAGAAAGAAAAGAAAAAAGAATAGAAAAGAAAAGAAAAGAAAATAGAAAAAGAAATTGAAAGGAGAAAGAAAATACATTTTTGCAGTATTACATATGCATTTCATTCATGCATATTACCATGAATTCCATCATGGTTACAAGAATAGAAAGAATGGGAAGAAAGAATAGAAAGAAAGAAAGAACAGAGAGAATTAGAAAGAAAGAAAAGAACAGTGAGAATTAGAAACAGAGAAAGAATTAAGGAAGAAAGAAAGAAGAAGAGAATTAAGTAAGGAAAGAACCAAATAAGGAGAAGAGTTAAGAGATTTAGTTACTGAGAATTTTTATGCTCACCCCATTGATTTTCCCTGTTTTTGTAGGAAATAGGTGAGCAGCGGTCGGAAGGACATTGACAAGCGGAGAGGATTGGCATTACTGTCCACCGTTGCTAAGTTTTTGCACTTGTATTTTGATATATGTAAAGAATTATATTTTGTAAGTAAAGAAAAATTTGGGCCCAACTATTTTCATATGTTTAAGTATGTATGTTTTTATTGTATATATTCTAAAGTATACTAGTAGAAAGAAGTCATTACATTTTTGGTATCAGAGCAAAGATTTTGGGATTTGATAGTGTGCCATTCTCACCACCACAATGTTTCATAGCTGACTGTTGTATGTGAAATTCTTTCCTTACTTAAAGTGTTGCCTGAATTGATTAAATGTGATTGTTTTGTAGATGAGAGGTAGAGGTAGAACACGAGCAAGTAGTAAAAAAACAGTGAGTTTGGGGGAACCTTCCAACCCACTAGAACCTACTCCCCCTACCCTTGATTAAGCTAGAATTCGGGGGATTATACAACAAATTTTAGGAGAAAGACAGGGGAGAGTCTAATCATAAAGAATTGAAAACCCCGTTCAAGTATCGCCTATTAGAGAACAAAAAGAAAGGCCGGTACCTCAGACAGTATAGAATCGGATTGAGCCAATTTATGGGCTTCCAAGTCAATATCAGCCGTCAGAATTTAAAGGTACGGACCCTTTAGTGGTAGAAGAATGGCTTAGGTTTGTTGAGTGTACGACGACATTGTTTGCTATGACGGACAGGGAGAGGATCTGGTATGCCAGTTTCTTGTTTTGGGGTGATGCCTAAATTTGGTAAGAATTGATGGAAGACACTCATGATGTTTCTATGATGACCTAGGGTGAGTTCAAAAGAGAATTTGAAGCTGAGTATAGAACAGAGGACAGAGTTCATGAGAAGGTCCCAGAATTCATCAGTTTACAGCAAGGGTCTAGTACATTGAAAGAGTATTCAGTGAGATTTAATTCCCTTGCCAGGTTTGCACCCGGAATAGTCAGTATCCCGAAATTCAGAAGAGATAAGTTTGTCCACGGGTTAAAGCCGGAGATAGCTCATCATATAATGAGGCCTTAAGGCGAGCATTGAGGGCGAAAATATTTGAGAACAAAATCACCCCAACAGGTCTCTCGATAGGAGGATCCAATGAACCATCTCCCACCCCGCAGAGAGAAAGACTTGAAAGTGCAAGAAACAGGGATGTGGGGAATAAGAAGAAGTTTCAGCCGAAGAAGAACAAGAAAGATTGGCAAAATAAACGACCGAGAACAATAGAGTTTCCCTTATGCCCTAAATGTGGGAAGACTCATCCAGGAGAGTGTCTGAAAGAGTTGGGCCGTAATGTATGTTATCGATGCTGGCAGCCAGGACATCTAATGAAAGATTGTAAAGCTTCCCTTCCATTTGCAGCACAGGCTTCCAAAGGCACTAATGCCAGGGTGTTTACAGTAGCACAAGGTGAAGCAGAGGCTAGCCTATCAGCTATTACTGGTCAGTTATTATTTTATGTAGTTCCTCTTTATGCTTTAATTGATTCTGGAGCCACTCATTCATTTATATCTTATGGGATGATAGAAAGATTAGGTTTGAAACCTACTAGAGTGAGCCAACCCATTAAGATAGAGTTACTTGATGGGGTTAGTGTTGTGACCTATGAGATGCTGCCAGGAGAGTCCGTAGTGATCCATGGTCGAGAGTTGGCAGTTGATTTAGTAGTGTTTGATATGCCGACTTTGATGTGATTTTGGGTATGGATTTCCTAGGGAGGTACGAAGTAGAAATTGACTGTCGGAAGAAGAAAGAGAGATTTAATCTTGATAATGGAGATAAGTTTAGTTTCGGAGAGGGCCATCAGCTGAGTATGTTGATTAGTAGCATGAAGGCTAGAAAGAAGCTAAGAAAAGGGTGTTTCGGGTACATAGCCCATGTGGTGCAAAGTAGAGATGTCCCATAGCCAACATTGCAGAGTGTGCCAGTAGTCCGGGAATTTCCAGATGTATTTCCGAAAGACTTACCGGGTTTGTCTCCGAAAAGAGAAGTTAGTTTAGTATTGAACTAGCACCAGGGATAGTGCTGATTTCTAAAGCCGCCTACCGAATGGCCCCAGTCGAGCTCCATGAATTGAAGAAGCAACTTCAAGAGCTCCTGGATAAAGGTTTTATCCGACCAAGTCATTCTCCCTGGGGAGCTCCAATTTTGTTTGTAAAGAAGAAAGATGGGTCATTACGGATGTGTATTGATTATAGAGAGTTGAATAAAGTGACAATGAAGAATAAATACCCGTTACCTCGGATAGATGACCTTTTTGATCAGTTAAAGGGTGCAGCAGTATTTTCCAAGATTGATTTGAGGTCGGGTTATCATCAGGAAAAAGTGGCAAAACAAGATGTAGCTAAGACTGCCTTCCGGATAAGATATGGGCATTATGAATTTGTGGTGATGCCTTTCGGGTTAACTAATGCCCCAGCAATTTTTATGGACTTAATGAATAGGGTATTCCATGATTGTCTGGATCGGTTTATAGTGGTATTTATTGATGACATCCTAGTTTATTCAAAGTCAATAGAAGAGCATGAGGAACATTTAAGATTTGTGTTGCAGCGATTAAGAGAAAAGAAACTGTATGCCAAGTTTTCTAAATGTGAGTTCTGGCTTGATTAGGTGATATTTCTGGGTCATATTGTTTCTAGTGAGGGAATTTCAGTGGATCCTAGTAAAGTAAAGGCAATCCTCGAATGGCAAAGGCCGAAGATAGTAAAAGAAGTGAAGAGTTTCTTGGGACTAGCAGGTTACTACTGCCGGTTCATAGCAGGGTTTGCCCAACTGGCGAAGCCATTGACAGCTCTTACCAAACAGAGAGTTCCTTTTATATGGTCAGTTGCCTGTGAAAAGAGTTTTCAAGAGTTGAAGAAAAGATTAACGACAACTCTAGTGTTAGTGTTACCACAGGAGGGTGTAGATTATGACATTTACACAGATGCCTCATTGCAGGGACTTGGTGCCGTATTGATACAGTTAGGTAGGGTTATAGCTTATGCTTCTCGTCAATTGAAACAGTATGAGACAAGATACCCTACACATGATTTAGAGTTAGCGCATAGTCTTTGCCCCGAAGATTTGGAGGCATTACCTTTATGGTGCCAAGAGCAATATCTACACCGACCATAATAGTTTAAAGTATTTCTTTACTCAGAAGGAGTTGAATATGAGACAGAGAAGATGGTTAGAGTTGGTTAAAGATTATGAGGGTGAAATTAAGTATCAATCGGGGAAAGCTAATGTAGTAGTCGATGCTTTGAGTAGAAAAGCTTATTTGTCCCGCCTCACAAGACAGAAAGAATTAATAGAAGAGTTGTGTAAAGAGCAGATTGAGGTCATACCAAGAGGGATTGCCAGGTTAGAGGTTCAGTCTACCTTACTGAAAGATATTAAAGAAAAGCAAGTAACCGATAAGTGGTGTCAGAAAATAGTTCAACAAGTACATGAGGGCCAGACATCAGAGGTTTAGTTGTTGGATGATGTTCTCTGTTTTAGGAGTCGGTTGTGTATTCCTTAGGGTGATGAGTTGAGAAAGAGAATCCTTATAGAGGCTCATGACACACCATACACTGCTCATCCTGGAGCAACCAAGATGTATCAAGATTTAAAGAAAGGCTATTGGTGGCCATGTATGAAGAAAGATATTGCAGAGTTCGTAGCTAAATGCCTGGTTTGTCAGCAAGTGAAAACAGAACACCAAAGGCCATCAGGGTTGCTTCAGCCACTTAGTATTCCTGAATGGAAATGGGAGAGTATTTCTATGGATTTTATTACAAGTTTCCCTAGAGTGTAGAAAGGATACAATGCTATATGGGTGATTATAGACAAATTAACTAAATCAGCCAATTTTCTTCCAATAAAGGAGAGTACCACTTCGGATCAATTGGCCCAGATATATAGTAAAGAGATAGTGAGACTTCATGGTGTACCCAAGACAATAGTATCAGACAGAGATTCCAGATTTGTCTCAGCTTTCTGGGTGAGTTTATAGAGGAACTTGGGTACCAGATTGGCCTTTAGTACTGCCTATCATCCTCAGACAGATGACTAGACAGAAAGAACAAATTAAGTGCTTGAGGACATGTTGAGAACATGTTGTATGGATTATAAAGTATCCTGGCATGAGATGTTACCCTTAGTGGAGTTTGCTTATAATAATAACTACTAGTCTACAATTAAGATGGCTCCTTACGAGGCTTTGTATGGTAGACGGTGTAGATCTCCACTGCATTGGGATGAGATGGGCAAGAGAGATGAGTTGAACATAGCTCTTGGGCCAGAAATTACTCAGAAAATGATAGAAGATGTAAAGCTGATCAGAAGTAGAATGAAACAAGCCCAAGATAGGCAGAAAAGTTATTCTGATTTGAAAAGAAAGGAAGTTGAGTTTGAAGTGGGTGATAAAGTTTTTCTGAAAGTCTCCCCCTACAAACGGGTGATGCGGTTCGGTAATAAACGAAAGTTAGCACTGAGATTCATTGGTCCATTTGAGGTGTTACAGCGAGTAGGAAAGGTGGCCTACAGATTAGCACTACCACCTAGTATGGACAAAGTTCATAATGTATTTCATGTCTCGATGCTTCGAAATTATATAAGTGATCCCTCCCATATTCTGAGCATAGATGACGTAGACTTAGAAGCGAATCTTGTGTATGAGGAGCAACTAGTGCAGATTTTGGACAGAAAAATTAAAGAGCTCCGGAACAAGAGTATCCCTTTAGTGAAAATCCTCTGGAGAAATCATAAAGTTGAAGAAGCTACATGGGAGACAGAGCAAGACATGCAGAACCGTTACCCAAAGTTGTTTGTTTGAATTTCGGGGACAAAATTCTTTTAAGGGGGGAGAATTGTAACACCCGAAATGGAGGTACATGATTTAATTTAAGTTTTTATAGCCCTTAGTTAATTTTTTGTTAAAGTGATTTTAAGAGAATGTAAAGAAAATGCCTTAAACTTGCATTAAGGGTAAAATGGTATTTTCACTCAAAATTAGTTGAAAAAGTGGTGAGTGAAAAGAGATAGAATTTCATAGAGAATGCATTAAAAATGAGGGCATTATGGTAATTGACTAAGGGACATAGATGGAATTTCTAAGAAAGAGTAAGGGCAAAATGGGAAAGTGTGTTTATAAACTAAAGTGTTAAGGGTTTGAAACCCTTATTTTCTTCATTCCACCGCCACTGTAACAACTACTTTCTTTTACCAAATTCATAATATAAACACTTTCCGACCCATCTTATTGTGCGATACTTAATTTGGGGTGACCTTAGAAGAAAAACTAATGAAAAAAAAAAAAAAAAGAAGAAGAGTGTGGTGAACAAAAAAATGCATCTTTTGGACCACAACCCGAGTTTATGCAATGAGATAGGTTGGGGGTTAAAAAAAAATTAATAATAATAGTAGAAGCAAAGTGTGGTAGATGATTGTTTTTATAAGATACTATCTTCCAATGAAAAAAAAGTGTAAAAAGAAAAAAAAAATGAAAAGAAAAAGTTTTGCAGAAAAATAGGAAGAAGTACCTGGTGAGAAGAACTTGAAATGAGGTACATTACATGAGGGTTTGTGATAATGTTGGAAGGAAGAGTTCAATCAATGTGAAAAGGTAGAGGGTGAATGAGAAGGGAAGCAAAGAGGAGATTATTCATGGTCATTTATTGTAAAATATTAAGTCTCTTACATTTTGTTAAAAATTCCTTTCCGTTCTTTCATAAACCATTACTCTAGCCTAACGTTACAACCATGATAAAGACCTAATGATCTGAGGTAGTGATTGG
Organism: Pistacia integerrima; assembly: GCA_026225825.1. Lineage (NCBI taxonomy): Eukaryota > Viridiplantae > Streptophyta > Magnoliopsida > Sapindales > Anacardiaceae > Pistacia > Pistacia integerrima. The sequence goes on along the minus strand of CM047746.1, from coordinate 8,035,432 downwards.
ATTCTACATTAGTGGAGAGTGGTTTGAAAAGTGATCCTATGGAGTTTGATTGTACATTTGTTTTTGTTTTTTTCCTCTTACTTTGCCTATGAAAGCTATGCATAAAATTATTCAGGTTTTTGGATAAATGGTTTGTGAATGATTATGAGAGAGTCAATAACAAAAGTGTAGTTGAAATTCGCTTATTCTTTATATTTGCACGTTGTTAATTATTCAATTTGTTCACATTGACACAATTTTTTAGACAATTATTTGTATGGATCCTAAAGTGTTAGTTTGAGTCTTTAGTTTTGTGTCTAGATGAGGTTAGGTTTGGATGTTTGTGGATATCATCACTGGAAACCCTCACGAGACTGTAACTCATCCAACTAGAGCCGCCTAGGGGTTTAAAGGCTTGTTGCTTATGCTAAATGCAACTGTGACAATCTACCAAAGTGATTTAGGATAGTTTAGGTATAGCTTTTTTTTTTTTTTTTTTTTTTTTTTTTTTAAGCTAAAGGACTCTTTTTATCGCTTAGCTTGCTTGGGACTAGCAAAAATCTGGTTGGGGGTTATGAGAAGAGCTTGAAAATACACATTTACTTAGTGGTTTATGGGGATTTTTGTGAGAAATTAGGCTTAATTTAGTAAAGTTGCTTAATATTTTCATAATTGTTTTTTATGGGATCACGGGTGTGTTTGAGTGTTTTTCAAGTTATTAGTGCTAAATGTTATGCTCGGATGAAGAACCATATTGACAATGGAATGAGTGACGAGTAGAAACAAACGGATCAAGAATTGGAGTTGAGTTGAAGAAGTTATGGAGCTTTGAAGTAAAGAGGAGTTTCTAGATTACGCTCCAGTTTGAGTATGTATCGGTGTTTTGACTATAACTCGAGCTGTAAACCTTGGATTAAGATGATTCTTTAACTGTTGGAAAGCTGATTCAAAGATATACCTTTAATATGTTTACCACTTCTCCAGATTATCATGCTCAAATATTGTCATCTCTGGAGTGCTGAGGAATGAGGCGAGATTTGAACTAAAGAAGAAGAATTTATCACTGTGCCGCAACACACTTTGTCCAGACTCGATAGCGCTGCAGCATAGTACTAGAGTACAGTCACAACAGCTAAGAATTTTTCTTCCGTTTTTTATTGGGAAAATAGGTTTCAGAGTCCTAAACTAAATAGAATTAAGGAAACTAAAACCCTAACCCTTATGGGATATAAATAGAATTCTTTTAGCATTATTTTGGGGATTCTTTTGTGAGAATTAGAGGAGGCTAATGCAAGAGAAGATCAAAGTGACAAAATTTCTGAAGTTTTTGATTTGCAATATAGAAAAGTCTTCTTATTTCTTTCTTGAACTCATGTTTCTTACTTTAATAAAGATGATTGTTTCTTCCATGTTGATTATGAACTAAATTAATTCTCTAGGGCTAAGATGTAGCCCAATCTCTTGATTATGTGTTGATTTTTATAAAGAGATCTTCCTAGGTTTTATTATTATGCATAATGCTTTTGATTCTTAAGGGCCTGTAATGCCCCATGTGAGATACATAGCCATTATTTATGTTATGGCCTCAAGGTTTATTGAATTTCCCTTAAATGAGTTTGTATATTGTTCATGTTGTTTGTTTGGTCCTTGGTTGAGTTTATGTTTTGGGTTTGGTTGAGTGTTTACCATGGAATGGATCAAGACTTGGCAGATTTTGGAGCTGCAGCCTTCGCCGGGGCGAGCAAGAAGCTTCGCCGCGGCGACGTCGGCTCTGCATTTGCAATGTCGATTCTGTAATTCTTCGCCGGGGCGATAGAAAATCCTTCGCTGCGGCGAAGGGCCGACTGAGTTTTGTTTTAGTTTTCTAGAGAATTCTTTCCTAAGGGCAAAATGACCTTTTTACCCCTAATTAGCAGGAAAAGTGGGGAGTAAAATGTAAGGAAATTTCATGGAGAATAGTGTAAAATGGGGGTGAATTTGTAAAGAATTAAAGGATAAAGGTAGAAATTTCAAGAAAGAGTAAGGGCAAAATGGGAAAGAGGGTATATTATATGAGCTAATAAGGGTTGAAGTTCTCTAAACCCATTCATTTTTCTCATTTCCACCGCCTCTTCATCTCCCATTTTCTCTCAATTCCTCACTTAATTTTCCAAGGGATTTTTGAGAGTGTTGAGTTGGAATTTGACAAAAAAGTGATCCTAAGCAAGAAGAGGTAAGAATCCCTACTCTAGATATGAGTTTTATTTATGTAAGGGTTAAGTTCTTACTAAGTTTATGCTTAGGAAATAAGGGAAAGCTATGATCCAACAAGAGTAGAGAGTTTTAGTGGAGACTACTCAAGTATGAGGTAAGTAAATCCAACCAACTTGAGTTTTGAATAAGCTTTTGTGTAGAGATTGAGATGATATGAGTAGTTATTTATGTTGATTGTGAATATATTTGAGTTATGAGAAGTGTTGCATGATGATGAGTTGAGTTTGATTGAGATTGGAAGAGGTTGGAGTAGATGTTTGGGAGTGTGTTTCCTTGACAGGGAATGAGATCATGCAAGAGAATTTCCTCCCATTTTGGGATGGCCTAAGAGAGAAATAGAGTTCTCCAATAAAGTAGAGTTGTTGTATGCACGAGTTGTTTGATGAAATGCCTAAGAGAAGCATGAGAATGAGTTATGAACCTTAATTCTTGTAACATTGCATGTTGGCATTTCTTGAGTGTATTAATGAGCATGAGCCATTCATATGCATTGGTTATGCATTGAGAAATAGCTTGAGAAAGAGTAGAGATCTTTGTGAATAGACTACTCTAAGAGTTAAGCTATATTGAAAAAGAGATGAGTATTAGCTTAAGCAAGAGTATGTTGAGTATAAGTTATACTATGAGTAATAGTTTTGAGTAAGAAAGAGTAGAGAATGTTGAGAATAGCAACTCTAAGAGTAAAGAAAATGAGAACACTCTAATAGTAAAGAGAAAGAGAGATTGAGCACTAACGAATAAAAGAGAGAAAAGTGCTACAAAAAAGAATATAGTAGGTTGTGCGATGGGGAACCTGTGAGTGATGAGTAAAGTCACGAGAGTGGGTGCTTTGTGATCCCCAGCCATGCCTCCGGTCAGATGAGGCCGTGACCATCACACAGAGTGGAACATGAGGTTCCAGCCGTGCCTCCGGTAAGAAAGGGTTGTGACATTTAAGAGATAGAGAGAAAGCATGTACACTCACATGGCCAAAGGTTCCGAATCCATGCATGACTAAATCCGATCGGTAGAGAAATGAGCAGAAGTCACGTAGAGTGGTAGCGCCCAGCCGTGCCTCTGGTCAGATGAGGTCATGACATTCCAAAGGGTAAGAATGAGAAACAAAGGAATAGACAAAACAGAAAGAGGATAGAGTAGGTTATGTGATGGGGAACCCGTGAGTAATGGGTAGAGTATTCCCGCATGTACGCTGCAGAGAGAGAGAGCGGCATGAGTATGAGAAAGAGAAGTGGTGTAGCCCGTGAGAGTGCATGCGGATGAGGGCTATACCCGAGTACCCGAGAAAGAGATTATACACTCACATGGCCAAGGGTTCCGAATCCATGCATAACCGAGTCCGATTGGCTGAGAATCATGTAGTGATGAGAAAAGCTAAGAGTTAGGCTATATTATGAGTACTAGCTTGAGAAAGAGATGAGTAAACATGAGAAAGAATAAAGAGAGACAATAAGTGGGGTTACGAAGAGTGGGATGAGTACCCAGCCGTGTCTCTAGTAAGATGAGGCCGTAACCTACATCAGAAGGTTAACAGAAAAGAGTTATGAGAAAGAGAAACAGAATGAGAATGAGATAATAGAATGAATTAAAGAATGAAAAAGCTTGAGAAGGATGAGATAAAAAAAGAAAAAGAAAAAGAGAGAGTATGAGAAAGAATGAGAGAGTTTGAGTTAGTAAGAATAAAGAGTAGAAGAAAGAAACATGTAGTTCTTTTGCATTAATTGCATGTACATCTCATATATGCAAGCACCATGAGTTCTTCCATGGTTAGTGAGAGTATAACGAGAATAAGAGAGAGAACCATGATTTTCCTTCATGGTGAGTATGATGAGACTAAGAGAGAAAAATGATTTTCCTTCATGGTGAGTATGATGAGACTAAGAGAGAACCATGATTTTTCTTCATGGTGAGTAAGAATAAGAGAAGGAGAAAAGAGAATAAGAACAGAGAGAAAAATAGTGAGAATTAGAAATAGAAGAACATTAGAGTAAGGAAGAACCAAAAAGTGAGTTGCGGGGACAAGTAGTAGAAGATTTACTTACTGAGCCTTGTTGTGCTCACCCCGTTGTTCTTCTCTGTTTTGCAGGAAATAGAAGCAGCGGTCGGATGGACGTCGAGGAGCGGAGAGTATTGGCACCACTGTCCACCAGTTATGATTTTGTATTAAGTAGGAAGTTTTTAATATATAGTATTCTGTATTTGTACAAAATTATATTTTATTGAGTAAAGAAAAAAAATTTGAGCCCACTATTTTCCATACACTATGTATATCTATAATTTACATAGTATGAACTATAAGAATAGTAGTAGAGAGCAGGTGTTACAAGGCCCTATAATTGAATGAATTAATGGACTAAGTTCTGATCAAGAGATGATACTTAGTTGGTCTACGGTAGTGAAACCATAGGTTCAGCGAACGCTAGAGATAGGGTACCACGACTTGTGAGGTTCTGATAAACTCCATAGAGCGTAATGATCTTCAATTGGTTAAATCTGATTAGAGATAATTCGGGTTAGTAATTAAGAGTTAATTTGATACTTGTTCGAGAGAAAATTATTGGAAATTTAAGGAGTTTGACCTATAGGAAGAGCTTAATGAAATTAGCATAAGTGACCGATACATATAAATAAGAGTTGGCTTGCTTTAAACCTAAAGATTTGTTTTAATCAGTTTTCTTTTAATTTCAATTGTTTTTTTTTTTTTAATTTAGGTTTTCCTTGATACAATTTGGATTAATCAAATAGTAATAGGATAGTTTAATTGGTAATTGATAATAGTAATTCCCTTGGGTTCGATATCCGTATTCATACACTTTATTACTTGCATGATTTCGTAGATTTATCACTCTCCCACTTTAGTTAAAAGAAAAGCTAAGACTTTTAACCACTTGGTGTGTGGCCGGATGACAAGACTTCTGAGTGGGTTACCTAGAGGTCTTGTGTTCGAGTCTCAAAAAGTAGCCACCTACCACATTTGTGACTTATTTGACCCGTTACCCTTATAGAGTGTTTAATGGACCCCGAAGATTAATTGAGGTGCACACAAGTTGGCTCGGACATCTCGGTTATCCAAAAGAGATTAATTCATGTGCACGCAAGCTGACGTTACCCAAAAAAAATAAATAAATAAAGACTATTCCTACTTTTACAAGAAGGGCAAAACTAAACCCCAAGTGAATGCATAAGCTTAGTTACTAGCAAAAAATTAGTTTGGCCCGCCAATGTACTCTTTAATTAAAAATTCACTGAAAAAAAAAAAAAAAACCCTTAAAAGGCCCTTTAATTATAATATAGTTATATGAGTAGATCTAGGTGAATCTAATATGGTCGCTAGTTTGAAAAATCCAATGCCCTCAACTAGAGGTTGCATGATTGATTTATTGAGCCTGAATACCTACAAAATCAAACCAGTAGATGTCCTCAGAGAAGATTAAATGTTATACAAGTTGAAGTTTCTGCATCAAAAAGATTAAATGTTGATTTATTAGCTAGCTCAAAGCCTTATTTCCAAAAATTTTGAATATATATATATGAGATTTCTTCTCTAGCACAATATATCCTTATTTCCAAAATTTCTTCATAGCAAATAAAGGGAAAAAAAGTAATATCAGCAATTTAATACTTCAAAGAAATTAAATATGAGGACTTTATCTGGTTGTACAGGAAACAATGCAACTCAATGATATGGCTGCTATGAGGTTTACTTCAATTTTCATTCCAACATCTAATTACAGGTTTTCACGTACTGTGTAACTCTAATGTGGAGTTTTATTTCTCAAATCTCTCTTAACAATTAAATTAAGAGTGATAAGTTAGTGTCTAAAATTAAGTAAAAAGCTTATACCTTGACATTCTTATCAATTGATCTTAATTACTGAACCTTTAAATTAATGTAACTTTAACAAGTCAAGACTATCATTAATTATTCAAGGAAGCATGAAGAAGTTTCTAAAAATAATTTTATTTTTAGGGCACTAAAAATGAAAAGCTGTTGGGAGCTACGAAGAAATTTTTGAATGACTACATGACATGGAGATTAAAATAAAGGACTGTATCTAGTTTTTGTGGGATTATTTAAGTGTGACGAAATTTCGTGCGACATGGCTATGGAAGTTCTCTTGGTTTCCATTATTTCAATTCGACATCAAATGACAGTTTTTTCTCTTAAAATGTTAATTTATGATCATGGTGTAAAATTCTATTTCTTAATTCTCTCTTAACTTTTAGATGACGCTTATATGAAACGTGGTTAGTCAGAAATCTCGTGATTGGTTCATAAGATTTTCCAATGTTATGTTCAGGTAAAATTTTCATTAGATAAAATTCTGAAGCAAGTTGCAAGAGTATGCAAACTCGGTCATTATCACAGTATGAGCTTCAATAGAGAAACAAGAAAGAGAAAGTCAATCAACTTGAGCGCAAGTGACGTTTGATGAAGGATTGCGAGAGTGAGAGATTCAAAAAAGAAAACGAAAAAGAAGTAGAGCAAATCTATGTAACAGTGTTTTTTGTTTCTGATTTTGCTAACTGATACAAAGAGAAGACTGCTCTCTTTTATATGAAATGAGAGAGAGTCAAAACGACATCGTTACAGGAAAGTGGAATTTACAACTTTACCCACTTTCACTCTCTTTAGCTTTGGTTAACATTTCCCCTCAAACACAGTTAGGGTGTCAACCTTGCATCTAAGAGATTCTAACATTTCCCCTTAAATAGAGTTGAGGTAACGTTTCAATCAAACAAGCATTTCCTTTCAAATATGTAAAGGAAAGTACAATCAAGTAAAAGTAACTAGGCTCAGTTTTTGTTTTCACCGCTCATTGCACGCATTATGCTTTAGTTTCTGATTCTGCATTACGCCTTTAGACTTAAAGATGCATAATGTTCAGTTCAGACTTCATTCTGAAATCTTCAAATATCATTCTCAAATTTTATACAGCACCATCAACTTCTTCCCACAGCTTGAGAACATATTTTCACATCAACAGATTTCAGACTGCAGAATCACCACAAGCAAAACTCCATAGCAACATCAACTTCTTCAGTTTGCAAGATTGTAGATTGCCATTTTTTCTCAAATTGCACAGCAACATCAACTTCTCCAAACCATTTTTCTCAAATTGCACAGCAACAACAACTTTTTCAAATTGCAAGATTTTAGATTGCCATATTGTGAATTGCACAACAACATCAACTTCCATTTTCAAATTTCACAGAGAACATCAACTTCTTCAAAATGCAAGATTTTAGATCACCATTTTTCAAATTGCACAACAACATCAACTTCCATTTTTCAAATTGCACACAACATCAACTTCTTCAAATTGCAAGGTTTCAAACTGCAGAATTATCATAAGCAAAACTCCACAGCAACATCAAACACAATTTAACCTTATGTTTACCCAATCAACACAAAAACACCACTACATAACATAAACTTCTTTAGCAACAGAACACCACATTTTAGCAGTTACAGAACACCACATTTCAGTACTACAATGCACTATTTTTCAGCATTACAAACAACTAAGAGCACCATTTTTCAACACAGAGCACCACATAGAACACCACTAACTGATTACTTTGCATAACAATTCTCAAACTTAGCAATTTAGTTAAAAGCACACAAATTCACAGTCAAAAAAATTTCAGTTCAGACTTTTCCAGTAGAAATCTTCACCTCAACAACATTAAGTTTCTGTTTCAGTTCCTGAAATTGAGCTACTAACAAAGACTTCGTTTACACATCAGCAATATGCAATTTTGATGGAACATACTGCACTGTGACTTTCTTGGCTAGAACCTAATCTCGGATGTAATGTGTATCTATTTCAATGTGCTTAGTTCTAGCATGAAATACAGGATTAGCTACCAAACCTCTTGCACTAAGATTATCACACCAAATCATATGAGTGGCAGTTAATGTAATTCCTAGCTCAAAAAACAGGTTGTCTAACCAAGCTAATTCAGTTGTAGTCTATGCAAGGGCTCTGTATTCAACTTCTGTTGAGGACAAGGCAACAACTTTCTACTTACGAGAGCTCCATTAAATTAGGTTGGGTGCTAGGTAAATACAATACCCACTTGTAAACTTTCTGTCATCAAGATTACTTCCCCAATCTGCATAGGTATAGCACTCAACATAGAGGGCAGCTTCTGGTTTGAATTGTAATCCATGAAACTGAGTTCCTTTAAGATACCGTAATACCCTTTTGCAAGCCTGTCATTGAAGTTCAATTGGAGCTTGAAGGAATTGACTAAGCTTGTTAACTGTGAAGTGATAAGTGCATGAAAATACACTTATACTTAGTGGTTTATATGTATTATTTGTTGGAAATTAGGATTAACTTGCATGAATTAACTTAATTGTTTCATAAACCCACTTTTCAGGATCAAGGGTATTTTTGTTGTGTTTTCAGGGAATAAGGCTCAAAAATAATATTCGGATGAGAGATGATGTTGTGGGAGAATTTGTGATGCCTGGAAACAAACGGATTGAGAATCGGAGTTGAATTGAAGAAGTTATGGAAGTTGAAGTAAAGAGAAGATTCTAGATTACGTTCCAGCTAGAGCATGCCTCGGTATTTTAAGAATATCTTGAGCTATAGAACTCTTATTAAGACAATTCTTGGACCTTTGGAAATCTGATTCAAAGGGCTGCATTTCATATGTTTACAACTTTTCCAAATATCATATTTATCAAGTTCAAAAATCACCATCTTTGAAGAATAGTGGAATGATGCAGGAAGAAGACCTGTAGCTATTGTGCCGTGGCACACTTTTTCCAGTAGCTACTGTATTGCAGCACAGTGTCGTGACATAGTCATGATAGCTGGGAACTTTTCTTCCATTTTTGACTGGGAAAATAGGGTTTAAGAATCCTAAACTAACTAGAATTAAGGAAAACAAATCCCTAACCCTTGTGGGATATAAATAGAAGACTTTTAGCATTATTTTAGGGAATTTTTTTAGAGATAAAAAAAGAAAGAACAAAGATTATTCAAGAACTGAAGAAAAAGGGAGATTAAAGAAGGCTTGGAGAAGAAAAATTGGAGGAGATCATCATCAACTTCATTAATCCAACCAAGTTTCACTAAGTTTTTCTTCTTTGTTATTATTATTTTTTATGAATAATACAATGATGTTCTCATATTTATTCATGAAGAACTAATTCTTTTGTGATTGGGGTGATTTCAAAACCCTAGACATGTCTTGTGTTCAAATAAATCTGCATCTTTATATCTTTTGATCCCTCTTAGTTATGTGATTATTTCTCTAAAAATAGGGTTTAACTAGATTCTTCTAATTGTTTAAGTGGCCAATTAAATCATTAGGATTAATCTATTAATGCCAATTTAGGTTGTTTAGTACGGAATCACTTTATTAACCTAAATAACTAGTGGTAAAGTGTATGCCTGCATACATGGGGGGTAATCACTCAAGATAACTAAACCGACCATATGAGATTAGCCTTGATTCAGTAGGTCTCTCACAACTTAATGCTTTTATTACTTTGAATCTGGAGATTGTATCCTAGGTTATTTAATAAATAGGGAATTGGGTTATGACCGTGTCTAATCCAACAACTCAGTAAGGAGAGATGGGACTTATCAACGTTTGGTATTTTCTGAGCTGATGTGATCAAGAGGGTAGAAAGTTAAATAGTGCTTTTAATTTATGTAATTCATGTCTAGTGGTGGCGAATAAACCTTCAATCTCGTTTCTCTCATTGATTTCTCTTTCGTCATTAATTGCTTGATTTACATTGTTTGCTTTGAGTTCTTTTTAGTTTTTGTTGAGATTTTATAATTCGTGACAAACCCCGTTAGAAGTAGATAATTAATTGAGTTCATAAATCCTCTGCGGGAAAGACCCTTACTTGCTCTTTGCTACTACACGACTTTGAATTAGAATTTAGTGAGGTAAAATTAGGTGTTGTGTTTGCAGGGCATCAATTTTTGGCGTCGTGTCGCCGGGGATTTTCATTAACTTAATTATTTGTTTACTTTTTGTTTATTTTTCAATTCTTATTTGTTCTTTGTTTTTGAGTTGTAGGTGTTTTTGGTGAATGAGCTCGCGATACAATTTGAGATCGAATCCACATTCTGATCTAATTCCACCTATTACTTATTCGAAACAACCTTTGCATAGATCAACTCTCGATCAAGCAATCCATACCGATCTTCCACTCACAAGTGATTCTTCTGATTTTTCTGATCAAGAGGAGATGGCTAATCTAACTCTCAAAGAGATGGCTGCACCAACTGTTGACCAACAACCTTTATGCATTTGATACAATGATACAACAGGGGGAGCTTTTGAGCTTAAATCTGGGATGATTCATCTTCTACCAATTTTCAGAGGTTTAGCGGGAGAGGATCCAAACAAGCACCCTAAGGAGTTCCATGCGGTGTGCTCGAGTATGAAACCAAATGGAACAATGGAGGAACAAGTGAAGTTAAGGGCATTTCCATTTTCTTTAGTAGATAGCGCTAAGGAATGGCTTTATTACCTACCATCCGAGACCATAACTCCTTGGAATGAGATGAAGAGGTTGTTCCTGGAGAAGTATTTTCCAGCATCTTGAGCCACACTCATTAGGAAAGAAATTTGTGGGATTCGGCAATACAATGGGGAAAACTTATATGAATATCGGGAAAGGTTTAAGAAATTGTGTGCTAGCTGTCCACATCATCAAAAAAGTGAGCAATTACTTCTCCAATATTTTTATGAGGGATTGATGCCAATGGAAAGGAGCATGATAGATGCAGCAAGTAGAGGAGCGTCACAAGGAAGGTAAATGAAGTGGGGATATCCAATAATCTTGAGCAATAATTGAATAATTTGACTGCACTTGTGCAACAAATTGCAATTGGACAAGTGAAGACATGTGGAATTTTCTCCAATGTGGGACATCCTACCGATATGTGTCCTACCCTTCAAGAGACAAATGCAGAACAAGTAAATGCCATGGGAGGATACCAAGGACAACAAAGGCAAAGGTATGATCCATTTTCCAATACCTATAATCCAGGATGGAGGGATCAGCCTAATCTTAGCTATGAAGGAAATCAACAAGCTGCTATCACTAATAATCCACCAGGTTTCCCTTACCCACGAGCTCCACAACCGTGCCAAGCAAGACCCCAAAATGTTACCCAACCTCAAGGTAAGTCTTTGGACTTGGTAAACTCATTAGCAACTAGCTCTCTTCAATTTCAGCAAGAGAATCTCAAGTTCCAACAAGAAACAAAAATGTCAATCAATAATTTGGAAAGCCAAGTTAATCAGTTGGCTACTAATCTTGGAAGATTAGAGGCGCATGGGTCGGGAAAGCTTCCTTCCCAACCTTTGGTTAACCAAAGGGAGAATGCCAATGCCATTACTTTGAGAAGTGGTAGACAACTTGAGAAGACTCACAAGAAGCCAAATGATGAGAAAGAAGTTGGAGATGAATTGATTCAAGGTGGAACAAAGCAACCCAAAAGTGCAGAAAATTTGCCAACCGATTCTTCCAATGCAAAACATCCACCTAAGGTACAATCTAAAGTTCCTATTAATACTTACAAACCTCCTTTGCCTTTTCCTAGCAGGTTTGCCACATCAAAGAAGGAGGAGCATGAACAAGAAATTTTGGACACTTTTAGAAAAGTATATGTCAACATTCCTTTGTTGGATGCAATAAAGCAAGTGCCGCGTTATGTGAAATTTCTTAAGGAATTGTGCACCAACAAGAGAAAACTTAAGGGAAACAAGGTGCTGAGCGTAGGAGAAAATGTCTCAGCGGTTTTTCAAAGGAAGCTTCCAACAAAGTGCAAAGATCCGGGTAGTTTCACCGTACCATGCATCATAGGCAACACAGGGTTTGAGAAAGCAATGTTAGACTTAGGTGTTTCTATTAATGTCATGCCTTACTCAATTTATCTTGATTTAAATCTTGGTACTCTTAAAGAGACCGACGTAGTTATTCAACTCGCTGATCGATCTAATGCCTATCCAAAAGGAGTTGTGGAAGATGTTTTGGTGTAGGTAAACGAGCTTTTTTTTCCAATGGATTTCTATATGCTTGACATGAAAGATGAAACAACTGTGAAAACCACGCCATTGCTTTTGGGGAGACCATTCATGAAAACAGCCCATACAAAAATAGATGTGCATAATGGGACGTTGACAATGGAGTTTGATGGGGAAATCATTCAATTTAACATCTTTGACGCAATGAGGTATCCTAATGATGATAATGATTGCTTTTCCATTGATGTACTTGACTCTTTAACATAGCAAATGTTCAAGCTTAGGGGTAAAGATCCATTAGAAGTGGCAATATGGAATGGGTTGTCAACCGAGGAACCTCAAAGTTTTAATGAAGACGTAGAGTTGGGAGAAGAGCTAAAGGAAACTATAGCAATGTTGGATGAGCTTCCAAAGAAAAATCCAAGGTATGAAATCTCCTATATTTCTCTTCCCATATCTAATGAGAAACTTTTACCTTCCATTGTGCAGGCCTCTACCTTGGAGCTTAAGTCTTTACCAAGTCATCTCAAGTATTTATACTTAGGAGAAGGAGACACATTGCCCGTGATTGTAACGGCCAACCTTTCAAAGGTGCAAGAAGAGAAACTTGTTCGTGTGTTGAGAGAGTACAAAACGGCAATTGGTTGGATGATTGCTGACATTAAAGGAATAAGTCCTTCCATGTGCATGCACTGCATATTATTAGAGGAAGGATCAAAGCCTACAAGAGAAGCGCAAAGACGGTTGAATCCACTAATGATCGAAGTAGTGAAGAAGGAAATAATCAAGTTGTTAGATGTTGGTGTGATCTACCCAATTTCGAACAGTAAATGGGTTAGTCTGTTCAAGTAGTTCCTAAGAAATCCGGAATAACCGTGGTAAAGAATGAAGATAATGACTTAGTTCCCACTCACATTCAAACGGGATGGCGAGTGTGCATAGACTACCGCAAGCTCAATGCCACAACGCGCAAAGATCATTTTCCTCTTCTAGGGCCATTCTCACTATTGTTTTCTTGATGGATTTTCAGGTTATAATCAAATTGTGATTGCACCAGAAGATCAAGAGAAGACGACGTTTACATGCCCCTTTGGCACTTTTGCTTATCGACGCATGCCATTTGGCCTTTGTAATGCACCCGCCACCTTTCAAAGGTGCATGGTAAATATTTTCTCCGATTACATAGAGAACATTATAGAGGTATTTATGGATGATTTTAGTGTCTATGGGAACTCATTTGATAATTGTTTGGGTAATTTGACATTAGTTCTTAAAAGATGCACAGAAACTAATCTCGTTTTAAATTGGGAAAAATTCCATTTTATGGTAAATCAAGGGATAGTTTTAGGGCATATTATCTCATCTAGGGGGATTGAAGTTGATAAAGCTAAAATAGATCTTGTACGTTCCTTACCACCTCCCACTTGTGTGAGAGAGGTACGTTCTTTTCTTGGACATGCAGGATTTTATAGGAGATTTATCAAGGATTTCTCAAATATCGCAAGGCACTTATGCTGTTTGTTACAAAAAGAGGTAGCGTTGAGTTCGATGAAGAGTGTATAAAGGTGTTTGAGAAACTAAAAGAACTCTTAACCACAGCCCCAATTATTCAACCACTCGATTGGAGTCTTCCATTCGAGTTGATGTGTGACGCAAACGATTAGCTATTGGAGTCGTGTTAGGACAACGAGTTGGAAAGTTACCACACGCCATTTATTATGCTTCAAGAACATTGAATGACGCTCAACTTAACACTCCACAACTGAGAAAGCACTTTTGGCGGTTATTTTTGCATTAGAAAAGTTTCGTTCCTATCTAATTGGCACTAAAGTTATTGTTTTTTCTGACCATGCAGCTCTTAGGTATTTGCTTACGAAGAAGGAGGCTAAACCAAGGCTTATAAGGTGGATTCTATTGCTACAAGAGTTCAACCTAACAATGAAAGACAAAAGAGGGAGTGAGAACGTTGTAGCGGACCATTTAAGTAGGTTGATAAACCAAGAAGATGCTCTTCCATTGAAAGATGATTTTCTGGATGAACAATTACTTGCGATGACATCCTTGTGACCATGGTATGCAGATATATTAAATTACATAGTGACCAAGAGAACCCCACCCAACATGTCGCGTGCTAGCAAGGACAAACCGAAGAAGATCACCAAGCAATACGTGTGGGATGATCCATAACTTTGGAAATATTGCCTCGACCAAATCATAAGAAGGTGCATTTCCGAAAGTGAATTTAATTCAATTTTAACTTTTGTCCATTCCTATGCATGTGGAGGACACTTCGGAGCAAAGAGGAAAGCTCTCAAGGTTCTTGAGAGTGGATTCTATTGGCATACACTCTTTAAAGACGCATATTATTTTTGCAAAACATGTGATAGATGTCAACGCTTATGTAATTTAGGCCCAAGAAATCAAATGCCCCAAAATTTGATTTTATTTGTTGAGATTTTTGATGTATGGGGCATTGATTTCATGGGACCATTTCCGTCTTCTTATGGTTACTTTTATATCTTACTTGTTGTTGATTATGTGTCTAAATGGGTAGAAGCAAAGGCCACCCAGACTAATGATTCTAAAGTTGTTGTAGATTTTGTAAAATCTAACATTCTTGCAAGGTTTGGAACACCTAGAGCCATAATTAGTGACGGAGGCACTCATTTTTGCAACTGTACATTTTGGGCTACCTTGAAGAAATACAACGTCACCCACAAGATCTCTACACCATACCACCCACAAATGAGTGGACAAGCCGCAGTCTCTAATCGGGAAATCAAGTCCATCTTAGAGAAAACCATGAATCCAAATAGGAAAGATTAGAGCTTTCGACTTGACGACGCACTGTGGGCGTATAGGATAGCATATAAGACACCAATTGGAATGTCCCCATTCCGAATGATTTATGGTAAAACCATGTCACCTTCCCATTGAATTAGGGCATAGAGCCTATTGGGCAATTAAGCAATGCAATATGAAACTAGACTCAGTGGGAGAACAACAAAAATTGCAATTGAATGAACTTGAGGAGATACGGAATGATGCTTATGAAAGTTCATGCATTTACAAGGACAAAACAAGGGCCTTCCATGATAGAATGATCCAGCAAAAGCATTTTGAAGCTGGACAAAAAGTTCTTCTATTCCATTCACGTCTTAAACTTTTTTCCGGTAAGTTACGTTCCCGTTGGGTTGGTCCTTTTGTAATTACTAATGTTTTTCCCAATGGTGCAGTGGAAATTAAGAGCATGAAGACCAGGAAAGACTTCAAGGTCAATGGCCATCGTCTAAAGCCATACGACGAGCCATTCATGGAACAATTGGATGAAGTACCTCTCCATGAACCAACGGACATGGATGGTTAAGCAAAGAACAATGTCAAGCTAACGATGTTAAACAAAGCACTACATGGGAGGCAACCCATTGAGTTGTGTTAGTTTTCTTTTTTCCTAATGATTTTTGTTTAATACTGATTAATAGAGCAATGAGGACATCGCCCAATTTAGTTTGGGGGTGGGACATAGAAATATTAATTCTTTGGTATGTCTAAGTATGTGTTTACATTTGTGTGTTTGCATTTGTTGTTGCTGTAGTTTTTTTTAGCGTTTACATGTTTTTAGGATCAATTTTTTTTTTTTTTTTTTTAGTATTTTGGATTAATTTATGTGCCAATGATATGATTCTAATTGTGATAACATGTGATGTTTAGAAGATGTTAATGTTGCTTAGGTTTAGGGGTAATTTTGAATAATTAGTTTCATCCAGTTTGAGACTCTCATGCTATGTGGTATGATTTGGTTGGTTAGTCTTAAGGCTTAATGATGTTTGTTATGTGTGAATTTTCATAGACATTTTTGCGATCTCAACAAATTCTAGAACTCACTTGATAACTACTCGAGGCGAAATCCTAGAATGAACATTGCTTAGGATATGATTTAGGCTATCTTTGGATCGTTTGAGCCTTTCAAGCTAACCCTTTATTTAAATTATTGCTAGTTACCCCTTTGAGCCATTATTAAACACATTTAGCCTTGATTTTCTTTCATTTAACCGACATTAACCCACCATTATTTTGAGCCGAAAACACATTCCTACCCTTTAATATTTAAGAGACTTAATCTAAGTACAAGATTGGTGAGAGTATTTAAAGAAGTGAGGGTGAAGGTTTGTGAAAATTGTCAATATATTCCAAATGTGCTCAAAAGAATAGGTTGGGGGTTGTGGAGTGCTTTTAAATCAAAAATTGGGCAGCATTTTTAGCTTTTTTTTCTTTCTTCCGAATGAAAAAAAAAAACAAAAAAAGAGAAAAAAAATTAAAATAGAGAAGAAAGAAAGAAAGAAGAAAAAAAAGGAAATTTATTGAGAAAAATTGCAAAGTATAAATGGTGCAATGAAATTATTTTTGATAAAGGGTGGAAAAAAGTTGGGTGTGATGCGTGTTTCCTACAACATGCAATATGTAGCAAGTATACTAGTCACACAAGTAATAGAGTGATGAGTGAGTATCGTTCCCACGAGGACTGGTCGCTAAGCACTAAGTTTTCTACCGTTTTCAAGTTGAAGCAATCGAATTCTTTTGGATTTAAGGGAACAATTTAAACTATAACTAAAACAAAATTTCACTAAAATAAAAGTAAACTATGAAAGCAAGATTTAAAAAGGGATAAAATCAATTCAAAACAAACGAGCAAGGTTTTGACTTCATTCAGACTCTATGGGTTAAACTTAAAGAATTAAACTAAATTCATATTCACATGCATTGATTGTAAATCGAACTCTCTAAAGTGCCCAACATACCTTCTCAGGCTATGTTGTCCTACTCTTCCCTATTAACCTTCCGCACCCAACAAAATGAAAGTTAATAAATCTAAGCTCATTAAGCACAAGAATCCTAAATTGATTTCATCAGTTCTTGAATCTATCTCTAGCATCCAATAATACAATGGTGATTACCCAAGAAGCTTAACATGAATTATCTCTCAATCTCATCATGTTCATCACATACAAACAATAAAAACAGAATAATCACACAATCAAAGCAAAATTATATGAAATTAATAATCATCAACTCTCTAACCCATTAGAATCCGAACTACATCAAAACCCTAACCCAAAATAGGTTAGTTCATGGCTAAATCAATAAAACAATTAAAATAAATGAAAAATTCCAAGTTCAACATCATGGACACAAGAGAAAAGGAAAAGAATCTTCCCAATTGATGAATCCACTTACTTCACCTCGAATCTTCACCCTTTGTTAATCCAAAAATCACTCAAAAATCCTAAGAAAGTGTAAAAAGTTGCTCTAACCCTCTCCACCCATGCCCTAAACAAAAAGACTAAGTATTTCTTTTATACCTCGCCCATAATCTTACAACTTAGTCTAAAAACAAAACTGTGCGTTTTACAAAAAGTGAAGTACGCAGATTTCGCTGCGGCGAAGAAGGAATCTCACTGCGGCGACAAAGGAGCTGAATCTGGTGCGTGTCTGGCCCATTTCGCTGCGACAAAGAACAACCTTCACCGCAGCGAAGCTTCCTAAAGAATTCTGAATTTCCAGAATTGCCCTCCACTTGCTTCTAAGTCCAAAAACTCCAAATCTGTCTTTATTCACTCAAAATTTCCATTTTAACCTGAAACACGAAATGTAAGGAATTAAGTAGCAATTTAGGCAAAAATAGACTAAGAAGTATCTAAAATCCGGCCTAAATGCTTAAATAAACTAGCATAATCCTCGGATTATCAAATACCCCCAAACTAAGGACATGCTCGTCCCCGAGCATCAGGTACAAAACAAGATAAAAGAAAAACACAAACGTTCAAAAACACAAAACAGCAAATGACAAAAATTAAATAAGAGAAACAAAAGACTAGACTCACAAAACAACTGCCTATAATTTATACCAATCTCAAAAGTTGTTGCAAAATTATTATTAGAAAAATGTTTAACACTCCAAGAAGTTATAAGTTGCATCGACTTTCTTTCTCAATTGGTCCCTTGAGTAGGTAATCCCCACTTCAATCCACCTTCTGACTTCCCGGATTATTTTTTGCAGGAATGCAAAGTTTATCAAATGGTGGCATACTCCATAAGCCTAAATATCGAACTACTCTCCACTAATGAGGACTAGACAAAGATAAGAATCAAAAGGTCTTTATAAGCTTGTAACGCTAGGCTTGGGAAGTGGGTTCCAAGAAAAAGGATAGGAATACAAAGTAAGAGAACTCAGTTTTCCTCATGCAAACACTCAAATCAAATCGAACTCCACTTCTTCTCAACCACCAATCAACGTGTCCACTAATTTCCAACCCTCAAACTTGTATCTTTCTTATTTCTGATACCATATATGCGGCGGGGAAGTGCATCTAAGGTGTACGTGGTGTTGTTAAACCACAGGTCGCCAAGTATTGCTAGGTAGTTTTTAAGGCGGTTACTGGTTTCTAGCCGATATACCTTTAAACTTGGCAAATTTTTTTTATTTTTTATTTTTCACACAAACAAATAAAAAATCAATTGAATTGAGGTGAACTACCTCTTTTGTTTTTATTGCCCTTCTCACAACCCCCAAACTATTCTTTTAGTTTATTCGTACAACTCTTCCTGTTCTTTGTGTTTGCATTAGGATCGAATTCTCCTAAGGGTACGACAGAGTGCTTAGAGTTAAAGGATCGGACAATTTTTGGGTTGCCAAGAAAAATAAAGCAATGATGATTCATATGGCTCAAACGGGTGACTAGGGACAATTTCATTCCTAGGTCGGCTAGAAAGCCTCAAACGTTCCAAAAAGAATGCCTAAATCATCTCCTCAACCATGTCTAATCCTAGAATTTCACCTCAAGCACTTCTCTACTAGGTTCTAGAGTCCACCAACATTATCAAACTTTACCTAAGTACAAAAAATGAATCTAAGCATGCCGAAAAAATGAAAATGGTGGTTGAACCACTCAACAAACCTCAATCAAAATTCAGTCAATAAACATAAACTTGAAGCAATGCTTAACATTTCTCAACAATAAAAACGCAACAGTCCAATTCGCATAATTGATTAATACAATTCATCATCGACAAAAACAATCAAACTAAAGAAAAAAATAACGAAAGTTCAAAAATTTCTAATTTTCCTACCCCCAAACAAAAGATGACATTGTCCCCAATGTC
This sequence comes from Pistacia integerrima, assembly GCA_026225825.1. NCBI lineage: Eukaryota > Viridiplantae > Streptophyta > Magnoliopsida > Sapindales > Anacardiaceae > Pistacia > Pistacia integerrima. Next base: position 8,016,028 of record CM047746.1, on the reverse strand, counting down.
CCATTATGCATACATTAGAAATAGAAAATCAAAAATTAACAAAGGTACGAGAAAGTTCCCTGGTTAATCCGTGAAGTGTCACTCCACAGTGCACACCCGGTCCTTGACTTCTTCATCACCCAACATCTGTCAAAACAATTGAAACTATGGTGTCCATTGTGTTAGCAAAAATTCACAAACTAAATTGAAAATATTACATCCTAATCTCGTCCTTGCAACAACTACAAATTAAAAGAAAATGAAACAACTAAAACGACTACAACAATCCAAAACCAAAATATAAACTGAGTTTAATGTTTGAAATGAAAAACAAAATCAACTAAAAACAAATAAAAATAAAGAAAAACAAAACAGGTGTTCTGGTGCTCATTCTTCGCTTCCCTCTTCTTCCTCTTCTAATTCGGAGCCCATCCACTCATCTAAATCCCAATCAGCCCATTAGAATTCTGAAGTGTCAACGTTGACTTGTTGAAGCCACTCTTCTGCATATCATACGTCATCTGGGTCTGATCAGCCAACCAATCCTGACGTGTTGTCATATGTTTCATCATACCCATCATCTCCTGCATCATCTCCTTCTGTGTAGCTGTGGAGCTGGAGGATGTGACTGGGCCTTGTATGGTTCTCTGCGGTTTTGTTCCTGCTCTTGGTTGCTCAGCTTCTGGACGTTCAAGATGCTTCTGAAAATAATCTAAATCGAGGATAGGGGTAGCATGAATAAGTTGCTCATCATCATGCACCTTGGCTCCAGTTCTAATGCACAAGGCTGTAATGAGATGTGGAAAAGAGTAACTTGATCGCCCTGGTTTGGTGGCATGATGAATGTTGTTCAAAATTATGCATCCCACATTTATACTCTTTCCTATGGTAATGGGAATAAAGCAATAATGCCTTCTCGTAAGTTACCATGCTGTAGTGCGTTTCCGGCATCAACCTCGCACTAACAAAATATTGCCACAATTGAGCCATCGGTGTCAAATAAGTTCCCTTAATTGTCTTACTTTGTTTCTTCGACACTGCCCAAGTTGCATCTGGTTTTGCAATAACTGGAAGAATGATACTATCCTGAAACTGTGACCCCTAAACCTTCCGTACTCATCCTGATCAATCGTAGGCAGGGTATAAAACTCATTGATCACATCTTCCGTAAACAGCACATCAACCCCTCTCACAAATGCAGTACCCTCCTCACAATCCGGGAGGTTAGCATAAAACTCCCTTACTAGCGACTCTACAGTCGGTTGTGCAGGAGCACTCATAAACAGTCCCCACTGTCTCCCTCGACTCCAGTTAAAAGCCTGACCTGCGGTCAATCCACGCTCAGGAATAAAGCCCTTATCTCTTCTTTGGATAGCCCCTTGATATCGTTTCCGGGCCTCCTCACTCACGAAGCGGTTGTCCGCTTTCTTTCCTTTTCCCTTGTATCGAACCTTAACTTTGGGTGCCATTTTCTATAATTCAACTACGCAGCGCAACCCAAAAATTCAAGCCTAGGTTCCTCTCAACAAACAATTCAAACCTGGAAAAGAAAATTGAAAACACTTCCAAAAATTTGCAATCAGACCCCCAAACTACGATTTCTCCAAATTCAACAAAACTCTCCAAAACTCAAAACCCACACTCCTCAATATCACAACATGCATAATCAACCCTTCCTCAACAAAATCGAACTCACAATCATCCAAAAATTCGCAACTCAACCAATAATCAATTTTTCAGATCTACAACTTAAAACTTGAAATTGTGCGAAAATGAGTTTAGGGAACTTGAGATCTTACCAATACGAAGGATTATTTGCCACCAATTTACTCAGAATCAGCCCAGATTGGAAAGCCCCAAATTTCTTGAACCTGAAATTTTCGTGAATTTTTCATGAAATTTTCGAAAAATTTGTTGTTGAAAGGAGTTGTTTTGGTGTTTAGGAGGGTTAATGAGTGAGAACTTTGATTGGGACAACACTTGGAAGACAAAGAATTGAAATTGGAAATTTTTCTATCAAAAGGATATGAAAAGTCACATGAAAAATGAAAAATAAAAGTGAGTATATATAGAAAACAGACTTGGCCGCGGCGAAGTTCTTCATTCATAGAACCCTAATTTGAAACCCAAGTTTCACCGAGGCCAAAAATTACAGTGGCTAATCGCCCCGCCGAAGTAAAAATCTTCACCACAACGAAATTGCCTTAGGGGAATTTCGTCCAACCTACTTCGCCGGGGCAAAAACTTACAGGAGCTGCAATATATTTTCAGGTTGCTTCGCCCCGGCGAAAAACAATCTTCACCATGGCGAAGTCTGGGACTTTTCAAAACCCATTTTTCTACAAAGTGCTTTGCTGCGGCGAAGAATAACTTCTTCACCCCGGCGAAGTCTGGAGCATTTTCTGTCATTTCCTTTGCTGAAAACTTCACCTAGACACCCAAAAACACACCAATCAAAAAAACATTCAAAATCATAAGGAATTCAAACACAACAAAATGAAAAACAAATAATTAAAAACACTTGGGTTGCCTCCCAAGAAGCTCTTATTTATAGTCGTAGCTTGACTCTCTCGGTTTTTCATGTTAGTCCGGATTATCCAAGTACATCACATCCCGAAATTTTCCCTTGTGGTCGAGCTTTTTTTGCTAATGATCTTTTTCACACAGGGTCCTTGTTGAGAGTTTCACCACCCATTTCCATCCCTTGGTCATTACTTTGGTGGTTTGACTCTTCTCACCGACTGCTTTCCATTTTCTTGACTTTCCCTCACCCTTTTTGAGCTGAGAGATTCATTCATTGTGAAAACATAATCTAGATTGTGGCTTATCTCGAAATTTTGTGCAACCCTTTCCGTTATGGTCCTCACTCTCGAACTGATTCGGTTTGACAATGCAGCTCTTAATTTCCACCTTAGGATTGTTCAGTTGGAAGGGTTCAATTTTTGCCTGGTCCACCACATCGATTTTTAAACATGACTCTTGTTTAGGTGGAACTCTCACTGATTCAAGGACATTGAATGTTATTTCTTCATCTTGCATCCTCGTGATCAACTTCCCTTCTTGAACGACGATTAAAGCTCTTCCGGTAGCCAGAAATGGTCGCCCCAAGATAAGAGGAATCTGTTTATCCTTTTCCATGTCCAACACAAAGAAATCCATAGGAAAGATGAACTTGTCCACCTTAACCAACACATCCTCTACAATGCCCCTCGGATGCTTTATCGATCTATCTGCAAGTTGCAAGCATATTGTTGTCGGCTTTACTTCACAAATTCCTAATTTCCTGAAAACAGAAAAAGGCATAAGGTTAATGCTGGCACCTAGATCACATAAAACTCGATCAAAGGTAATATCTCCTATAGTACAAGGAATAGTAAAACTCCCTGGATCTTTGAGTTTCGGGGGCAGCTTTTTCTGGAGAATGCACTGCACTCCTCCATGAGCATCACCGTTTCCTCATCTTCTAACTTTATCTTATTTGATAAGATTTCCTTAAGAAATTTAGCGTAGCTCGACATCTGTTGCAATGCATCTGCAAAAGGAATGTTAATATGTAGTTTCTTAAAAACATCGAGAAATTTAATGAACTGCTTATCCTGATTTCTTTTCTGAGTCTTTGCGAAAAAGGTACGGGTGGTGTGTGATGCGCCAACTCTGGTGGTATCTCGGGGAATGGCAATTTCTCTTTCCTTTTCTTTTTCCCCTCTTCCTGCTTCTGCTCATCTTTCCTTGGGCTGGGTGGTTTCTCTTCAGCAATGATTTCTTCATCAACTTCCTCATCAGATTCTTCATTTTTCTTTGATGGATTTTCCTCTTTCCTTGATTTTTCTACCTCTTCTAAAACTGTCCCACTTCTCAACAAAATTGCATTTACTTGCTCACGTGGGTTAGTCACTGGGTTGCTTGGTAAGGAACCCTGCGGTCTCTCATTTAGCTTCTCGGCTAATTGGCCCATATGTACCTCAAGATTCCGAATGGATGCCCCTTAATTTCTAAAATTCGTCCTCGTCTCATTCATAAAACCTGTGGTTCTCCTGCATGAATTTCCCAAACATGTCCTCCAACTTTGTCACTCTTGGATCTCCTAGGTTGATTATTCACCCCTGGTTGGTTATTTGGCAATGTCCTTTGGTTCCATTGATTATTTTGCTGGTTCTGATTGCCCCAAGCCAGATTTGGATGATTTCTCCACCTTGGGTTGTATGTGTTGGAGTACAGGTTGTTTGGTTGCCTCTGATTTCCTGCCAAGTAGTTCACTTGCTCTAATGATGAAGATGACAAAGCAAATGTGTTCCCCACTTGACACTCGTTGCTTACATGGTTTCCTGCACAAAAATCACAAGTTAGTTAAGGTGTTTGAATATAGTTTACCTGCATACTTCCCAACTATTTCTGAAGTGTCGTGAGTTGGGCTGAGATGGTTGTGAAGGCATCAACTTCATGAAGACCCGTAGATTTTCTTGGTATTGCTCTCTCATTTGGTCTTTGATAGTTGTTGCTTGCCAAAACCTCAAGCAACTCATAAGCCTCCTCTGGTGTTTTATTCTGCAAAGCTCCTCCCAATGCTGCATCCACCATGGTTTACACGTTACCCATCAGTCCATTGTAGAATGTTTGGACTTGAAGCCAAACTGGCAACCCATGGTGTGGACATTTCCTCATCAATTCCTTGTACCTCTCCCAAGCCTTATACAATTACTCGAATTCATCTTATAGAAATGATGTGATATCATTTCTTAGTTTTGCTGATTTTGCTGGAGGAAAGAACTTAGTTAGGAACTTCTATTCTAGATCATTCCAAGTTGTGATAGTCCCCGCTGGTAGTCCCATTAACCACCCCTTTGCTTTATCTCCTAATGAGAATGGGAATAACCTCAACCTAATGGCGTCATCTGACACTCCGTTCGACTTGAAGGTGTCACAAATTTCCAAGAAGTTTGCAATATGTTGATTCAAATCTTCCTTCAAATCACCATTAAACCTTACCGACTGTTGGATCATCTGAATGATTGCCGGCTTAATCTCAAAGTTGTTGGCTTGCACCATAGGCCCAGTAATACTCGACCCACTTCCATTAACCGTGGGAACTGAGAATTCCCTCAGTGTCCTATTTTCTGGTTCTACCATTTCAACAACTATTTCTTCTGATTCAACCACTATATCCTCTCTTTCTCTTCTCTCTTTGTTAAGTCGTCTGGCGGTTCTCTCAATCTCAAGATCAATAGGAACCACTGGCTGACGTCTCGCTCTTCGCATAAACTGCACAGAATTAACGAAAGAAAGTGAGATCACAAACAAACTAAAAATTGAAAACAAAAATTAAAACTTCAATCTAGCTAACTATAGAAAAACTCAATGTTAACTTAAAACTCAATCCCCGGCAACGGCGCCAAAAACTTGATGCGTGTTTCCTACAACATGCAATATGTAGCAAGTATACTAGTCGCACAATAATAGAGTGATGAGTGAGTATCGTTCCCCTGAGGATTGGTCGCTAAGCACTAAGTTTTCTACCGTTTTCAAGCTGAAGCAATCGAATTCTTTTGGATTTAAGGGAACAATTTAAACTATAACTAAAACAAAATTTCACTAAAATAAAAGTAAACTTTGAAAGCAAGATTTAAAAAGGGATAAAATCAATTCAAAACAAACGGGTAGGGTTTTGACTTCATTCAGACTCTATGGGTTAAACTTAAAGAATTAAACTAAATTCATATTCACATGCATTGATTGTAAATCGAACTCTCTAAAGTGCCCAACATACCTTCTCAGGCTATGTTGTCCTACTCTTCCCTATTAACCTTCCACACCCAACAAAATGAAAGTTAATAAATCTAAGCTCATTAAGCACAAGAATCCTAAATTGATTTCATCAGTTCTTGAATCTATCTCTAGCATCCAATAATACAATGGTGATTACCCAAGAAGCTTAACATGAATTATCTCTCAATCTCATCATGTTCATCACATGCAAACAATAAAAACAGAATAATCACACAATCAAAGCAAAATCATATGAAATTAATAATCATCAACTCTCTAACCCATTAGAATCCGAACTACATCAAAACCCTAACCCAAAATAGGTTAGTTCATGGCTAAATCAATAAAACAATTAAAATAAATGAAAAATTCCAAGTTCAACATCATGGACACAAGAGAAAAGGAAAAGAATCTTCCCAATTGATGAATCCACTTACTTCACCTCGAATCTTCACCCTTTGTTAATCCAAAAATCACTCAAAAATCCTAAGAAAGTGTAAAAAGCTGCTCTAACCCTCTCCACCCACGCCCTAAACAAAAAGACTAAGTATTTCTTTTATACCTCGCCCAAAATCTTACAACTTAGCCTAAAAACGAAACTGTGTGTTTTACAAAAAGTGGAGTACGCAGACTTCGCCACGGCGAAGAAGGAATCTTGTCGCGGTGACAAAGGAGCTGAATCTGGTTCCAGAATTGCCCTCCGCTTGCTTCTGAGTCCAAAAACTCTAAATCTGCCTTTATTCGCTCAAAATTTCCATTTTAACCTAAAACACAAAATGTAAGGAATTAAGTAGCAATTCAGGCAAAAATAGACTAAGAAGTATCTAAAATCTGGCCTAAAAGCTTAAATAAACTAGCATAATCCTCAGATTATCAGGGTGTAAAGAAGAATGGTGGTGCTTGAATGAAAGTGTTTGAAAGAAATAGGATTGAGTCTCTTATTTTTGCTTTTCCTTTCCATTCTTTCATAACCTCATAACCTGGCCTAACGTAACAAGCTTAATAAAGACCTATTGATCCGAGGTAGTGTGATCATTCTACATTAGTAGAGAGTATTTTGAAAAAAATATAATGTATAGAATCAAATTCCATACGCTTACTTTTCAAGAACTGAAGAAAAATGGAGATTAAATAAGGCTTGGAGAAGAAGAATTAGAGGATATCATCATCAACTTCATTAATCCAACCAAGTTTCACTAAGTTTTTCTTTAGTTCTTGAATAATCTTTGTTCTCTCTTTTTTATCTCTAAAAGAATTCCCTAAAATAATGCTAAAAGACTTCTATTTATATCCCAAAAGTGTTAGGGATTTGTTTTCCTTAATTCTAGTTAGTTTAGGACTCTTAAACCCTATTTTCCCAGTAAAAAATGGAAGAAAAGTTCCCAGCTGTCATGACTAGTTACTGGCACGTGCTGTCAGCATGCAGCACTTGGAAAAAGTGTGCCGCGGCACAGTAGCTACAGGTCTTCTTCCCGCATCATTCCACTGTTCTTCAAATATGGTGATTTTTGAACTCGATAACGATGAAATTTGAAAAAGTGGTAAACGTATGAAATGGAGCCCTTTGAATCAGCTTTCTAAAGGTCCAAGAATAGTCTTAATAAAAGTTCTACAGCTCAAGATATTCTCAAAATACCGAGGCATGCTCAAGCTGGAACGTAATCTAGAATCTTCTCTTTACTTCGACTTCCATAACTTCTTCAATTCAACTTCGATTCTCAATCCGTTTGTTTCCAGTTATCAAAAATTCTCCCGCCAACATCATCTCTCATCCGAATATTATTTTTGAGCCTTATTCCCTGAAAACACAACAAAAATACCGGTGATCCTAAAAAGTGCGTTTATGAAACAATTAAGTTAATTCATGTGAATTAATCCTAATTTCCAACAAATGATACCTATAAACCACTACGTATAAGTGTATTTTCAAGCACTTATCATGAAGCTTATATCTAGTCTTGTCAAAGTCAAGTATTGTAGAGCTCCAATGGTGCTTCTATATAGACTTGGATCCTTGAACAACTCACTATCAAAGGAGAAAAGCTTGGTACCAGTAGCCATGGGAGTTGGACAAGCATGAGCATCTTGAATTTTAGTTTTGGTCAATAAATCACCAATATACCTAGTTTGCTTCAAGTGTATACCTTCGGTATTTCTAGTTGCTTCTAAACCGAGAAAGTAACTCACAGACCCAAGTGTTTTTAAAGAAAATTCACTGTTAAGATCTGCTACAAGTTGTAAAATAGAAGCATTGTTGGATCTAGTGATAAGTATATCGTCTACATAAATAAGGATGTAAAGAACCTAATTTTTTTCCTTAAGAATAAAGAGACTAGAATCTGAAACTGAATTCTGGAATCCTCTATTCAACAAAGCTTGCTTGAGTTTGTCAAACCAGGCTCTCGGTGCTTGTTTAAGACCATACAAAGCTTTATTGAGTTTACATACATGAGAAGAAAGCTGAGGATGCTCAAACCTAGCAGGCTGACTCATATAGACTGTTTCACTCATAATACCATTGAGAAAGGCATTGTTTACATCAACTTGTTGGATATCCCATCATTTGGAAACATCAAGAGTAAAGATGATCCTAATGGTAGAAGGTTTGATCACTAGGCTGAATGGTTCAAAATAGTCTAAACCAGGGGTTTGTTGAAAGCCCTTTGCCACTAAACGGGCTTTATATTTGTGTAATGAACCATCAGCATGATACTTGGTTTGAAAAACCCACTTATTCCTAACAACATTCATGTCAGAGGTCCTGGGAATAAGATTCCATGTTTCATTTCTCATAAGGGCAGTGAACTCATCATGCATAGCTTCTATCCACTCTTTACAAGCAAGGGCTTCACTTACTAAGGTAGGTTCAAGTTGAACAGAAGAAGGTATGGAGACTATTAGGACAGTTTTGTTTGGATCAACAGGTTTGGCTTTATTTTTATCAGTAAGTTTAGCTCTGGTGATCATAGGATGGATATTGGTAGATGAGGGATGGGTGGCTGCTATATTTAATGTTGTAGATGTAGTGGTAGAAGGATGTGATTGGGAAGTAGGAAACTGAGAAGATGACAAATCAATTACAAGACTACAGTTAGTGTTCTCATGAGGCAGAGGAAGTTAGGATTGAGTTGAAGTGGTTGAGGGCATGGATTTGATGGGTATAGATGGAAAACAAGTAAGATCCACGACTAAAGGATTAACTAGACAGTTTGAGGTACATATAGGAGGCTGTGTAGGTTGTGTTGAAGACTTGTGAGATTGCGTACATATAGGAGGCTGTGTAGGTTGTGTTTAAGACTTGTGAGATTGTGTACATATAGGGGGCTATGTAGGTTGTGTTGAAGACTTGTGAGATTGTGTACATATAGGAGGCTGTGTAAGTTGTGTTTGAGATTTGTGAGATTGTGTTTGGGAGGTGGGTAAAGATGGTGAAACAGAGGCAGAGTTAAAATTATGTAATAGAGCAGGAGATTTGTTGAAAACATGAGCAGTAGAGTAAGGAATTTTCTTACCAACTGCTATAGAAGTGCAAGGTGAAGAATAGGGAACTGCTGAAGGTTCTTTGCTACTTGAATCAGTTGCACAGTTTATAGAAACAAAAGGATAACTAGATGGTGAAGTGTAAAAAGGTGTATGATTGGAGATTTTATGAATATTAGACTGAAAACCATTAGGAAAACCAGTGACAAATGGAAATTGAGTTTCATGAAACTGAACACTAGGAGTAATAATGATTTTTCCTTTAGTAGTGAGACATTTATACCCTTTATGAATGAGACTATAACCAACAAACACGTATTTGAAGGAGTGAAAATTTAGTTTATGTTTACTAAAATCTCTCAAGTAGGGAAAACATGCATAACCAAAGACTTTTAACGAAGCATACAAGGGAATTTTATTAAACAAAGCTTGATAAGGTGAGATAAATTGCAAAACTAAAGATGTCATTCTATTTATTAAGAAGACAACAGTTTCAAAGGCAAACCACCAAAATTGCAATAGCATGGATGATTGCGCAAGTAAAGTAAGACCAGTTTCAGCTATATGTCTATGTTTTCTCTCACTTCTCCTGTTTTGTTGATGTACATAAGCACAAGAATGTCTAAAAGAAATACTAGCTTTAGTAAGATATGACACTAAACCTCTATATTCTCCCCCTTGATCAGATTGCAAACACTTGAGTTTTTTATAAAATTTTCTTTCAACTAAATGGTGAAACCTAATGAATGTGGAGTTAACTTCAGCTTTTGTTCGTAAAGGAAATATCCAAGTAAAGCGACTATGATCATCAATGAAATGGATGTAATACCTAAAACCTTCAATAGATGCAATTGGAGCTGGTCCCCAAACATCACTATGGATAAGTTCAAGGGGTTGAGTGGCTCTAGATTGTGAGAGAGGAAAACTATTCCTATGTAATTTGCCTAACTTGCATGCATCACAAAAAGGCAAGGAAGAGGCAGATTTTGTGAATTTGACATGAATATGAGATATGATTTTATGAAGAGCCTCAGTATGAGGATGATCTAATCTATTATGCCATAGGGATATATCAGCAAGAGTGCTACTAGCGTGTAAAGCAAATGACATATTAGACTACATGATCTAACCAGAATTGTTATTGATGTGATCATATAACAATTCGAGGTAACACAGTAGAATCATTAGTGTGATCAGTTTTATAATTATTGTGAGCAAATAACAATTCAGAAGATAGCACTGTGCAAGCATTAGAATCAGAGTCATAATGATTAGCATGAACATTGGACAATTCAGAATGTAACACAAGACAATCATCAAGATTACAATCAGAATTATTATTGATAACATTGTGATCAGGAACAATTTTATTTATTGAATTGGAAGTACAACTAGAGACATTATCAAAGGAACATGTTTATGGGTTGAAACCAAAGGTTCCTAAGTTACAATTATCACCAATAATTGGCAATTTGCATTCAGGAATGACACTAGAGGTAAGATTCCTATTATCTAGTACAAAATTAAAGACTTGAGGATGCTAACTGTTAGGAGCTAGTTGCTCAATGTACTTAGGTGAATTATGAACAGGAACATGAGAAGATGGAAAATTAGAAGGAACGTGCAACTGATACAGGCCAGCTTTAAGACCTCCCTACAGAAGCACGGTTCTGGTATTCTTGTCCTTAACAAGACAATAGTCAGAGTTAAATTCTACCACCACATTATTGTCTTTTGTAAATTTTGAGATACTAAGAAGGTTTTTAGCTATTCTAGGTACACATAGGACATTTTTTAAATACAAGCATTTAGAGTGTAAAGCACTAGGTAATAAAGAAAAACCAACATGGGAGATGTTAAGAGACTCACCACTACCGACTTGTGATTGATCAGTACCATCATAGTTTCTACTAGCTGTCAGGTGATGGGGATCAGAAGTAACATGATTGGTAGTGTAACACCCCTCCCTAGGCGAGTATTTCCTAAGTATCCCTTGGCCATTGAGAACCTAGAAAACGCACGCCTAGGAAAGAAGTTTATTTTAAAATCCTATTAAAAGAATAAACTTGTAGTTTAAAAATATATCTATTTTTATTTTAAAACATTTTAATTTCTAAACTATAATAAGTTCATTGTACAAGTCAAAAATATAGTTTTCTTTCTTGGAGTACATTATGAAATCCATAGTAGTACTTACGAGAACATACACACTTTTACAAAATTTACTAGCAATTTGATTTCTTTTATTAACACAAACATATATACTCCATAATAACATGGACATATTTACTGCATTGTGAGATATAAACATAATTACTACACTAAATACTAGCAAAACCATTCAAAAGTCATAATTAAAACATCCCTTCATGCTCATAGCGTCCCTCGGAATCCTCTCCCAGTGTCATGCCTTAATCCTTACCTGCAAAACATTTTAAAACATTTCGTGGGGTGAGCGCTAATCGCTCAGTAAGGAATATGGCCATTTATAAACTATTAAGGTTCATTATACATCATTATACAAGTATATTACTTAGGACCTTACCTACCTACAAAATATGACCTTCATTCTTTAACATAACAAGTTCATAAAACATATCATACACTTTGGACTTTTCTCATAAACATAAGTCATAACATAATCATATATAATATAACATAGAACATATATGACTTATGAAATATTCATGTACATGGCACGCTTATTTCTTTTGTCTTTATACTTGATGGTTTCATTAGTCTTTGTTATCTGATCGGATTCATTTAAACCATTACCTTGTTCTTGGTCGTCACCTCAAAGGACTCATGGTTTCCATAAGAATTCCATTCCTCTGATCTTGGTTTATACCTCAAGAGACTCATGGAATTCATTCTTTAACATTTCATAAATTTTTCATAAGACAACTAAATAAGCTATATGCATTACCATTATGAATGCAAACATATGGACTAACATATCCCATGCTCAATCATACTATATTCTCCTACTAAACTTCTTAACTTAATTCATTCAATTTCTCATACAATACAAGGAATTTCAGTAGTAAGATTATTCAGGGGTTTATTAGAATTAGAAACAAATGGGAATTTCCATTAAGAAGGTGGATGCCATACAGTTTGTCACTTTCAAACAATTTTTCCATTATCTTCTAATTCGAATTTATTTTTGGCTAAAACATAAAAGTTTTAGGTCTGTTTCTCAAATTTTTAACACTTCAAGAATCAACTCAATCGAACTTCTATAACTTCAGTTATGACTGATTCAGTGAAGCATGTACAGTATAAGTCTCAAAAAGCCAAATCCGAATTCTATTCATTTTAATCATGTCACCTTCATTTGCACATTCATATCATTTGCCATATCATTCTTAGTATAAAAGGCCATAAAAACCTCCCTTTTTACAGAACCAAAAAGTGCCAAAACATCGTCCAACTACAAATCTCATAATTGGCATAATCATCCTCCACATGCACACATACACCAATCAACACACCCATTTAAACAATCCATAACCAAAACATAGCATCACACTCATATTAGCATAAATAAATGTAAGTTTCATAAACCCTAGGTGTTATCAATTATAGTCATAAGGGAGATTTTTTTCCTTACCTTAGTATTCAAAGCACAAGGACACTCCTCCTTAGTTCCAAAGGTTCACCATTTCTACCTTATACACATAACCACTTATAAATTTCTCTTTTAACTAAAAGATCAGAACAACTAGGGTTTTGAAACTCACCTTAAACTCTGAAATTGAAGTTCTTTAAGTGTAGATGGTGATCTCCTTTGAAAACCAACTTGAAATCCTATGAAAATTTGAGAATAAAATGCTTGAATTAGTGGCTTTTATGGTGGATTTGAGAGATGAAGAAGAAGATGATGCACTTGGGGTGTAAAAGGCCGACTCCTCTCACTTAAAATCTTGTAAATATTCATTCAATTGTTACTCTAATGTGATTGGTCAATAAAAGTTAGATATAAGGGTCATTTGGCATAAATTTTTCATATAAGGGCGTTTTGGTCATTTCCACCACAACATAAAGATAAGCACTCATTTAATGCCATTTGACTTCTTTAAAACACTTAACCATTAAGCAATCCCATTAGGTGAATGACTAATTTACCCTTGGTGCACTTTTATGGACACTTAATCATATGGTTTTGTATGAAAAGACCATTATACCCTTGGTTACCGTTTATGCCATTTAACCTTATCAGTCAACTTTATGACCATTCTACTCTCATTTCTCTTCAATGACATCACCCTTTACACTTTATAATGGCCACATCTCGAAATACATGTAAATTGACCATTTTACCCTTCCATTCAAAAAAGAAAATTACTTGAAAACGTAAATTTCATACCTTAGGGCATCGGAATAATAACGCGGGGTTTACAGTAGCTCTTGAATCCATGTACCAGGCTAGATTAGGTGGTGTGTTAGTTGAAATAGGCATAGGGACGAGAGAGCTGAGAGCTGAGAGCTGAGAGCTGGTGAAGGATTTTGATGGGATACAAAGTAGGCTTGGTTAGGTAGTAGGTGAGTTTAGTTGTTGGCTTGGGATAGGAAGGCTAGGCTGTGATAAAGGTTACTATTGAGTGTAGAAGAAAGAGACACCATGATGTCTTTGTCCATGAGATAGATTATTCCCAAATGAAACACCACCAAGAAGTCCAAAACCTAGTGAGAACCAGGATCCCCATAATGTGTAAATTGAGGATGAGGACCTCTATACTGAGTTGCTAAGGCACCAAACTGAGACTAAGCAAGAGTGTCAAACTGAGATTGAGCAGGTGGAACCCCATTATAGGTCGAATTGTACCTATGATAGCATTGTGCCACTTTGTGGCCAACTTTGCTGCATACTTGACACACTGGTTTGCCTTTGTCAACATTCTGCCTCGACCTCTACCAAAGGAGTTATAACCAGATGCTCTTTAAACTGGAAAGGCAGCACCAATAGGTCCTCCAAAATGACTTTGATGTGCAGAGGGAAAAAGCAAATCATTGTGTGTATCAGGAAAGGAATAGGCTAGATAAGTTTGTGCAAAATAAGCAGTTGGTGCTGATGGATAAGCTGAGTAAGCTGATGAATAATTTGGCGAAGAATGAACTAGTGCTGGAGGCAGAGTATTCGCCAGAGCAAGTACATGGTGCATTGTGTGGAGACCTTTAGCACCATCATTAGGATTTAGAGATCCCTTTGTACCAATAGGCAACAACGGTGAAGCATTAGGATTACTGAGAGATGCCATATGCACTGAACTATTTGGAAAATCAACACTATTAAACTTCTCCAGTCTCATCTCATATTTCTGGAGCAGAAATTGAGCTTCTTACAAAGACACTAAGTCAACTTTAGACTCAATTCGAGATGTTAGATTGACCACGGCAGCATCAAACTCTAGCCCAAGGCCATCCAACACATATTGAAGTAGATCTTCATCACTTATCACCTGACCACTTCCCGACAGACTCTCAGCAAAACTCTTCATTTTCTTGACAAACTCACTAACACTCATACTTCCTTTCCGAGTAGTCTGAAGTAAATTCCTTAGGTGAAGTGCTCTTGCTTTGGAGTCAGTAACAAACTCATCTTCAAGATTATACCAAATTTCAGTGGCAAATTGACATTTAGAGATGTTACTAAACATACACTTAGAAATTGATGTAAGAAGCCAAGTAACAAGAAATTTATCAGTCTTCTTCCAAGCTACATAAGCTAGATTGATTTTTTCCTTAGTTAGGGTTTTACTTGTTTGAGTTGAACTACCACTATCAGAGACAATTATAGGATCAGGACATGGAATTGAACCTGTGAGATGGTCTTCCAGTTCATGAGCTCCAACGGCTGAGAGAACTTGAGAATGCCAGAACCTATAGTTGTCCTTGTAGTTGTCTATAGTCAGTTTCGGTGTGATTACGTGCAACGTGGATGAAAAAATTGAAGACTGAGCTGAGCTGAGATTCGCCAGTTTCTCCATAATACCTTTTTAGAAATGAAAAGCTAGGATTCTTAGCTGTAGACGTGAGTCTTCAGCTCTGATACCATGAGAGATTCAAAAGAGAAAATGAAAAAGGAGTAGAGCAAATTTGTGTAACAATTTTTTTGGTTTCTGATTTTGCTAATTGATACAAAGAGAAGACTTCTCTCTTTTATATGAAATGAGAGAATGTCAAAACAACATCGTTACAGGAAAGTGGAATTTACAACTTTACCCACTTTCACTCTTTTTAGCTTTGGTCAACATTTCCCCTCAAACACAGTTGGGGTGTCAACCTTGCATCTAAGAGATTCTAACAGAGAGACATAGCCTAGCTTGTGCTAGATGAATGCTAATTACAAGGCTTTACTGATGCAAACTGGACAAGTTGTTTTGATGATCATTGTGAAAAACCAAAAATAAATAAACACATAACTGTTGGGCGTTTATTTTTAATTTAAATTTCAAATTACAATTTTTATCTAAAAATCTTAATTTATTATTTTAGTGTAAATCTTGTTTCTTAATGTTAATGTGTGATTACAGTGTAGAGTTTTATTTCTCAATTCTATCTCAACTTTCAAATTATAATTAAATGAAGGATGGTCATAAAGTACAAACTCAAGTTACAGTTACTTGATGGAATTGATCACCCTTCTTAATTAATACTTAGTTAATTTACTCTCTAATTAGTTTGAGAAGATCGAAGTAGCCACTTTCTTCCTATTGCAGGGATCACATTAATTAATTATTATGCACTAGTTAGAGAGTAAATTAATAACCTAATATATATTAGATTATTAATTTACTCTCTAATTAGTTGCTGACTTATAATTTTAAGCGTGTTGTTATAACAACATACATATACTATTTCATCAAGTGTATTCTTTTTTGATACATATGTTGACTAGTTCATTAAGATTTCCAAGTTTTAACTTAGGAAAAATCTTTCATCACTTAATATTAACTGACATATATACAATGGCTACATGTATTAGTCTATAAGCTTCAATTGAGAAGAAAGAAAAAGGAATGCGAAACTAAGAAGCAAGAAATTAAGAAAGAGAATGTCAATCCAGTTTACCAGAAGTGGCGTATGAGGAAGGAGTGTAAATTAATGCTAATTAGGAGCCTTTGATTAATTAGTGTAGGTAATGGTAGATGTTATTATTGAGTAGCAAAGTACAAATTTTTGAGTGTATATATTTATACAAGTCTTTTGTTTATATAATTAGTTAAAAGGCTGATTTTATTCAACAGCATAAGAATGATGTAATTATATAATCAATTAAACTTATGTCGTATTGAACCGATGCCATCCATAAAATTAATTATAGAAGATAATGTATTAAAGAAGATAAAATTAATTTTATTCAACTTGAGTTTCTGCATGTACACGAATCACCCATTTTTCTCCTATAAAACCCCATGCAAAAAGCCTAAAAAATCCATCACTCGCATTTGCATTCTCAAGCTCTAAACTTTCGAAAACCCTAAACAGTTTTAACTTCTCTCCAGTGGCTTCTCCCAAGGCAGCTGCTATTTCAACTACTCTCCTCTTTAGCGCTCTGCTGATCTCCCTCATCCTATCCTCATTAGCCGCAGCCGTCAACGCTACCATCAACACTACGCTTGATGAATGTATCCACCAACCACTGGTTGCTACTTTATCCTTGACATAAGTGCAAATGTAACTGCGACCATTTGCCAAGCCTATAATGCCCTCCCACCTTTTTTGAAAGTTGTGGTCAATGCCAATGTGACGTTGAGGTTATTGTCCGGCTGCAAGAATGTTAACATTATGACTAATATCAACACATGCATTTGAAAGTCTACTCAATTTGCCATCGATCTTCACCTCGCCACGTACTATATATATTTAGGGTTGGTATCCTATAGGCCTAGTAATGTTATTAGGTAATAAGACTTACTAAATATATGGTCAACAATGTTTGATTATGTATTAGGAAGAGTTTGATTATTAGACCTATACATATATAAGAATGCCCCATACAAATAAAAATGTGCACTAGCAACTCTATGATGGAAGGGAGGTTTTTTATAAGCTTTCTTTCGTGTCATATGTAGCTTATGATATTATAATGTTATAATAATTTGAGATCGATGGATATTTTAAATTTTTTTCATAGCATGATGTTATAATTATTATAATAATAAATAACAACAACAACAACAACAATAATAATAATAGTAACAATAACAACAACAACAACAACAATAATAATAGTATTATTATTATTATTATGGATGGTGTATTGGCTCAGTATATAGCAAGTTCATTCCTATTATCTTTCTTTTCTTTCTTTTACTTTTAGTTTGAATTTCAGCTTTATATATAGAGCATTTAGTAAGCCCTCTCCCCTAATTTGTATGTTGTTAGGCCAAAAAGAGCCTTTCTTGGATCTAATATGACAATCATGGCATCTTAATTTTAGATCCTTTAAAAATAAAAATAATTTAACGAAAAGATGACTAAAAGACTACCAAAAAATTTAGTTTTTTTTTCCTTATGAATTATCAATTTATCTTGGTACAATAAAGTGGCAAAAGGAGTTTAAGTGTTGAACTCCTTTAAAGTTAAAAGGGGACAAAACACAATAAATAAAACCAGGCAATAAGCTTTAATTAGTTTAAAATGTAGAAGTATTTGTAATATCATAATTGCCACTCTTTATCAGGCAGTGCAAGTAGTACACTCCTATTATATATTTTATATTAGAATGGTGTCATTGGGATCACAAGTTTTATCTAATAAGACCCCCACTAATGAACTTTACTAAAAAATTTAAAAAATATTATAATTTCTACACGTGTCTCAATTATTTCCAATATTATCACTTTCATTTCCAATTTTTTTTCACTTTTAGTGTTCATTATATTGGATTACATCTTTATTAAAATTGAATCATTTGAATTATCTAATAATAAGTTGTGGGTGCGGAGCCACCATTAGCCCTCCCTAGCCTAGGGGCGGCTCTTTATTACTCTATATGTTACCATTTCAAACTTCAAAGAAATAGTCAACTTTCCATTGCTTGGCTATCCCATACTTCAAGTCTAATAATGAAATATTATAACTAATGTGGCCTTATAGTTATGTTATATTTCAGAAAAAAAAATTATAGATATGAAAAGTTAAATACAAGAATTAAATAAAATTTTAAGTTAGACTTGATAATAGGTTGTGTCAAAACGGTTTCGTGTTGTGGCACATTCATGTCTATCAAATTTTCACAAACCAAAAATGATCATTTAGCTTTTTGGCTTAAATGAGAAAATCCAAACCTAAACATTTTTTTCTCATGTTATCAAAACCTAACCCATTAAAAGCTTTCCTCAATTTTTCTGTTTTTAATTTTCTAGCCAAACAATAAAATATATTACGATCTTATAAATAATGTTATACTAGAATATTAAATCACATACCTAAATACATAAATAAATGCATAATTTTTGTTATTAAACAAAAAAAGTTTCATAATCTTATTTATGATGGTTCAATGTTATATTAGTTCAATACATAGACATCAATATCTAAATTTCAACCAATTCAAATCCTATATTATGAGAAATATTCACTTTATTAAATTATAACATTCTATTATAAACATTAATACAATACTTAATTAAATTATTAGAAATTTAATTAATTATAATATTACATTATAGATTTATAGTATGATTACTTGATTAATTATAGCATTACATTATTGTATGATCATTTAATTAATTGTAATATTACATAATTAAATGATTACTTAATCAATTATCACGACATTATATTATAAACATTTTAAGTTACTACATTAGTATGATACTTAATTAAATGATTATAAATTTAATTAATTATAACATTAGATTATAGATTTATAGTATGATTACTTAATTAATTATAACATTACATTATAATTAAATGATTATTTAATTAATTATAACATTATATTATAGTATGATTAGTTAATTAATTATAATATTACATAGTTTAATCGTAAATGATTACTAAATTAATTATAAATTTATAATATTACATTATAAACATTTGTAATTTACTATAGTAGTACATTACTTAATTAAATTATTAGAAATTTAATTAATTATAACATTACATTATAGTATGATTACTTAATTAATTATAACATTACATAGTTAAATGATTACTTAATTAATCATAAATTTATAATATTACATTATAAACATTAGTAATTTACTATATTAGTGCATTACTTAATTAAATGATTAGAAATTTAATTAATTATAACGTTACATTATAGATTTATAGTATGATTACTTAATTATTTATAACATTATGTTATAAATATTAGTAAAATACTTAATTAAATGATTAGAAATTTAGTACAACATTTATAAGTCACATTGGACACAAATGAATGAGTAACCAAAAGTTGAAAACTACTAAATGCAGGTTTTCTTAATTTGTTTGAACTAAAGAAGAAGAAGAAGTTATCACCGTGCTTCAGCACACTTTGTCTAGAATCGCAGCGCTGCAGCACAGTAGGACACAGTCACGACAGTTAGAAATTTTTCTTCTGTTTTTTATTGGGAAAATAGGTTTGAGAGTCCTAAACTAAATAGAATTAAAGTAAATAAAAGCCTAACCCTTGTGGGATATAAATAGAATTTTTTTAGCATTATTTTGGGGATTCTTTGGTGAGAATTAGAGAAGGCTAACGCAAGAGAAGATCAAAGTTGTTGGTCAAAGGACAAAAGGGTAAAAAGTTCAAGTAGCAGGAAGAAAATGATATTCTGCAGAACGGTGTCGTTTTGGTTATAATGAAATCAGTTGTAAAAGTAGTCACTTTACCTTTACTCTTCACTTTGTATAAAAGAGAAAAATGTTCTCTTCTCTGAATCTATCAAAAATTCAATCTATTCAACAAAGAAATTCAGTTATAGTTCCTCTGTTTTTCGCAAACTCTAAGCTAGATTTACATGTTATCAAAGCCTTGACTAACGTCTAATGGCTTCAGATCCTGCTCTCTCTCAGTCGCTTAACAGCACCAGGGAAGATGATGTCTGATTTGTAGAATCGAACTACCTCGGTTCTTGCCTCGAGCTTACAAGTAATCAATCTCAAGCTAACGATGAACAATTATCGCTTTTGGAGGTCCCAGGTTCTCTTTGCAGTTGGTTCATGTGAACTGGAGGATCACTTATTAGGTATAGTGCCTTGTCCATCTCCAATTCTGATTAATGATTCTGAGGTTGAACTTAGTAATAATATTGTTGGAGAAAGCTTAAATCCAGTTTATGTTATGTGGAAAAAGACTAATAAATGCTTAGTGAGTTGGTTACTAGCTTCAATTAGTGAAAGCATGTCATGTGCTGTGTATAAGTGTAGATTTTCCAATGAAATTTGGTTAGCCTTAGAAAACGAGTTTGTTACAAACTCAAAATCTAGAGCCTTACATCTGAAAAATTTGCTTCAAACAACTCATAAAGGAGGTTTGAGTATTAGTGATTATGTGAAGAAAATGAAAGAAACTATGGAAAGCTTAGCCCCGAGTGGATTGATTATTTCTAATGGAGACTTATTATAGTATGTGTTAGATGGTCTAGGGCCTGAATATGATCCAGCAGTAATGACACTTACCTCTAGACTGGAATCAAAAGTTGACACTATAACTCTTCAAGAAGCATAGTTTTTGTTGCAGAAATATGAAATATGGCTTGAGAAGTTCAATTCCACAGACTTGTATAATAACTCAGAAAACATAGTCTCAATAACCAATCATGGATGTTATAATGTGTCTGGTACAAGCTCACCAGTAAATCCTAATGTCAAAAGTACAAATACCCTGAGTGGTACCATACCCTCTCTAATGTCTCTTGGGAACCCACATACCTCACAAAACTATGTTACCTTACCCTCCTATGTAAACTCATCTGTTCAGTCCCCTACCTTGCCTATTTGGCATTCATTTTCTGCCTACAACACTACCACTCAACCTTATTCTCCTGGTCCAATTGCTTATCCCCCTTCACCTTACAACACTATTCCCTTCAACCCTAGGTCTCCTGGTTTTAACACTTATGGAAGAGGCAGAGGTAGAGGAATAGGAAGAGGGAAAATTATCTGTCAAGTCTGCAATAAAGTTGGTCACTCAGCCACACAATGTTATCATCGATATCACTCGGTTTATAATGGTACTTTTCAAGTTGGCAATGTCTCATCCCAAAGCTTTCCCAATCACTCATTCACTGACCCAATGCCACAACATCATTACAACACTTATCCTACTGAATCAGTACCGTATACTCCTATTGGTACCTCACAACAGTATCCTGATAGTGTTTTTCAACAAAGCAGCAACATTATACCCCACAATAGTCACAGTACACTATCACTGCCAAGAATAATCTTAGCACTTCAACAACTTTTGGAGTTCCTAGTCACCATATGGGATCAAACAGTCAAGCAAATCTGGTTCATACTGGTGTTAACTCAACAGTGTATCTTGCAAGTAATTCTCTTTCAGCTCATAATTGCACAGCACTATACAACAATTCACAGACCTCTGTCACCACTCCAGTTGATCCAGCATGGTATATGGACTCCGATGTAACTGATCATGTAATATCCAACCTATCTCAGCTAAACATCAATAAGAATTATGAAGGTGAGGATAAGCTTCAGGTTGACAATGGTGATTACCCTCTCATTTCACATATTGGTCAGTCTTTTATTCCTAGTAATCTTCATTCCAAGTGTCTTTATCTTAAAAACATACTTTTAGTTCCTAAAATCACAAAAAACTTGTTAAGTATTTCTAGGTTTACAATGGATAATAATGTTGCTGTTGAGTTTGATGCTAACTCTTGTGTTGTTAAGAACAAGTCAACCAAGGCCACGTTACTACAAGGGGGTCTTAAAGAAGGACTTTATCAACTGGAAATTCCACCAAAGACCACTGCCCTGTCAAAACCATGTGTCTCTTCTCATCAATCTGGTCTGACTACAGCCTATCTATCACAAAACTTGGTAGCCCCTACACATTTTATGAGCCCTTCAATGAAAGACTCGTCTCAGCCTTTTAGTAAACTTGTAACCACACCTCAATTGTCCAACCAACATTTAGAGTTAGTTGAAAATGTCAATAAAAATTCTGATGCAATTTTAAATGTTAGCTATAATAAAGATTCTATTCTACAGCACAATGTAATGCTTTTTGTTCTAGTCACGAGTCACAATGTATTCCTGTAGACTCTGATGCTTGTCCTACTGTCAATATTAATAAAATACATGATGATGAATTCTTATTTGAGTCTACTGCATAAATGATTGAAAACACTGCACATTGCATTACTAATGAACAAATGTTTGCTGTTACTTTTTCCACAGCTGGTTCCACACCAAATTGTTTGGTTGTTGACAAACATTCACATCTACACATGATTTGGCATAAAAGGTTGGGTCATCCCAATTCTACCACACTACTTAAAATATTATCAACACTTCCCAAGTCTACTTTTCCTACTACAAATCAAAATCAGTCTACCCAATTGTCTAACTTATGTGATGCCTATCAGCTAGGAAAATTACATCAAAGCAACTTTCCCTTGTCCCAATCTCATGCCACATAACCTTTAGCTCTAGTACACAGTGATGTGTGGTTTCCTGCCCCAGTCACTTAAGTAGAAGGATTCAAGTATTATGTGCAATTTTTAGATGATTTTAGTAGCTTCACCTAGCTATTTCCTCTTAGGACTAAAGTTGAAGTTAAATCAACCTTTATTAAGTTTCATTGAGAGGCAGTTTGGAACTAAATTGAAGTGCCTCCAATCAAATCAAGGAGGTGAGTATAAAGCTCTACTTCCTTACCTTACTGAAAATGGCATTCAAACTAGATACTCTTGTGCCTATGTTCACCAACAAAATGGCCGTAGTGAGAGGAAACACAAGCACATTATTGAAACAAGACTTACCTTGTTAGCTCATGCCTTTATGCCTTTAAAATACTGGCGGCTAGCATTTGAAACATCAGCATTTCTCATCAACCAACTATCCACTACTATCTTAAATAATAACACTCCATATTACAAACTTTTTAATAAATTTCTTATGTATGATAGTCTTAAAGTCTTTGGCTTCTCTTGTTTTCCTTTTCTTCAAAATTTTCATAGTCACAAATTTGATTTTCATTCCTCAAAATGTGTATTTGTAGGATATAGTTTACTTCACAAAGGTTATAAGTGTTTAAAGGCTGATGGAAAAATCTTTATTACTCCTAGTGTCAAATTTAATGAAAATGAATTTCTTTATTCTCAAGAGTTTGATAAGTCACCTGTCCAATCTAACTCTGATCCTTCAGCAAATCCTACTAATTCTTGTCCCAATAACACTACAACACGGCCCTGTATAATTTTTCAACATACCTCATCTTCAGAAGGTTCTGATCCCCAGGTAGTAACTGGTTCTCAGGCTGTCCTTCACAATCTAGTAGTTGGTACTTACTCTTTAGCAGAAGGTAAATCCTTTTCACATTTATCTGATTCATCTTTACCTAGTGCCTCTAAAATTGCTAATAATTCTAGTAACAGTCCTCTTTTAATTTCACATGAGTTTGCTACTGAAAATTCTAGGTCTCCATTAAATACCAATCGATTATATTCTTTCCCATCTACCTCAATCCATCATAATTCAGTATTTCAACTACCTGTTGTTCCTTCCTCCAACAATTTGCCAACTTGTCATATTGAAGTTGACTTAGTTACTCCAATGTTAGTTTGTGATCCTTCATCTAGTAGTGAGGTCTCTAATTTAAGTCCACATACAAAAACACATTCTGGTAGTCCTAATATAGATCTACATACTACTCAATCCCAATCCATCTTCCCTTGTTCTCCATCTCCATTACCTACTAATCCATCATCATGTACACTACCAAGTTGCCAACATGAGGTTGACCTTACTGCTTCACAGGTTAATAATGTTTAACTCTCTGCTCCTATTAATTCTCACCCTATGATTACAAGAGCTAAAGTTGCTGCTGGTCATGTTGATTCAAGCTGTGGGTCCTTGGATGATGTTGTATATCTTACAGCCAATCAATCTCTTATAGAATCAGAACCTATGACAGTTGTTGAAGTATTAAAAAATGCAGTTTGGAAAGAAGTTATGCAGGTAGAAATTGATGCTTTAATTAGGAACAACACCTGGACCATTGTCCCTCCTACTGCAGACATGAATGTTATGGGTAATAAATGGGTTTTCATAACAAAAGTGAATGTTGATGGTACTCTGCAGAAGTACAAAGCTAGATTAGTGGCTAAGGGGTTCCAACAAACTCCTGGTTTAGACTACTTTGAAATGTTTAGTCCAGTTATAAAGCCATCCACCATCAAAATTGTTCTCAGTCTAGTAGTAACCAATGCATGGGATGTCCAACAAATTGATGTCAACAACAACTTCCTTAATAGAACTCTAAGTGAGCTGGTGTTTATGTAACAACCAAGTGGTTTTGAATCAGCTGCTTACCCCTCATTTGTGTGCAAATTAAACAAGGCTCTATATGGTCTTAAACAAGCTCCTAAGGCCTGGCTTGATAAACTCAAGGCTGCCCTCCAAGACAAAGGCTTTCAAAACTTAGTTTCAGATTCAAGCTTATTTGTTCTTAAAAAATCATCAGGACTCATCTATGTTCTTGTTTATGTAGATGATATTTTAATCACTGGTTCTGATGCAGCCTACATAACTAAGTTGTTGGAAGATTTGAATGAGCAATTTGCCTTGAAAATGCTAGGATCACTCAAGTACTTTTTAGGCTTGGAAGCATTTAGAATAGCAGCTAGTATACACTGTAATGCCCCAATTGAGGTATGTAGTTAATTTATTATTGCATTGCTTGAATGTTTATTGATTTGTTCTCAATTGAGCTTACATGTTGTTATTTTTGGTTGGTTGGCCCTTAGTTGAATGTTGTTAAAGTTATTTTGAGAAAAATGTGAAGGAAATCCCTTAAACTTTCATTAAGGGTAAAATAGCCTTTTCACTCAAAACTAGTTGATTTTGTGGGGAGTGAAAAAAGATAGAAAATCATAGAGAATAAAATAAAAGTGAGGGCATTTTGGTAATTGACTAAGGGACAAAGATGGAATTTCTAAGAAAGAGTAAGGGCAAAATGGGAAAGTGAGTTTATAAACTAAAATGTTAAAGGGTTTGAAACCCTTATTTTGTTCATTCCATCCCCACACTTCTCCTCCTTTTTCTCTCAAATTTTCATTCACTTCTCCAAGGAATTTGAGGGTTTTTGAGTAGATTTTCATAGGGTTTTGATTCAAGGCATCAAAAGGTAAGGATTCTTACTTTAAATGAGAACTTGCTTATGATTCATTAAAGTCTTATGTTGTTATTATTTAAAGTTGTATTGTTTAAAGTTGTAGATAGAGGACAAGATACAAAAGGGAAGGAGAAGTGCTAGAGAAGCCATTTACCCATAAGGTAAGTAAATCCAACCAAGTTGAGATTTGAGAAATCTTTTGAGTAGAGATTTATATATGCATGTGTATGTTATGCTATTGAGAAATTGGGTTGAGATGAGTATTTGTTTTATGGTTGTTGAATACACTTCATTTATGAGAAGTGTTAATATGTGATGAGAGGATGTAGTTTGAGATGAAGTTGGAGGAGATTGAGTAATTCCTTTGGGAGTGTTCTTTTATGACAAGAATTATAACTATGTGAGGGAGTTTCCTCTTATTTTGGATGGTGAAAGAGAGGAGTAGAGTTATAGATAAAGTAGAGTTGGTGTATGCACATTAGTTGTTTGATGAAATGCCTAAGTGAAAAACTGCCCTGTCACATCCGTGACCTTATGAGTGATTTTTTGGCATCTTTAAGATTGAACTGGGTTGAGACCAAAACATTAAAGTTATAGCCCTATCTCTAAGCTTTAAAACGAGACCAGAACTGTACCAATCCAATGTGTATAACTCAAGTTATGCCTTCTTGAGTGTGACCTATGCAGAATGACTATCTTGGTGCAACATTGCATTTGTGCATTTCATGAGTGCATTAAGGAGCATGAATCATCCATATGCATTAATTATGCATTAGAGAAAGAGTAGAAAAAGAGTAGAGAACTTTGAGTGTAAGGTTTATTAAGAGAAAAGAGAGAAAAAGAGAATAGAGTAGGTTGTCCGATGGGGAACCCATGAGTAATGGGTAGAGTATTCCCGCTTGTACGCCGCATTGAGAGAGCAGCATGAGTATGAGAGAGAGAAGTGGTGTAGCCCGTGAGAGTGCATGCGGATGAGGGCTATACCCGAGAGTACCCGAGAGAGAGATTATACACTCACATGGCCAAGGGTTCCAAATCCATGCATAACTGAGTTTGATCGGCTGAGAAAGAGTAGAAGTCACAGAGAGTGGGAGTGAGTCCCAGCCGTGCCCCCGGTAAGATGGGGCCATGACTTACTAAAGAGAGTTAGTAGAAAAGAGTTCTAAGAAAGAGAAACATAGAGAGGGAGAGAAACAGAAAGAGAAAACAAAGAGAAGTATGAAAAAGAGAGTAAATGAGAATTTGTAAGGAAAGACTTAGAGAGAGAGAGAGTTACGGGGATAGATGACTAAAGGGTTAACTTACTGAGCATTATTTGTGCTCACCCCATTGTCTTTCTATGTTTTTGCAGGATTTAGGTGAGGACATGGTCGGGTGGACGTCGGCACGCGAGGATGAATGGATACACTGTCTACATAGTTTTTGATAATTTTGTTTATGATACTAATTTTGTATAAAGAATGTATATATTTAATTAAAGAAAAAAATTGGGCCCAACTATTTATGTTATTATACATGTATTTTATTATGTATATTTTTATGAGTATTTGAGTAGGAAGTAGCTATTACATTTTTGGTATCAGAGCTGAGATTTTGGGATTTGACATGTACCATTCTCGTCGCTACGATGTCCGAGAGCCGACTGTGTAAGTTAATTCTTTCCTTACATTAAGTGTTCTCTTGAATTGATCAAGTGTGGTTGTTTTGTAGATGAGGCGTAGTAACAGGAAGAAGGGTAAGAGTGTGATGAACGAGGGAGAATCCTCTAACCCACCAGAACCAACTCCCCTTACTCTTGATGAAACAAGGATTCGAACCATTGTACATCAGGTGTTAGCTGAGAGTCAGGGAAGAGCTGTACAAGAAATAATCGAGACCCCTAGCAGAGTACCAACTGCAAGACAGGAGCGAGAAGGGTCGGTACCTCAGACAATACAGAGTCGAGTTGATCCAATTTAGGGGCTTGCAAACCAGCACCACCCGCTAGGGTTTAGGGGTACTAGGGACCCGTTAGAAGCAGAAGAGTGGTTTAAGTCCATAAAGGATGGTGGCATTGTTTCCCATGAATGATAGAGAGAGGATCAGATATGCCAGTTTCTTATTTCGGGGAGATGCCCGAATTTGGTAGGAATTAATGGAAGAGACTCATGACATGGCCTTGATGACTTGGGAGGAATTCAGGAAATTGTTTGAGGCCGAGTATCGAACAGAAGATCAAATACACGAGAAGGTTTAAGAATTTATTAATTTGAAGCAGGGGACTAGTACGGTGAAAGAATATTCAGTAAGATTCAACTCCCTTGCTCGCTTTGCACTTGGGATAGTGTACACACCGGAGTTAAGGAGGGACAAGTTCGTGCAAGGGTTGAGATCAGATATTGCCCGAGATGTAATGACAGGAGCCGAGCCCCCGCATACCTACAGTGAAGCTCTAACACGGGCTTTAAGGGCATAGATCTATGTAAATAAATACATTGCAGAAGGGTTAGTTTCAACAGTATCTAGTGAGCCATCCACCACTTTCCAGAGGGAGAGAGTCGATGCCACAAAGAACAGAGAAGTAAGGGCCAAGAAGAAGTTTCAACCCAGGAAGAATAGGAGAGATTGGCAAAACAAACGACCCAGGACAGAAGGGTATCCCCCTTGTTCTAAATGTGGGAGGAACCATTCAGGAGAGTGTTTGATGGACCGAAACATGTGTTACAGGTGCCGACAGCCAAGGCATCTGATGAGGGATTGTAAAGCTCCTCTCCCACCGATGGCTCAGACTCCTAGAGGTACAAATGCCAGAGTATTTACACTAGCATAGGGTGAAGCTGAGGCCAGTCCCTCAGCCGTGATCGGTCAGTTGTTATTTCATGCTATTCCTTTATATGCTTTAATTGATTCTGGAGCTACCCATTCTTTTATATCTCATGGAATGATAGAGAGATTAAGTTTGAAACCTACTAGAGCGAGTCAACCCATTAAGATAGAGTTACCTGATGGAGTGAGTGTGCTGACTCAGGAGATGTTGTCAGGAGAGTCCGTAGTGATCCATGGTCGAGAGTTAGCAGTTGATTTAATAGTTTTTGATATGCCCGACTTTGATGTGATATTAGGCATGGATTTCCTAGGGAGGCATGGAGTAGAAATTGATTGTCGAAAGAAACTGAAAACTAAAAGATTGAGAGAAATCTAGAATTCGTGAAACTCTTCTTATTAATTTCAGAGAGTTACAAGCTAAAATTAAGCTTTTGTTTATATACATAGAGAGAGAGAAGAATTGAATCTACGAGATAAAGAATAAAGTTTCTCTTCTCAAAACGACGCCGTTAGCTCATTTGTGGAGTTGTAGTTTTACAAAATTGCCCTCTTTACAGTCTGGCTAACATTCCCCCTCAGACTGGACTACGGTTGCTGAATTCTTCAAAATTTTCTATTGAATTTCCTTCTAGATTTCAGTTTGTTGTCTTTAGACATTTTCTTTATATGTACAATCTACACTTCCTGCACTTTTTGAAAAATAACAGCTGCATCAACCTTTTTTTTTTTTTTTTTTTTTTTTTTGTAACCAACATGAATGGATACTTCTGCACTTTCCAATTTAATCTCATCATCACACTACTAAGTTTCTACTAACATAAATGGAATACACTTTCCAAATTAATTCTACTCAGCATTCTTATTGTGCCACATCAGTAGCACAGCACTCACACCATTCTATCCAAACAGCAACAGTCATATCATTATTTCACAACCAGCATTTACCAATCAGCCGCAGTTATACCACTATTTCACAATTAGGATATCATCTTCTTCATGCTTACACTCTGCACTCTTATTGTGTCACAATAAAAAATACTCACATCATCATCCCATAGATATCATCACAGAACACCAACATACATACTATTATACTACAACCAACACTTCAATTCAATACTTATCTCCAGTATTCATATCCCGACATCACAAAACAGCAACACACATACTTTAATTCAATACTTATCTCCAATATTCATATCATCATACCACAAACAACATCCCAAAATAGTAACACGCATACTTAAAAATTTCCAGCATTCATATCATCACACCACAAACACCATCACAAAACACAAACACAATAGTGGCTCAACACACAGAAAATCTTCTGATGCTTCTGCATACAGTTTTAGCAGAATTTTACACTACTAAAACACAAATCAGTACTTCAATTCAATGCTTATTGCCAGCATTCATATCATCACACCACAAACACCATCACAAAACAGCAACACAATAGTAGCTCAACATACAACAGATTTTCTAATGCTTCTGCATACAGTTTTAGCAGAATTTTACATTGCTTTAGAGATTTAAGATGATCCTGGACTACTGTCAACTTTAACCACAGTATGTGGGACCTCAACAACACAGAGTTTGTGTTTCAAATTCTGCAACTGACTAATGGAAAGTGCTTTTGTTAGAACATCAGCAATTTGAAGCTTGGTGGGAACATATTGCACAATAACCTTTTTTTGCAAGAACTTGGTCACGTATATAATGAGTGTCAATCTCAACATGTTTTGTTCTTGCGTGAAAAACTAGATTCGATGCCAATGCTCCAGCACTCACATTGTCACACCAAATGATAGGACAAGAGTTTAAAGACACCCCTATTTCAGTAAATAAACTGTCCAACCAGGCCAATTCAATTGCTGTTTGGGCTAATGCTCTTATTCAACCTCTATAGATGATAATGCCACCACTTTTTGCTTACGAGAACTCTATTGAACTAGGTTAGGACCTAGGTACACACAATATCCATTAGTAGACCGTCGGTCATCTAAATTACCTCCCTAATCTGCATCTGTATAACATTCAAATTAAGGGAGGCTGTTGGTCTAAACAGCAAACCATGGAATTGAGTACCTTTAAGATACCTTAGGACTCGCTTACACATTAGCCATTGTAACTTAGTAGGGGCTTGAAGATACTGATTAATTTTGTTGTTAGAGTAGATGCCCTAGAGCCAATCAATTATTGTAGAATTGACTCTTTGTACATAATGTTCATTAATCAATAAAAGGCATTTTATTCTATATTGTGTAAATAATTATTATTGCAATATGTATTGATATATGTCCTTAGAATGGTAGAACCCTGATGAGGGTATCAAGTGTTTCAAATCTTGATAGTGAGAACCCTATAAGCACATATGGTGGCCATTCTAGAAATGTTCGTAGCCCTAGTATTATTCTAAAGTAAGGGTACAGATAATACGGTAAGGCTATCATAGTGTTGAACGACCTTGTTGAAAGGCAGTGACTGATCTCACTTATTAAGGTTGTTTGGTGACAACCTGGTGCAACACATGGGTGCTTGCTGTAGGCGAATACACCGCAATAAGTTCACTGGACTGACCTCCCAAAGGATTCCATATGGATGGTAACCCTAGTGTCTATGGAACAAATCCTCTAACGAATGGTGGTGCATGTGATCCTTAGACTTGAGATCACTAGAGTGCCTTGTGTACCGATTGGTGCAGTTTGACACTAGCCTAACGTAGTTCTATTCAGAGCTATCGGTACGGTAGTGATTGGCTGTATCAAGGAGTGTATCAAGACTATGGTGGATAAACAGCGGATTCATCACTCCCGGGTATGGGAGAAGTTATCTCACGATGCAATTCAGTATATGGCAATGACACTAAAACTGTGGCCACAATGGGATTGAGTTGTTGCTCTATCCAGTTTATAATACAGGTCATTAATCCAGGAACTGAATACACAATATCAAGAGTAACCGAAGGTTGATACTATTTCTATGCCTGGTCACGTCGAGATAACGGATGATGAAAGGATCAAATTGTACGGTAACCATATCATTGACAGGTAGCTGCTTTGCTGAATCCGAATCTATAGGTGGCCATGATGCCTTGCTAGGGGCCAATCTTGGTCTATGTGTAGTGAGATGATTAATTGGTGTTAATCGCAATACTACACACTGCCAATATGGTGAGGAGCCTATGGGTCACACATATAGAAGATAATTTAAGAGCCAGGAAGAAAGAAAGGCATTTTCGTCCTTTTAGGCGAAAGGGTATTTTGGTAATTTGACAATGCAATTAAATTTGCTGAGGTTGTAGCCTTTATTTAATTTGTTAGAAAAATTAAATAAGTGAGATTACGTTTAAATATGTGTTCGCATATATTTAAATAAATTATCATTATTGATTAAATGTTAATATATATATTAGTTGATTTTAATTGAGATAATGATAAACAAAATTAAAATATCTAAATGGGAGTGTTTGCATACAAGGGGTGTTTGGGTTGGAGCCCAAGCCTATTCCATAAGGGAATAGGGCAATTAAAATTACACTATAAAAGAAAAGGTTTAATTGAAAAAAGGCGGAATTCTTTTCATTCATTCTTTTCATTAAAAGGAGAAAACCCACAGCCCCAAAAAGCTCTCTCTCACGCCAGAATTTATGTTTGATTGAAAATCAAATACATTTCATTTCTTCTTTGTTCTTAAGACTAAAAAGGATCTAGCAAATCCCTCATTAGTTCCTTGCGATTATCTTCGTGTAGACTACATCGGTTCGATCCTACACATGAGTCGGTAGCAAAATACATTCAGAGACAAAGTTGGAGGAGCCTCCAAACGTGCGTATGATTTCTTAAAACTCTAAACTAATTTCTGCAGATTCTTATTTTGATATAAACTATAAATTTGTGTCCTGATCTTGGTTCTATGGAACGATCTGTGTTGTTAAATATTTTCTTTTTCCACGCGTAACTGGATCGTTTCCTAACAGTGGTATTAGAGACTTGGGTACCAAATTTTATAGTTTATTGTATGATTTATAACATGTATTTGGTTGATAACATGTTATTTTTGTTAAATCTGAAAAATCTGTTGTTGAATGAATGATTCAATTGATAAATTGGTTCAATAATAAGTTGATGAATGTTATATTGGTTGGTTGATATCCTGGTCGAATGTTTGTGTGTTCGATTTGATTTGGATCCATGTTATTACACAAAAACTGCAAAAAACACGAACTGTGCAATTTGTGGATTTTTAGGTTTCACTGGGGAGAAGCTTTAGCATCGCCGCGGCGACGTACTCACTGGAATTATTCGTTATGGCGTCTGTTGCTGTCCCAATTCTGTATGTATTTTTCACGAAGGGACCAAACTATAGTTTTTAATAACCTATAAAACCAATAATCATTTTGCACATATAAGAGGGTAATTAATTAATAAACCCACCCAATTCAAAAATTGATTTTTTTAAATGTATGTTGTGTACTTGTTTTTCTATTGCATGGTGCCCGGTACATGAGCCCTATGACCTATGGTGAATGTGTTAAATTATTTTGGGTATGTATGGTTGTAAGTTTTAAAAATAGGGCCTGTATGTCCTGCCTTCCTTCCCTTTCTTGATGTACACTCTCTTCTCATCTCATTCCCCTCAAATGTAACTCGAGGTTTCTAAATTTATTGATGTAAAATTACTTTAAGATTAATTTTATTGTCAATTTAGTATGATGTTTTTGTAATGTACTTGAGGCGGAGCAAAGGAAGAGACGATCATACTTGAAGACTCAAGTTTTTATTACTAGACCCCTAGGTGACCTACCGATTCCTCTAGGCTCAAGGAAATCGGTTTTAGTTGAGCCATGTACCAGCACATTTTAATATTTTGCTTAGAATGCATGCTAAGGTTGAATGTTCAATTACATGCAAAACAATGTCATTCTAACAAAGATAATAATCTGGTGAGACATTAAATAACAAACCCTCAATTAAAGGATATTAAGTCACGTAAGCCTTCCTCACCATGGTTTAAATTAAACCACTATTCATCGAAACCTTGTTTGCCGAAGCGAATGGTACACTTCTACCAGTGGGAGGTTAAAATGTATTGGAGTTTTTCTTAATGGTGATGGGTCGACTTAAAATGACGCTTTTGCTTGTTCGCCAAAGCAAAGGTTGATAAACGCGTCATAGGCATAGTGGAGCAGTACACATATTGTGTGTACGTGGTGACATGTAGTGTCCACTCTACTGATACTGAGAATCACACTTGAGGACGATGGCATGTAGTGTCTATTGGATTGTGTGATTGGCTTGTTGGCTTTTTCACATTTGAGGTTGATAGTAAGAGCTATCAATTGGTGTGGATTAAGTTTGTTGGCCTACCTAATCAACTCAGTTTGGCTTGTTCACCAAAGCGAAGGTTTGAAATGGGTCGAATGGGATCTCAGTCCACTAGGAAAGTCAAGAGGTTTTCCCGATTTAATAGTGAGGGCTATTTACTTGAGTAAAATAGTGGGAGCATCGTTTCATAAAAGACCATATTAAATAATAATGAACTTTATAATGACTTTATTTTTCTACAATTGTAGATTCACCAAAATGAGCATTATGAACTTGCGATCGATAATCGAGAAAGAAAACAGGTTGGATGGATCCAATTTCTCGATTGGTACCGTAATCTTCGGATTACACTCAAGTTAGAAAAGAAATTGTATATCCTTGAAAAGCCGTACATGGCTGAGCTTGATCCTGATGTCACTCAGGAAGTAAAGGATACTTATCAAAAGTTCCTCGATGATGTTGATGGCGTTCAATGCTTGATCTTAGCATCGATAACACCTGTGCTGCAAAAGCAGCATGAGAATATGGATGTTGCTTCCATTATTCTACACCTCAAGCAGCTTTCGAAGAAAATCCTCGACATGAGACGTACAAGGTGTCGAAAGCAATTTTTAGGAGTCGTCTGACTGAGGGAGCCCAAGTTGGTCCTCATGTGCTCAAGATGATCAAGCACTTAGAGAGACTTGAGACTTTAGGATTTGAGTTGGATGCAGAATTACAAATGGATTTGATTCTGCAATCCTTGTTTGACTCTTATGCTCCATTCATAATAAATTTCAATATGAACACGATGGAGAAAACCTTGTTAGAACTTTTGAACATGCAAAGGACTACAGAACAGGACTTGAAAAAGTCCAAGCCTGTTTTACTAGTTGTTGCCAGTAAAGCAAAAGGTAACGACAAGGGTAAGGCCAAGGCCAAACCCAAGCCCAAGCTCAAAGGACAGGTTTCTCTTGGGCCTGAGAGTGGCATAGGGAAGGGCAAGGTAGTCTGCTTCTTTTGTGGTAAGCCTGGCCACTGGAGAAAACACTACAAGGTTTTCCTCGCAAGCAAGAAGAAGTCAGATGCTACGACTTTAGGTATGTTTATGATTGAGATTAATTTCTCTCCCTCAACATCTTGGGTCATTGACATAGGATGTGGTACTCACATTTGTATTGATGTGCAGGGACTAAGGCAGAGTAGAGTACTCGCTAAGGGAGAGGTGGACCTATGAGTTGGAAATAGAGCACATGTGGCTGCATTGGCTGTAGGGACTTACTGTTTATCTTTGCCTATGGGCTTGTTATTGGAACTACATAACTATTATCACGTACCTTCTATTTCTAGAAATATTATTTCAGTATCCGCTTTGGATAATATGGGGTATCATTTTGAGATATCTAATGGATTGTTGTCCTTTAGTTTGAATGGTATTCTATTTGGAATTGCAAGGTTATATAATGGATTGTATGTTCTTGATTTAAACAATAAAGATATTCTCAATATTGAAACCAAGAAAGCTAAACATAGCTATCAAAACCAGACATATCTCTGGCACTGTAGAATGTGTCATGTTAATAAGACTCGCATTGCAAAACTTCAAAGGGATGGAGTTTTGGACCCTTTTGACTTTCAGTCATTTGAGGTATGTGAATCATGCCTGTTAGGCAAGATGACCAATTCTCCTTTCATAGGACAAGGTGAAAAGGCTACTAAGCTATTAGGCATCATCCATAGTGACGTATGTGGTCCACTAACAGTTAAGGCCAGATGTCGATATTCATACTTCATCACATTTACTGATGATTTCAGTAGATATGGTTATGTCTACCTTATGAGACATAAATATGAAGCCTTTGATAAATTCAAGGAATTCAAGAATGAAGTACAGAATATGTTGGGCAAAAGTATTAAAGCTCTTCAGTCGGATCGAGGAGGTGAATACTTAAGCTCAGGGTTTTTAGAGTACCTGAAGGAATGTGGGATAATATCACAACTCACCCCTCCTTATACACCCCTAACACAATGGAATGTCAAAAGGAGGAACAGGACCTTACTTGACATGGTTAGGTCCATGATGAGTTTTAGTAATTTACCTCCATCGTTCTGGGGTTATGCCTTAGAGACTGCAACTCATGTTTTGAACTGTATGCCGTCAAAGTCTGTAGATAAGACTCCATATGAGCTATGGAGTTGGCGAAAGCCCAGCTTCTCTTATCTAAGGATTTGGGGTTGCAAAGCTTATGTTAAGAACTTAACTTCGAACAAGCTGGGCCCAAAATCCTGTAAATGTATATTTGTGGGGTATCCAAAGGAGACTAAAGGATACTACTTCTACCACCTAGAAGAGCGCAAAATTTTTGTTGCTCGATTTGGTGTCTTCTTAGAAAAATGAATATTTTCCAAGAAGTACTAGTGGGAGAAAAGTAGAATTGGATGAAGTTCTAGAACCACAAGATATACTAGACGAAGGATGAGATGATGTGCCATAGGAAGTGGTTGAGCATCATGAGAAGGTTACTCCACAACTGGTGGATCAAAGTGAACCACCTCAGGTAGCACAAGGGCTATGTAGATTTGGGATAGTACGCCATGAGCCCGAGAGATACGGTTATCTTGTGACTCAATATGCTGATGTACTAGTCTACCAAGACAATGAACCCAAAACCTACGAAGACGCTATATCGGATCCAGATTCTGCTAAATGGCTTGAAGCCATGAAATCTGAGATGGACTCCATGTACCAAAACCAAGTGCGATCTCTGGTGGAACCACCTGAAGGGGTAAACCCATAGGGTGTAAATGGGTCTTCAAGAAGAAGACTAACATGGATGGCAAGGTGCATACTTATAAAGCACGACTGGTTGCCAAAGGTTTCAAACAAATTCATGGCATTGACTATAAAGAAACCTTTTCGCCGGTTGCCATGATTAAATCCATCCGGATTATGCTTGTGATTGTTGCATATCATGACTATGAGATTTCGCAAATGGATGTCAAAATAGCTTTCCTAAACGGAAACCTTGAGGAGGATGTGTATATGACACAACCCGATGGTTTTGTTCTTGATGGGCAAGCTAATAGGGTATGAAAGTTGCAGAGATCCATTTGTGAACTCAAACAAACTTCAAGGAGCTGGAACATTCGTTTTGACGAAGCCGTAAAAGAATTCAGTTTTATCAAGAACGAAGATGAGCCCTGTGTTTACAAGAAAGTGAGTGGGAGCGTAGTAATATTCCTAGTGTTGTATGTCGATGACATACTTCTGATCAAGAATGATATATCAAACTTGCAATCAGTAAAGACTTGGTTATCCAGGTGCTTTTCCATGAAGGGCTTAGGGGAAGCAGCCTATATCCTTGGAATAAAGATCTATCGTGATAGATCACGTAGGTTGCTTGGCCTAAGTCAGAGTGCGTATATTGACAAGGTACTGAAAAGATTCAGTATAGAAGAATCCAAGAAGGGATTTCTTCCAATGTCACATGGTGTTTATCTCTCTAAGGAATTGTGTCCTAGAACACAAGATAAGAGAGAGATAAGATGAAGAGGATCCCATATGCATCAGCAATTGAATCCATCATGTATGCCATGCTATGTACTCAGATTGATGTCTTATGTGCTTTGAGCACTTGTAGTAGATATCAATCGGATCCAGGTGAGCATCACTGGATGGCTGTCAAGAATATTCTTAAGTACCTAAAGAGGACTAAGGATATGTTCTTTGTTTATGGGGTGGAAGATGAACTCACTATAAGAGGATACAGTGATGCTAGTTTCCAAACGGACAAAGATGATTATCGATTGCATTCAAGGTTTGTATTTTGTCTCAATGGGGGTGCAGTGAGTTGGAAGAGCTCCAAGCAAAGCATTGTAGCAGACTCTACAATAGAGGTTGAGTATATTGCATTGTCAGATGCGGCCAAGGATGCAGTCTGGATTAAGAAGTTCGTTACTGAACTTGGTGTAGTTCCCACGATTGTTCATCCTATAAACATCTATTGTGACAACAATAAAGCAATTTCTCAAGCCAGGGAACCACGGTCTCATTAGAAGTCCAGACACATACTCAGACGATTCCATCTCATTAGAGAGATAGTTGAGAGGAAAGATGTGCAGATCAGTAAAGTGCATACTGATGACAATCTCGTAGATCCACTAACAAAGCCTCTGTCATAGCAGAAGCATGAAAGGAACTTGAGATCATTTGGTATTAAATACATGAATGATTGGCTATAGTGCAAGTAGGAGATTGTTAGAGTAGATGCCCTAGAGCCAATCAATTATTGTAGAATTGACTCTTTGTAAATAATGTTCATTAATCAATAAAAGGCATTTTATTCTATATCGCATAAATCATTATTATTGCAATATGTATTGATATGTCTTTAGAATGGTAGAACTGTGACGAGGGTATCAAGTGTTTCAAATCTTGATAGTGAGAACCCTATGAGCACATATGGTGGCCATTCTAGAAATGTCTGTAGCCCCACTATTATTCTAAAGTAAGGGTACAGATAATACGGTAAGGCTATCATAGTGTTGAACGACCTTGTCGAAAGGCAGTGACTGATCTCACTTGTCAAGGTTGTTTAGTGACAACCTGGTGCAACACATGGGTGCTTGCTGTGGCGAATACACCGCAACAAGTGTACTAGACTGACCCACTAGAGGATTCCATATGGATGGTAACCCTAGTGTCTAAGGAACAAATCCTCTAACGAATGGTGGTGTATGTGATCCTTAGACTTGAGATCATGGGAGCGTCTTATGTACCGATTGCTGCAGTTTGACACTAGCCCAACGTAGTTCTATTCAAAGCTATTAGTACGGTAGTGATTGGCTGTATCAAGGAGTGTATCAAGACTATGATGGATAGACAGAGGATTCATCACTCCCAGGTGCGGGAGAAATTATCTCACGGCACAATTCAGTAAATGGCAATGACACTAAAATTGTGGCCACAGTGGGATTGAGTTGTTGCTCTATCCAGTTTATAATACATGTCATTGGTCCAGGAACTAAATACACAATATCGAGAGTAACCAAAGGTTGACACTATTTCTATGCTTAGGTCTCGTCGAGATAACGAATGATGAAAGGATCGAATTAGACAGTAACTATATCATTGATAGGTAGCTACTTTGCTGAATCCGAATCTATCGGATGGATATGATGCCTTGCTAGGTGCCAATCTTGGTCTGTGTGTAGTGAGACGATTAATTGGTATTTATCGCGATACTACACACTACTGGCATGGTGAGGAGCCTATGGGTCACACACATAAAAGATAATTTAAGAGCTAGGAAGAAAGAATGGTGTTTTCATCCTTTTAGGTGAAAGGGTATTTTGGTAATTTCACAGTGCAATTAAATTTACTGAGGTCGTAGCCTTTATTTAATTTGTTAGAAAAATTAAATAAGTAAGATTATGTTTAAATATGTGTTCGCATATATTTAAATAAATTAACATTATTGATTAAACATTAATATATATATTAATTGAGATAATGATAAACAAAATTAAAATATCTAAATGGGAGTGTTTGGATACAAGGGGTGTTTGGGTTGGAGCCCAAGCCTATTCCATAAGGGAATATGACAATTAAAATTACACTATAAAAGAAAAGGTTTAATTGAAAAAAGGTGGAATTATTTTCATTCATTCTTTTCATTAAAAGAAGAAAACCCACAGCCCCAAAAAACTCTCTCTCACGCCAGAATTTATGTTTGATTGAAAATCAAATACATTTCATTTCTTCTTTGTTCTTAAGACTAAAGAGGATCTAGCAAATCCCTCTTTAGTTCCTTGCGATTATCTTCATGTGGACTACGTCGGTTCGATCCTACGCTTGGGTCGGTAGCAAAATACGTTTAGAGACAAAGTTGGAGGAGCCTTCAAACGTGCGTATGATTTCTTAAAACTCTAAACTAATTTCTTCAAATTCTTATTTTGATATAAACTATAAATTTGTGCCCTGATCTTGGTTATATGGAACGATCCTTGTTGTTAAATATTTTTGCTTTCCGTTGTGTAATTTGGATTGTTTCCTAACATTTGTTCACTATAAAACTAATATCAAGCCTGGTTAAGGTGATAGATTGTAAAGCTCTAATAGTGCTTCTATAGAGGCTAGGGTCTTTAAACAACTCACTATTAGCTACAAACAGTTTGGTTCCTGCTGCCATAAGAGTGGGACAGGCATGTGCCTCTTGCATCTTAGTTTTGACAAGCAAATCATGGACATATTTAGTTTGTTTTAAGTGAAGACCCCCAGCTGACCTGGTTGCTTCTAAGCCCAAAAAATATGTGACAGCCATAAGAATTTTCAAGGCAAATTGGCTGTTTAAATCATGAACAAGTTGCTGAATAGGAACTTGAACCAGTTATTAATATGTCATCCACATATATAAGAACATATAAAAGTTGAAAGTTGTCCTTGAGAATGAACAAGCTAGAATCAGATATTGAATTCTAAAATCCCTTGTGTACCAAAGCTTGTTTCAGTTTGTCAAACCAAGCCCGTGGGGCTTGTTTAAGACCATAAAGAGCCTTGTTAAGTTTACAAACATGGGAAGATAGGTGAGCAACCTGAAGCCCTTTTGGTTGTCATATATAGACTGTTTCATTCAAATGACCATTAAGGAATGCATTGTTCACATCCATTTGTTGAATAT
The DNA here is from genome assembly GCA_026225825.1 of Pistacia integerrima. Classification (NCBI taxonomy): domain Eukaryota; kingdom Viridiplantae; phylum Streptophyta; class Magnoliopsida; order Sapindales; family Anacardiaceae; genus Pistacia; species Pistacia integerrima. The sequence continues at coordinate 7,975,703 of CM047746.1, read as the reverse complement.
CCCAACCATAAGTGACAGCCAATGTGAAAATAATTCGAATGGTTGCTGGTTTAACAATAGGGCTAAAAGTTTCAAAATAATCTAAGCCAGGAGTTTGTTGAAATCCTTTAGCAACTAATCTAGCCTTATACTTTTGGAAAGACCCATCAGCATGAAATTTGATTCGAAACACCCATTTATTACCAACTATGTTCATATCAGAAGTTTGAGGAACTAGACTCCAAGTTTCATTCCTAATAAGAGCATCAAACTCATCTTGCATGGCCTTTTTCCACTCATCACAAGCAAGAGCTTCAATCACTGTACCAGGTTCTGGTTTAACAGGTGAGGACTTGACCAGGGTAAGTGCAGTTGAGATTCAGTTGCTAGTTTGAGACTTGGTGATTGTGGTGGATGTATTAGTGTTCAGGGACTGGTTTGTAGGTTAAAATTCAGAGGCTTTATTCACTGTAACAGGTTCTAGTGCAGGTGATGTTGTGTTGTTGGTTTTAGACCTAGTGTGTGGGGTGTGAGTATTGGTGATCAAGGACTGGTTTATGGCTTGATTATGGTTGAAAGAAGCGATAAGTTTAGGTACTTTATGCACTATAATAGGTTCTGATGGAATGGGTAAAGGCCTGGTCAACGTAAGGCCAATCGAGGTTAAATTGCTGGTTTTGGATCTGGTGGGCATAGGATGTGTATTAGTGGTTAGAGACTAGTTTGTAGACTAATTATGAGGTACTGATGAAAAGAATTCAGGTGCATAGGTAGGAATTTCAGATTGAAGACACTGTGATGGAGTTAAGTCAACTACAAGAGAGCAATTAGTGTGTTTCTATGCTGATTGTGTATAATCTGAAGGTATAGAAGGCTTTTGGATCACGGAATTGGGAAGAGAAGGATGATGACAAGATAGATATATTTCTAATGGAAATGTATGTGGAATAGAAGATGGAATGGAAGTAGATAATGAGGAAGTATAATTATCACGATTGTTAGATGGAGTATTTGAAATTGAGTTATTGATGTTAAAGGATGGTTTAGGAATAGATGGATTGGGTATATATTTATTAATGTCCTGAAATGAGGAACTAGGAGCTAACTTGTTAGTGGTGAGGGAAGGATTAGGAATAGAACAGTCCACTACGGAGGAGACTTTGCTGGTTGTACCATTAGAAAATGGAATAGAAACAAAAGGAAAACTAGTCGAGGATATATGAGGGACTGCTGCTTTGAGTAAAGAAGAATAGGAATTGGACAAATGTTGACTAAAACCAATAGCAAAAGGGAACTCCAGTTCATTGAACTGAACATTAGGAGTAATAACAATTTTTCCCTCTGAACTAAGACATTTGTAACCTTTATGACTTAAACTATAAACCAGAAAAACACATTTAGAAGAGTCGAAATTCAACTTGTGTTTATGGAAATCTCTCAAGAATGGAAAACAAGCACAACCAAAATTTTTTAACTCAGAATATATAGGAAACCTACTGTAAAGAACCTGATATGGTGACAGAAAATTCAAAATTGAGGTAGGCATTCTATTAATAAGAAACACAATAGTATCAAATGCACACCACCAAAAATGTAAAGGCATAGATGCATGGGCCAGTAAGGTCATGCCTGTTTCTACTATATGTCTATGCTTCCTTTCACTTCTGCATTTTGTTGGTGCACATAGGCACAAGAATGCCTAAGCTGGATTCCAGCAGTGGTAAGATAAGGTATTAGACCCCTATATTCTCCTCCTTGGTCAGACTGTAAGACTTTGAGTTTATATCCAAGCTGTCTCTCAACTAAATGGTGAAATTTGATGAAAGTGGACCAAACTTCAGCTTTGGTTCTTAAGGAAAACATCCAGGTGAACCTTACTACAGTCATCAATGAAATGAATGCAGTATTTAAAGCCTTCTAAGGAAGCTACGGGTGCTGGTCCCCAAATGTCACTATGAACAATTTCAAGTGGCTGTGTAGCTCTAGAGGTTGAACTAGGAAAGTGATTTCTGTGTAGTTTTCCTAATTTACATGCATCACAAAAACTTAAGGATGAAACAGGTTCTGAAGGTTGTGGGTGAATGTAAGGTAAGATTTTACTTAATACATCAGCATGAGGGTGGCTTAAACGATTATGCCAGAGTATTACTAGCTTGGAAGACTGTAGGGTGGTTTGGCATATGATGATGTTGGTATGTGTTAGATTTTCCAATAGCAGCATTGTGAACAAGAGATTTAGACATCTCAGAATTTTTATCAACATTAAATACAGAAACAGGATTTCCAATCAACATCAACCATAAAAGCAGAATTTTCATCAACATTCAACACAGAAGCAAAATTTTATTCGACATTAAACACAGAAACAGGATTTGCATCAACATCAACCATAGAAGCAAAATTTTCATCAACATTCAACACAGAAGCAGAATTTGCATCAACATCAACCACAGAAGCATATGCAGAACAAAACCAGAATCAGATTTGTTCATACTAGAATAATCAGCAATATCAGGAGTATTATCAAAAATTTTGTTAGAACTATCAACTAAATCAGAGATGTTATTATCATTTGCAATAATATCAGAAATATCAATAGTAGAAACAGACATACCAGACTCAGAATTAACACAGTTTAAACCAGAGTGTTCCAAACATTGTGTCTTATTAATGAAATCAGGATTACAAACATTTGCATATGAGATAGGACTTTGATTACTACAAAGCAATTGAGGATCTTGCAGCCTATGATTATGATTAACTAAAGCATTCAGTGGACTGCTAGTCAGTATATTACAGTTGGCATTAGCAGCTTGAAAATTATTCAGAGAACTAATAGACTGAGGCAATCTATGATTATACTAACTATCAGTACCTACTGACTTATTTGAAAACAAAGTATTACAAAACCTAGAACTCAAAGCAGTTGACTTTTCTAGACCACCAGAAGTGTAACCAGAGGAGAAGCAAGAAGGTATGTGCAATTGGTACAGACCAGCCTTAAGTCCTCCCTACAGTAACACTGCCTTGGGAGCCTTGTCCTTTAACAACACAACAATCAGAGTCAAATTCCATAGTTACTTGATTATCTTTAGTAAATCTAGAAATACTAAGGAGATTTTTAGTTATTCTAGGAACACATAACACATTGCGCAAATGTAAACACTTAGAATGAATTGAATTAGGAAATAAAGTTGAGCCTATATGAGATATATGTAGAGACTCACCGTTACCAACTTGTAATTGCTCAACCCTATCATAAGTTCTGTTGGAAATTAGTTGAGTAGGATCAGGAGTAACATGGTCAATAGCTTCTGAATCCATGTACCAAGCTGGATCAATATGAGCAGTTGTTAGGACATTCATGTGTGTTTGAGAATAATGGTTTGAGGAAGGTGGTTGGTTAGACACAAGAAAAGCTTGGTTGGGAATTGGATTTTGGTAGGAACTTTGCTAACTAGGGACATGAAACCCTTGCAGTTGATGAAGGAAAGATGGTTTGCCTTGCAAATTAGTGTGTTATTGTTGATTGTGCAAGTTGGAATTTATAGTTGACTGAGATGATGAATTGTAGGATCCATTAGTGGGAACAATAACACGCTAACTTCTAGAATGAGAACTATACGGACTGCCAGTATTGTAATGTTGCTAATTTCCAAATTGAGGTCCATAAAATCCATTATGAAAAGCTAGACCAGAACCACCTTGTTCGGACATGTTACTTTGAGGAGGTACACTAATGTAAGTGGAGTTGTAATGGTGATAATAGTGAGCTGCTATATGGCTAATTTTCCTGCAAACTTGACAAATAGGCTTGCCTCTGCCATTACTTCTTCCTTTGCCTCTCCCAAAAACAGGTCTGTATGAAAAGTAAAAGTGACTTGAAGTTCCACCAAAATGTCCAAAGTTTGATCCAGGATCATTAGAGCTTAACTGAGGATAATGTTGAGATCCTATAGGAGGATTAGGTAAGCCTTGCAGTTGAGACTGATTATGTGTAACCAAACCAGAAGTGCCAGTAGGTGCAGAGGAAACCTTAGCATTAACAGACAATGAATTTTGATCACTTACACCACTTGAATTCTTAAAAGAAGCAACATTAACAGAACCTCCATGAAAATCTATAAAGTTAAACCTATCAAGCTGTAACTCGTATTTCTGTAAAAAAATCGAGCCTCTTGCAAAGTAATTGGATCAATCATAGATTCTACCCTGGAGGTCAAATTGACAACAACAGTGTCAAATTCTGAACATAAACCATCTAAAATATGTTGAAGAAGATCTTCATCTGAGATCACTTGACCACTCACAGACAAGCTTTCAGCAATGCCTTTCATTTTCTTTATATTCTCATGAATATTCAAATTACCTTTCTAAGTTATCCGAAGCAAATCCTTCAAATGTAAGGCTCTGGCCTTTGACTCAGTTACAAACTCAGCTTCTAGCTTAAACCATACTTCAGACGCAAACTGACATTTTGGAACAAGAGTGAATATTCAATGAGAAATTGAGGCGAGAAGCCAAGTAACAAGGAACTTGTCAGTTCGTTTCCAGGTTCCATAAGCTGGATTCAGCTTTTCTTTAGTAGGGTTTCAGATGATTTACTATCACTCAACTCAATTGGCTTGTCAGTGTTAGTAAACGGTCCCGTATACGCCGTGGAAACAAAAATAATATAACTCAGGGATCGTTTACATGAGCCAAGATCAAGGGCATAATTTTACAATTTATATTAAATAAAATCTGCATAAATATTCAACATGAGTTTAAAGAAACAAACGCACATTGGAGGCTCCTCCAAATTTGTCGACGAATGTTTTGCTACCGATCCAAGTGTAGGATCGAACCTGTGTAGTCCACACGAAGACAATCTCAAAAGAACCAAAGAGGGATTTGCTAGATCCTCTTTGGCTTCAAGATTCAGAAGAAAAACAAAATCAATTGAATTGATTTCAGGCTCAAAAGTGTTACTGCCGTGGGAGAAGCAAAAATGGGGCTGCTGTGTGTTTTTGGTTTTACAAAGAAAAATCCTTAATAAAAAAAAAAAAACACACACTTTTCCTTTTATATTAAAAAAAAAAAAAAACAATTTGCCCTAATCCCATACGGAATAGGCTTGGGCTCCAACCCAAACGCCCCATGTTGCCAAACACTCCCAATTTGATTTATTTTATTTTCCATCATTATCTCAATTAAAATCAATTAATATATATTTAAATATATATTAACATTTAACAATAATGATAATATATTTAAATATGTGCGAACACACATTTAAACGTAATTTCACTTATTTAATTTTTCTAACAAATTAAATAAAGGCTACGACCTCAAAGAAATTTAATTGCACCGTGAAATTACCTAAAAATACCCTTTCGCCTTAAAAGACGAAAACGCCCTTCTTTCTTCTTGGATCTTAAATTGTCTTCTATGTGTGTGACCCATAGGCTCCTCATCATATCGACAGTGTATAGTATCGCGATTAACACCAATTAATCGTCTCACTAATACACAGACCAAGATTGGCCTCTAGCAAGGCATCATGGCCACCCGATAGATTCGGATTCAAAGAAAGTAGCACCACAACGATATGGTTACCGCAGCAATTCGATCCTTTGATCATAACGTTATCTTGACGAGACGAAGGCATAGAAATAATGTCAACCTTCGGTTACTCTCGATATTATTTATTCAGCTGACCAATAACCCTCAGATTATAAACCTGGATAGAGCAACAACTCAATCCCACCGTGGCCACGCTTTAGTGTCATTACCATATACCGAATTACGCCGTGAGATAACTTTCTCGTACTGGGAGTGATGAATCCTCTGTCAATCCACCATAGTCTTGATACACTTCCTTGATGCACCAATCACCACCGTATTGACACAAGAGAATGCGTTAGGCTAGTGTCAAACTACACCAATCGGTGCACAAGGCGCTCCGGTGATCTCAAGTCTATGGATCACATGCACCACCATTCGTTAGAGGATTTGTTCCATAGACACCGGGGTTACCATCCATATGGAATCCTCTCGGTGGGTCACCCTTGAACTTGCCGTGGGTGTAATTGCCTACAACAAACACCCATGTGTTGCACCAGTTGTCACCAAACAACCTTGACAAGTAAGATCACCACCGCCTTTCGACAGGTCGCTCAACACTATGATAGCCTTACCGTATTATCTCGTCCCTTAGTTCGACAATATCAGGGGGCATGGACGTTTCTAGAATGGCCACCATATGTGCTCATAGGGTTCTCACTATCAAGATTTGAAACACTTGATACCCTCGTCACGGCTCTACCATTCTAAGGACATATATCAATACATATTGCAATAATAATGATTTACGCGATATAGAATAAAATGCCTTTTATTGATTAATGAACATTATTACAAAGAGTCAATTCTACAATAATTGATTGGCTCTAGGGCATCTACTCTAACAATCTCCCACTTGCACTATAGCCAATCATTCATGTATTTAATACCAAATGATCTCAAGTGCCTGTCATGCTTCTGCTGCGACAGAGGCTTTGTTAGTGGATCTTCGAGATTGTCGCGCATGTACTTTACTAATCGCACGTCTTTCCTCTCAACTATCTCTCCATGAGATGGAATCGTCGAGTATGTGTCTGGATTTCTGATGAGACCTTGTTTCCCTGGCTTGAGCAATTGCTCCATTGTTGTCACAATAGATGTCTATAGGATCAATAATCGTAGGAACCACACCAAGTTCAGTAATGAACTTCTTAATCCAGACTGCCTCCTTGGCCGCATCCGACAATGCAATATACTTAGCCTCCATTGTAGAATCTGCTACAGTGCTTTGCTTGGAGCTCTTCTAGCTCACTGCACCACTATTGAGACAAAATACAAACCTTGATTGCGATCGATAATCATCTTTGTCCGTTTGGAAACTAGCATCACTGTATCCTCTTACAGTGAGCTTATCTTCCCTCCATAAACCAAGAACATATCCTTAGTCCTCTTCAAGTACTTAAGAATATTCTTGATACCCATCCAAAGCTGACGTCACTCCCGGATCTCCGATTGATATCTACTACAAGTGCTCAAGGCACATGAGACATCAATCCGAGTACATAGCATGGCATACATGATGGATCCAATTGCTGATGCATATGGGATCCTCTTCATCCTATCTCTCTTATCTTGTGTTTTAGGACACAATTCCTTATAGAGATAAACACCATGTGACATCGGAAGAAATCCTTTCTTGGATTCTTCCATACTGAATCGTTTCAGTACTTTGTCAATATATGCACTCTGACTTAGGCCAAGCAACCTACGCGATTTATCACAATAGATCTTTATACCAAGGATGTAGGCCGCTTCCCCTAAGTCCTTCATGGAGAAGCACTTGGATAACCAAGTCTTTACCGACTGCAAGTTTGGTATATCATTCCCGATCAGAAGTATGTCATCGACATACAATAATAGGAATGCTACTGCGCTCCCACTCACTTTCTTGTAAACACAGGGTTCATCTTCGTTCTTGATAAAACTGAATTCTTTTACGGCTTCATCAAAACGAATGTTCCAGCTCCTTGAAGCTTGCTTGAGTCCATAAATGGATCTCTGTAACTTGCATACCTTATTGGTTTGACTATCAAGAACGAAACCATCAGGTTGTGTCATGTACACATCCTTCTCAAGGTTTCGTTTAGGAAAGCAGTTTTGACATCCATTTGCCAAATCTCATAGTCATGATATGCAGTAATTGCAAGCATCATCCGGATGGATTTAATCATGGCTACCGGCAAAAAGGTTTCTTCATAGTCAATGCCATGAATTTGTTTGAAACCTTTGGCAACCAACCGTGCTTTATAAGTATGCACGTTGCCATCCATGTCAGTCTTCTTCTTGAAGACCCATTTACACCCTATAGGTCTTACCCCTTCAAGTGGTTCCACCAGAGACCACACTTGGTTCTGGTACATGGAGTCTATCTCATATTTCATGGCTTCAAGCCATTTAACAGAATCTGGATCCGATATAGCGTCTTCGTAGGTTCTGGGTTCATCGTCTTGGTAGACCAGTACGTCACCATTTGAGTCACGAGATAACCGTATCTCTCAGGCTCATGGCATACTCTCCCAGATCTACGTAGCTCTTGTGCTACTTGAGGTAGTTCACTTTGATCCACAAGTTGTGGAGTAACCTCCTCATGATGCTCAACCACTTCTTGTGGCACATCATCCCGTCCTTCGTCTAGTATACCTTGTGGTTCTAGAACTTCATCGAGTTCTACTTTTCTCCCACTAGTACTTCTTAGAAAATATTCCTTTTCTAGGAAGACACCAGATCGAGCAACAAAAATTTTGCGCTCTTCTGGGTGGTAGAAATAATATCCTTTGGTCTCCTTTGAATACCCCACAAATATACATTTACAAGATTTTAGGCCCAGCTTGTTCGAAGTCAATTTCTTAACATAAGCTTCGCAACCCCAAATCCTTAGATAAGACAAGTTGGGCTTTCGCCCACTCCATAGCTCATATGGAGTCTTATTTACAGACTTTAACGGCACACGGTTCAAAACGTGAGTCGCAGTCTCTAGGGCATAACCCCAGAACGATGCAGGTAAATCACTAAAACTCATCATGGACCTAACCATGTCAAGTAAGGTCCTATTCCTCCTTTCTGACACTCCATTGTGTTGGGGTGTATAAGGAGGGGTGAGTTGTGATACTATCCCACATTCCTTCAGGTACTCAAAACCCCCGAGCTTAAGTATTCACCTCCTCGATCCGACCAAAGAGCTTTAATACTTTTGCCCAACATATTCTGTACTTCATTCCTGAATTCCTTGAATTTATCAAAGGCTTCAGATTTATGTCTCATAAGGTAGACATAACCATATCTACTGAAATCATCAGTGAATGTGATGAAGTATGAATATCCACCTGGCTTCAACTGTTAGTGGACCACATACATCACTATGGATGATGCCTAACAGTTCAGTAGCCCTTTCACTTTGTCATGTGAAAGGAGACTTTGTCATCTTGCCTAAAAGGCATGACTCGCATACCTCAAATGACTGGAAGTCAAAAGGGGCCAAAACTCCATCCCTTTGAAGTTTTGCAATGCGAGTCTTATTAACATGACACAATCTACAATGCCGAGATATGTTTGGTTTTGATCGCTATGTTTAGCTTTCTTGGTTTCAATATTGAGAATATCTTTATTGTTTAAATCAAGAACATATAATCCATTATATAACCTTGCAATTCCAAATAGAATACCATTCAAACTAAAGGACAACAATCCATTAGATATCTCAAAATGATATCCCATATTATCCAAAGCGGATACTGAAATAATATTTCTAGAAATAGAAGGTACATGATAACAATTATGTAGTTCCAATAATAAGCCCGTAGGCAAAGATAAACAATAAGTCCCTACAGCCAATGCAGCCCACATGTGCTCTATTTCCAACTCGTAGGTCCACCTCTCCCTTGGCGAGCACTCTACTCGCCTCTTAGACCCCGCACATCGGTACAAATGTGAGTACCACATCCCGTGTCAATGACCCAAGATGTTGAGGGAGAGAAGTTAATCTCAATCATAAAAATACCCAAGTCGTAGCCTCTAACTTCTTCTTGCTTGCTGGAAAGCCCTCCTTGCAAGATTTCCTCTAGTGGAGGGCTTGCCACAAAAGCTGTACTACCTTACCCTTCCCTATGCCACTCTCGTGCCCAAAAGCAACCTGTCCTTTGGGCTTGGGCTTGGGCTCGGGTTTGGCCTTGGCCTTACCCTTGCCGTAACCCTTTGGTTTACTAGCGAACCAAAGAAACAGCTTGGACTTTTTCAAGTCCCTGCTCATCCCTAAGCATGTTGAAGCTCGACAGGTTTTCTCCATCGTGTTCATATTGAAATTCATTATGAACGGAGCATAAGAGTCAGGCAAGGATTGCAGAATTAAATCCATTTGTAATTCTGCATCCAAGCCACATCCCAAAGTCTCAAGCCTCTCTATGTGCTCGATCATCTTGAGCACATGAGGACCAACTTGGGCTCCCTCAATCAGACGACTCCCAAACAGTGCTTTCAACACCTTGTACCTTTCATGTCGAGCATTTGTTTCGTAAAGCTCCTTGAGATGTAGAATAATGGAAGAAGCATCCATATTCTCATGCTGCTTTTGTAGCATAGGTGTGATCGATGCTAACATCAAGCATTGAATGCTATCAGCATCATCAAGGAACTTTTGATAAGTATCCTTAACTTCCTGAGTGGCATCAGGATCAGGCTCACCATGTATGGCTTTTTCAAGGATATACAATTTCTTTTCGACTTGAGTATAATCCAAGATTACGATACATCCCGAGAAATTGGATCCATCCAACTTGTTTTCTTTCGATTATCGCGCAGTTCATAATGCTCATTTTGGTGAATCTACAATTGCGTAAAAGATAAAGTTAATATAAAGTTCATTGTTGTTTAATATGGTCTTTTATTAAACGATGCTCCCACTATTTTACTCAAGCCAATAGCCCTCACTATTAACTCGGGAAAGCCCGTTGACCTTCCTAGTGGACCGAGATCCCATCCTGCCCATTTCAAACCTTCGCTTTGGCGAACAAGCCAAAATGAGTTGATTAGGTAGGCCAACAAACTTAATCCACACCAGTTGATAGCTCCCACTATCAACCTTAAATGTGAGAAAGCCAACAAGCCAATCACACAATCCAATGGCTCTAACCATTTTCCTCAAGTGTGATTCTCAGTACCAGTAGAGTGGACACTACATGTCACCACGTACACATAATATGTGTACTGCTCTACTATGCCTATGACGCGTTTATCAACCTTCGCTTTAGCGAACAAGCAAAACCGTCATTTTAAGTCGACCCATCACCATTAAGGAAAACTCCAATGTATTTTAACCTCCCACTGGTAGAAGTGTACCCTTCGCTTTGGCGAACAAGGTTTCGACAAATAGTGGTTTGATTAAAACCATGATGATGGAAGGCTTACGTGACTTAATATAATTCAGTTGAGGGGTTTGTTATTTAATGTCTCATCAGATTATTATCTTTGTTAGAATGACATTGTTTGGCATGTTATCAAACATTCAACCTTAGCATGCATTCTAAACAAAAATTAAACGTGCCGGTACATGGCCCAACTAAAACCGATTTCCTCGAGCCTAGAGGAATCGGTGGGTCACCTAGGGGTCCTATAATAAACATCTTGAGTCTTCAAGTATGGTTGCTTCGTCCTTTGCTTCGTCTTCAAGTACATTACAAAAACTATCGTTATAAATTTACAATAAATAATTATACAAATTCTTTACATCAATAAATTTATAAACCTCGATTTACATTCAAGGGGAATTAGATGAGAAGAGAATGTACATCAAGAAGAGGAGAAAGGCAGGACACGCATACCCTATTTAATAAATAATACAACCATACATACCCAAATATTTTAAAACATTCACCCTTAGGTCTAAGGCTCATGTACCGGGCACCATGCAATATACAAACATGTACAAAGCATACATTTCAAAAACAATCAATTTCTGAAATTTGTGGGTTAATTACAATTTACCCCCTGACAATTTACAGATTTACAGTTTGGTCCAAAAGTTTTGAAACTTTGCATTTTATCCCCTACACACTTGGAAGTGCGCTCGCTGCAGCGATGAGTTAGATCGCTACGGCGTGCATTGGTTTTGGTATAGCGCACGTCCAGGGACGACGTCGCGATGGCAGACACGCGCGAGCTATTTTCATGCTCGTCCCAAAGGGACGATCGCCGCGGCGATGAGTTATATCGCCGCAGCGACAACGATCGTTGCGGCGATGGATTATATCGCATGCAAGCGCATACACAGATCTGTAGCTCCGGATCTGCTCATACAAAGAACCAAAAACACTCTAATCGGATTTTGCAATCAATCAAACACATTGATCTCAACAAAAATCCATCATGCATTAAACCAAACCAGCAGATCATCAACAAATTAAATTAATCGATTAATCATACACATAAAAATTGTAAAATTCAGTACCCTAGGCTCTGATACCACTGTTAGTAAACGGTCCCGTATACGCAGCGGAAACAAAAATAATATAACTCAGGGATCATTTACATGAGCCAAGATCAAGGGTATAATTTTACAATTTATATTAAATAAAATCTGCATAAATATTCAACATGAGTTTAAAGAAACAAACGCACGTTGGAGGCTCCTCCAAATTTGTCGACGAATGTTTTGCTACCGATCCAAGTGTAGGATCGAACCTGTGTAGTCCACACGAAGACAATCTCAAAAGAACCAAAGAGGGATTTGCTAGATCCTCTTTGGCTTCAAGATTCAGAAGAAAAACAAAATCAATTGAATTGATTTCAGGCTCAAAAGTGTTACTGCCGTGGGAGAAGCAAAAATGGGGCTGCTGTGTGTTTTTGGTTTTACAAAGAAAAATCCTTAATAAAAAAAACACACACTTTTCCTTTTATATTAAAAAAAAAAAAAAAAAAACAATTTTCCCTAATCCCATACGGAATAGGCTTGGGCTCCAACCCAAATGCCCCATGTTGCCAAACACTCCCAATTTGATTTATTTTATTTTCCATCATTATCTCAATTAAAATCAATTAATATATATTTAAATATCTATTAACATTTAACAATAATGATAATATATTTAAATATGTGCGAACACACATTTAAACGTAATTTCACTTATTTAATTTTTCTAACAAATTAAATAAAGGCTACGACCTCAGCAAATTTAATTGCACTGTGAAATTACCAAAATACCCTTTCGCCTTAAAAGACGAAAACGCCTTTCTTTCTTCTTGGATCTTAAATTGTCTTCTATGTGTGTGACCCATAGGCTCCTCATCATATCGGCAGTGTATAGTATCGCGATTAACACCAATTAATCGTCTCACTAATACACAGACCAAGATTGGCCCCTAGCAAGGCATCATGGCCACCCGATAGATTCGGATTCAGCAAAGTAGCTACCTGTCAATGATATGGTTACCGTGCAATTCGATCCTTTCATCATACGTTATCTTGATGAGACGAAGGCATAGAAATAGTGTCAACCTTCGCTTACTCGATATTATTTATTCGCTGGACCAATGACCCGTATTATAAACCGGATAGAGCAACAACTCAATCCCACCGTGGCCACGCTTTTAGTGTCATTACCATATACCGAATTGCGCCGTGAGATAACTTTCTCCCGCACCGGGAGTGATGAATCCTCCTCAATCCACCATAGTCTTGATACACTCCTTGATGCGCCAATCACCATCGTATTGACAGCTCTGAAAAGAACTGCGTTAGGCTAGTGTCAAACTACACCAATCGGTGCATAAGGCGCTCCGGTGATCTCAAGTCTAAGGATCACATGCACCACCATTCGTTAGAGGATTTGTTCCATAGACACTGGGGTTACCATCCATATGGAATCCTCTGGTGGGTTAGTCCAGTGAACTTGCTGTGGTGTAATCGCCTACAACAAATACCCATGTGTTGCACCAGGTTGTCACCAAACAACCTTGACAAGTGAGATCGGGCCACGCATTTCGACAGTGGTCGTTCAACACTATGATAGCCTTACCGTATTATCGTGCCCTTAGTTCGAATAATACGGGGCTACTGACGTTTCTAGAATGGCCATCATATGTGCTCATAGGGTTCTCACTATCAAGATGTGAAACACTTGATACCCTCGTCACGGCTCTACCATTCTAAGGACATATATCAATACATATTGCAATAATAATGATTTACGCGATATAGAATAAAATGCCTTTTATTGATTAATGAACATTATTACAAAGAGTCAATTCTACAATAATTGATTGGCTCTAGGGCATCTACTCTAACAGTCAGTTCAAACTATTCACACTCAAATCAGATGAGGACTCTTCATCAGAGACAATCAAAGGTTTGGGACAAGGATCAAAACCGGTCAAGTGTTCCTCAAGTTCGTGAGCTCTTACATCAGATAATACTTGAGATCGCCAAAATTGATAGTTGTCTCTGTAATTATCCCTTGTCAATTTCGGACTAATCACTTGAAGACTTGATGAAAAAGCAGAAGACTAGAAACCAGTGGAATTGTTAATCAATTTCTCCATGTTATTAGAGGATTGAAATTTTCTAGGAATCTCAGCCATAGACGTTTGTCTTAGGCTCTGATACCATGAAAGTTTCAAAGAAATAAGAAAGAAAGAGTAAAGAGAACTTTGAAGAAACTGCAAATCTGGTGTATTTGATTAACTAACTGTATAAGAGATTAGCTTCTCTTTTATATTAAGAGAAAGAGAGCTGATCTAAGCCTTTAGTAACGTTAAAGAGTAAAGTTAGAGAGCTGAGCTAAACTGAACTTTAGTAAAGGTAAACAGTGACCAAAATGACGCCACTTTGGAACAAAGCATTGCAATAACACAAATGACCTTTTACTAACATTCCCCCTTCTCAAAACAATTAATTCTGATCATTTTGTGGCTAACATTCCCCCTCAATTCATACTATCTCTTCTTGGATCAATCTTAGCTCTTGCAATACTGCAAAAAAAAAAAAAAAAAAAAAATCTGGAGAGTTACTAAACCATTCTGAACGGCAAAAACAATTCTGGACAGGTTGCAAAACCATTTTGGACAGAAAAAACAATTCTAGACAGTTGCAAAACCATTCTGGACAGCAAACAGATTCTGTAATTCTCCAAACAATTCTGCATTTCACCACTAAAAGGTTTCAACAAAAATTCTACATTTTAGCCGCAATTTGTGCAGATTCAACAAAAATTCTGCAATTCAACGGCAACTTGTGCCAATTCTGCATTTTGTGCAGATAATTCTGCATTTCAACAATAATCAATTCTGCAATTTGTTGCGAATTACGCATTTCAACAATAATCAGTGCAATTTGTTGCGAAGTTCGCATTTCAACAACAATCAATTCTGCAATTTATGCAGACAAAACTGCAATTCTATAAACAAACAATGTTGCATTCAATTAGTCAATTAACCCCTTATCAATAGTCAATCAACCATTCAATAGCAAACAAATAATTCTGCACTCACCAATCAAACAACCCTTCAATAGAAAATGATTCTTCATTCACCAATCAAACAACCCTTCAACGGAAAATGATTCTGCATTCACCAATCAATCAACTCTGAACAAAACAAATAATTCTGCATTCACCAATCAAACAACTCTGACCAAACAACAAAACTTCTGAATTGCCAACTCTGAAGCCTAACATACTGCAATTAATTCTTTCTTTCTTCTATTGAGCTGACCATATTTATCTCTGTCACATTTAATTTTGTTTTCAATTCTTGAAACTGAGTAGTAGATAATGGCTTGGTTAAAATGTCAGCAATCTGAAGCTTTGAAGGCACATATTGCACCAAAAGTTTCTTAGCTAGCATTTGATCCCTTATGTAGTGAGCATCAATCTCAATATGCTTTGTGCGTGCATGAAAAACAGGATTGGCTGCCAATGCTCCAGCACTGATGTTATCACACCGGATTACTGGTGAAGAGCTCAAGACAACTCCCAACTCAGAAAACAAGCTATCCAGCCAAGCCAGTTCAGTAGTTGTGTGTGCAAGTGCTCGGTGCTCAGCTTTTGTTGAGGATAAAGCCACCACTGTTTGCTTCTGAGAACTCCATTGAATCAGATTGGGACATAAGAAAACACAGTACCCACTTGTGGATCTTCGATAATCTAAGTTACTTCCCCAATCAACATCAGTATAGCACTCTGTACTTATAGAAGCAACTGGTCTGAATTGTAACCCATGAAACTGAGTGCCTTTGATGTATCTTAGCACTCTTTTACATGGCTGCCACTGAAGTTCAGAAGGTGCTTGAAGATATTGACTAAGCCTATTTACCGTAAAGCTTATGTCCGGCCGAGTTAAGGTCAAATATTGTAAAGCTCTGATAATGCTTCTATAGAGACTAGGATCCGAAAATAACTCACTTTCTCCTATAAACAACTTGTTTCCAACAGCCATAGGTGTTGGACACGAATGAGCATCCTGCATTTTTGTTTTAATAAGAAAATCAGTGATATATTTAGTTTGTTTTAGGTGAAGCCCCTTCAATTTCTTGTTGCTTCCAATCCCAAGAAATAAGAAACTGATCCAAGACTTTTTAATGTAAACTGATGATTCAATCTTTCAATAAGTTGCTGAATTGATGATGTGTTTGAACCAGTAACAAGTATGTCATCCACATAAATAAGGACATACAAAACCTGAGAGTTATCCTTGTAGATGAACAAACTTGAGTCAGAAATCAAGTTCACAAATTTTATGTCCAGCAAGGCTTGCTTAAGTTTGTCAAACCAGGCCATTGGGGCTTGTTTAAGACCATAAAGAGCCTTTTTAAGCTTGCACACATGAAAGGGATACTAAAAACTCTCAAAACCTTTAGGTTGTTTCATAAAAACTGTTTCACTTAGAATGCCATTCAGGAAGGCATTATTGATATCAATTTGTTGTATATCCCATCCTTTGGAGACAGCAAGAGAAAAAATAATTTAGATAGTTGAGGGTTTGATAACAGGGCTGAATGTTTCAAAGTAATCCAATCCTGGAGTTTGTTGGAAACCTTTGGCTACTAATCTAGCCTTATATTTTTGTAAACTCCCATCAGTATGAAACTTGGTTCTAAAGACCCATCTGTTGCCAACAATATTCATATCTGATGTTTTAGGAACTAATACCCAAGTGTCATTAGCCATTAAAGCATTAAACTCTTCCTGCATTGCCTTATTCCAGTCAGGATGAGCTAGTGCTTCAGTTACTGCGTTTGGTTCTGAATGAGTAGGTGGTGAAGGAGCAGGTTTTGAAATGATAAAGGCAGTGGTATTTTGAGATGGTGGCTGAAGAGCATTAGTGTTTTGGGTAGTCAGAGGTTCAGTCGTCAATAATGTTTTGGGAGGTCATAGGTGGTATGTTGAGATGGTGGCTGAAGAGTATTAGTGTTTTGAGAGGCTGTAGGTTCAATGTCATCAGTGTTTTGGGAGGTTGCAGTGGTATGTGAAGTAGTAAGGGCTTTTTGGGAGGCTGTCTTGGCTCTAGTTTGCATGGGATGTGTATTGGTGGAAGAGATATGCAGTGGATGTTTTTCAATAGAAAACTGTGATGAGTGCAAGTCAATAACAAGTGGACAGCTAGATGAACTCATTTGTGTTTGACCTTTGTATGTCAATGGAGAAAAGGAGGTGAGATCAACAATTAAAGGACAATTTAATAGAGTTGAAGAGGATGTAGTGGGCATGCATAATGAGGTGCTAGAATTATAATGATGTAAGGATGTATTGGAACAAGGAGATAAAGTAGTTGAAGGATGATGTAAAGGAGCAGAAGATGACTTACCAACTACTGAAGAAGGATTTGGTGGAGGGCAGTTCTCTGCAGAAGCAACTTATGGCCTGTTATCAGTCACTGATGGAATTGAAACAAAAGGAAAATTGGAGACTCAAGGATTAAGACCTGAAGAACTAAAAGATGCTGAATAATTTTGAGGATTTTGAGAAGTGGAAGGCTTGGACACATGAGAACCGAAACCGAAAGCAAATGGAAAATCTGTTTCATTAAATTGAACACTAGGTGTAATAAAAATTCTATCATCAGAATTGAGACATTTATAACCCTTGTGAACAAGATATAACCCACAAAAACACACTTGGAGGAGTGAAAACTAAACTTGTGTTTTTGAAAATCTTTCAAGTATGGAAAACAAGCACACCCAAAGACTTTAAGAGTTGAGTAAAGAGGCTCATGACAAAATAAAGTTTGATATGGAGAAATAAAATTCAGAACTGATGTAGGCGGTCTATTTATGAGAAATACAGCAGACTCAAAAGCTAACCACCAAAAATGTAAAGGCATGAATGCATGTGCAAGAAGTGTAAGGCCAGTTTCAACAATATGTCTATGTTTTCTTTCACTCCTACCATTTTGTTGGTTAACATAAGCACAAGAGTGCCTAAAAAGTATGCCAGCATTGGTTAGGTAAGGAATTAAACCCTTGTATTCAACTCCCTGATCAGATTGTAAACATTTCAACTTATAATTGAATTGTCTTTCAACCAAATGATGGAACTTAATAAAAACAGAGTGAACTTCAGCCTTAGTTCTTAAAGGAAACATCCATGTATATCTACTATAATCATCAATGAAGTGTATATAGTATTTAAAGCCTTCTAAGCCAAATATCACTATGAACTATTTCAAGTGGTTGAGTTGCTCTGTTATGGGAAATAGGAAAAGAATTTCTGTGTATTTTGCCCATTTTGCAAGCATCACAAAAACCTAATGAAGAGTTGAAATTAGTCTTGGTTGAGGTTTCAAGTAACTTAACCAGAATTTTGTGTAAGATTTCTGCATGGGGATGACCAAGTCTATTGTGCCGAACTATTAAACAATTATCCTTAGTATTGGTGACTTGAAAAGTTGAAGGTGTGTGAGATATTAAGCCATGGATATGATCTGAATTTGTTGAGTGTAAGTTGAAGTGCTCCATTTTTGGTAGAGCAGTAGTTTGAGTATGTAGATTAGTGGAGTCAAAGGTATTAGTAGTGAGTTGTGTACTTAATGGTAAGCTTTTGGATGAGGAAGTGGGTTGTGTGCGAGATGTAGCAGTATCAACACTAATTGCTGGTGTAATTAAATAATCGAAACTGAAGAACTCAGTGGGTTGTGAACTCCGAAAACTGAACTAGAACTAAGTGATTGTGTGCTTTGAGAAACTAAACCAGAATTAGATGACTGTATGGCTGAATGAGCAGAATGCAAATGATGTCTGTCAATAGAATGCAAATGACTATTGTCAGCATTAGAATCAGCAGATGTAGAACAAGAATTAGCAAAAACATTTCTTTTATTCATACCAAAGAAATTCTTCTTACAAGTACCATAATCAACAACCATGGCATTAGAGTTGATAGACTTCAATAGAGAAGAATTACATGGATTAAGTTCAGATACATCGGACTAACAATCAACAGTAACTAAGTTGACAGACTTATTACCAACAATAGTGACTGGCAACTCAATTTTATTGTTCTTACAAGCCTCTAAATTGACAGACTTATCACTTAGGGAAGTAATAAATGATTTGGGAGCTAAGGAAATAGAAGACTTAAGCTGAGAATGAGCAAACTCAGGACTAAATGATTGACTAGCTGGAACATGCAACTGATATAGGTCTGCTTTAAGTCCTCCCTGTAGAAGCACTACCCTAGTAGCCTTGTCCTTAACAGTGTAACAATTAGAGTCAAATTCAACAACAACACTATTATCTTGAGTAAGTTTAGAGATACTAAGAAGATTTTTGGTTATCCTAGACACACACAAAACATTTTTCAAGAAAATGCATTTAGATTGAAGAGAACTAGGTAAAAAAGAGAAACCAACATGAGATATATTTAAGGACTCACCACTGCCTACTTGCAATTAATCACTCCCATCATAGCTCCTATTGATAGCAAGCTAATTAAGATATGAGGTAACATGGTCAGTAGCACCTGAATCCATGTACCAGGCTAGATCAGGTGGAGTTGTTGAGTTAATGGTCATGGGTGCGAGACTAGAAGTCTGAGGAAAAGGAGATGAATGTGCAGTGTAGTAGGCTTGGTTTGGTGAGTTAAATTGTTGGTTGGGAACAGTGAGTGCTGATTGTTGTTGAGGAAAATGTGGTGAGTTTTGTAGGTTGGACTGTGAGGACTGATTAAACTGTGAAGAAGGATGGGTGTGTTGATGAAAATTTGGTGAATTCAGTCCATAGGAGTTAGTTGTTGGATGAGATGGTTGAAAGTTATTGGAAGGTTTGTTGTGGTACTGGGGAAAAACAGGATCAGAACCAAATTGGTGATTGGATGAACTAAGTTGGTGAGGTGGAACTCCATTGTAAGTTGAGTTGTAACGGTGGTAGCTCTGTATTGTAGTATGACTTATTTTGCTGCAAACTTGACAGACTGGTTTGCCTCTATTGTTTGCTCGATCTCTGCCTCTGTTCATTGTGTTAAAGCTAAGTGGTCGATAAGTAGAAAAAGGACCATACTGACCAAATAAGTTTACCTGTTCAGGTAAACTGTAGTGAGAAAGGGGTGGATTGGGAAAACTAGCAGGAGAAGTATAATAGGGAAGTTGTGAGGTTTGTGGTAAAGGTGTTGGTAACTGATTTGTGTGTGACGATGAGATAGGGAAACTAGATGATACTGTCCCTGTGGTGACATATAAGGATTTATTACTGGAGGGGTTTAGTGAGGCAACATGTGCTGAACTTAGTGGAAAATCAGGGGAGTTGAACTTCTCTAATCTCATCTCATACTTGTAATAGGTACCGAGCTTCTCAGAGTGACCGAGTCAAATTTTGACTCAATTTTGGAAGTCAGATTAACAACAATAGCATCAAACTCTGAACCTAAACCATCTAATACATGTTGAAGCAATTCATCATTTGTGATTATGTGACCACTGGCCGACAAGCTCTCAGCAAAACTTCTCATTTTCTTAATGTAATCACTAACACTAAGATTTCCTTTTTGTGTATTTTGAATTAAGTTCTTCAAGTGTAGAGCTCTAGCTTTAGATTCAGTTAAGAATTCATGTTCTAATGCAAACCAAATCTCAGTAGTAGATTTACATTTAGAAACATTTCTGAATATACACTCTGAAATTGAAGCTAAAAGCCATGTAACAAGGAACTTATTTGTTTTCTTCCAAGCAATGTAAACTGGATTGATATTTTCTTTGGCTAGGGTTTCCTTCGAACTATTCACACTCAAATCAGATGAGGACTCTTCATCGAAGACAATTAGAGGTTCAAGCCAAGGATCAAGACCGGTCAAGTGTTCCTCAAGTTCGTCAGCTCCTACAGCAGATAATACTTGAGATCGCCAAAATTGATAGTTGTCTCTGTAATTATCCCTCGTCAATTTCAGACTAATCACTTGAAGACTTGATGAAAAAGTAGAAGAGTGGAAACCAGTGGAATTGCTAATCAATTTCTCTATGTTATTAGAGGATTGGAATTTTCCAGGAATCTTAGCCATAGACATTTGTCTTAGGCTCTGATACCATGAAAGTTTCAAAGAAAGAAGAAAGAAAGAGTAAAGAGAACTTTGAAGAAACTGTAAATCTGGTGTATTCGATAAACTAACTATACAAGAGATTAGCTTCTCTTTTATATTAAGAGGAAGAGAGCTGATCGAACCTTGAGTAACGCTAAAGAGTAAAGTTAGAGAGCTGAGCTAAACTGAACTTTAGTAAAGGTAAAAAGTGACCAAAACGACACCACTTTGAAACAAAGCACTGCAATTACACAAATGACATTTTACTAACAGGGAGCTACGAAGAAATTTTTGAATGACTACGTGACATGGAGATTAAAATAAAGGATTGTATCTAGTTTTTGTGGGATTATTTAAGTGTAACGAAATTCTGTGCGACATGGCTATGGAAGTTCTCTTGGTTTCCATTATTCCAATTCGACATCAAATTATAGTTTTTTCTCTTAAAATGTTAGTTTATGATCGTGGTGTAAAATTCTATTTCTTAATTCTCTTTTAACTTTTAGATGACGATTATATGAAGCGTGGTTAGTCAGAAATCTCGTGATTGGTTCATAAGATTTTCCAATGTTATGTTCAGGTAAAATTTTCATTAGATAAAATTCTGAAGCAAGTTGCAAGAGTATGCAAACTCGGTCATTAACAGACAGTATGAGCTTCAATAGAGAAACAAGAAAGAGAAAGTCAATCAACTTGAGCACAAGTGATGTTTGATGAAGGAGTGTGAGAGACATAGCCTAGCTTGTGCTAGATGAATGCTAATTACAAGGCTTTACTGATGCAACCTGGACAAGTTGTTTTGATAATCACTGTGAAAAGCCAAAAATAAATAAATACATAACTGTTGGGCGTTTATTTTTAATTTCAATTTCGAATTACAATTTTTATCTAAAAATCTTAATTTATTATTTTAGTGTAGAGTACTATTTCTTAATGTTAATGTGTGATTACAGTGTAGAGTTTTATTTATCTCAACTTTCAAATTATAATTAAATGAAGGATAGTCATAAAGTACAAACTCAAGTTACAGTTACTTGACGGAATTGATCGCCCTTCTTAATTAATACTTAGTTAATTTACTCTCTAATTAGTTTGAGAAGATCGAAGTAGCCACTTTCTTCCCGTAGAAGGGATCACATTAATTAATTATTATGCACTAGTTAGAGAGTAAATTAATAATCTAATATATATAAGATTATTAATTTACTCTCTAATTAGTTGCTGAGTTATAATTTTATGCGTGTTCTTATAACAACATACATATACTATTTCATCAAGTGTATTCTTTTGATACATATGTTGATTGGTTCATTAAGATTTTCCAAGTTTTAACTTAGGAAAAATCTTTCATCACTTAATATTAACTAAAATATAGACAATGGCTACACGTATTAGTCTATAAGTTTCAATTGAAAAGCAAGAAAAAGGAATGTGAAACTAAGAAGCAAGAAATTAAGAAAGAGAATGTCAATCCAGTTTACCAGAAGTGGCGTATGAGGAAGGAGTGTAAATTAATGCTAATTAGGAGTGTTTGATTAATTAGTCTAGGTCATGGTAGATGTTATTATTGAGTAGCAAAGTACAAATTTTTGAGTGTATATATGTGTACAAGTCTTTTGTTTATATAATTAGTTAAAAGGCTGATTTTATTCAACAGCATAAGAATGATGCAATTATATAATCAATTAAACTTATGCCGTGTTGAACCGATACCAAATCCATAAAATTAATTATAGAAGATAACGTGTTAAAAACACAAAATTAATTTTATTCAACTTGAGTTTCTGCATGTACACAAATCACCCATTTTTCTCCTATAAAAGCCCATGCAAAAAGCTTACAAAATCCATCACTCGCATTCGCATTCTCAAGCTCTAAACTTTCGAAAACCCTAAACAGTTTTAACCTCTCTCCAATGGCTTCTTCCAAGGCTGTTGTTATTTCAACTACTCTCCTCTTCAGCGCTCTGTTGATCTCCCTCATCCCATCCTCATCAGCCGCGACCGTCAACGCTACGCTTGGTGTATGTATTCCTGTCTTTGTGGGTTATCCACCAACCACTGGTTGCTGCTCTATCCTTGGCACAAGTGCAAATGTAACTGCGACCATTTGCCAAGCCTATAATGCCCTCCCACCTGTTTTGAAAGCTATGGTCAATGCCAATGTGACGTTGAGTTTATTGTCCGGCTGTAGGAATGTTAACATTACGACTAATATCAACACATGCATTTGAAAGTCTACTCAATTTACCATCGATCTTCACCTCGCCACGTACTATATATATTTAGGGTTGGTATCCTATAGGCCTAGTAATGTTATCAGGTAATAAGACTTATTAAATATATGGTCGACAATGTTTGATTATGTATTAGGAAGAGTTTGATTATTAGACCTATACATATATAAGAATGCCCCATACAAATAAAAATGTACACTAGCAACTCTATGATTGAAGGGAGGTTTTTTATAAGCTTTCTTGCTTGTCATAGGTAGCTTATGATATTATAATTTTATAATAATTTGAGATCGATGGATATTTTAAAATTTGTTCATAGCATGACGTTATAATTATTATAATAATAAACAACAACAACAACAACAATAATAATAGTAACAATAACAACAACAACAACAATAGTATTATTATTATTATTATTATTATTATTATTATGGATGGGGTATTGGCTCAGTATATAGTAGGTTCATTCCTATTATCTTTCTTTTCTTTCTTTTACTTTTAATTTGTATTTCTGCTTTATATATAGAGCATTCAGTAAGCACTCTCCCCTAATTTGTATATTGTTAGGCCAAAAAGAGCCTTTCTTGGATCTAATACGACAATCATGGCATCTTAATTTTAGATCCTTTAAAAATAAAACATAATTTAACGAAAAGATGACTAAAAGACTACCAAAAAATTTATATTTTTTTTTTTTTTCCCTTATGAATTATCAATTTATCTTGGTACAATAAAGTGGCAAAAGGAGTTTAAATGTTGAACTCCTTTAAGTTTATATCAAAATGAAAGTTTAAAGGGGACAAAACACAATAAATAAAAACAGGCAATAAGCTCTAATTAGTTTAAAATGTAGAAGTATTCATAATATCGTAATTGCCACTCTTTCTCAGGCAGTGCAAGTAGTACACTCCTGTTATATATTTTATATTAGAATGGTGTCATTGGGATCACAAGTTTATCTAATAAGACCCCCACTAATGAACTTTACTAAAAAATTTAAAAAATATTATAATTTCTATACATGTCTCAATTAATTCCAATATTATCATTTTCATTTTTTAAGAAAAGTGTAATTTATATTTTCCCTTTCATTTCCAATCTTTTTTCACTTTTAGTGTTCATTATATTGGAT
Organism: Pistacia integerrima; assembly: GCA_026225825.1. Taxonomy (NCBI): domain Eukaryota; kingdom Viridiplantae; phylum Streptophyta; class Magnoliopsida; order Sapindales; family Anacardiaceae; genus Pistacia; species Pistacia integerrima. The sequence goes on along the minus strand of CM047746.1, from coordinate 7,951,258 downwards.
TACATCTTTATTAAAAAATCATTTGAATTATCTAATAATAAGTTGTGGGTGCGGAGCCACCATTAGCCCTCCCTAGCCTAGGAGCGGCTCTTTATTACTCTATACCATTTCAAACTTTAAAGAAATAGTCAACTTTCCATTGGTTGGCTATCCCATATTTCAAGACTAATAATGAAATATTATAACTAACGTGGTCTTATAGTTATGTTGTATTTCAGAAAAGAATTATAGATATGAAAAGTTAAATACAAGAATTAAATAAAATTTTAAGTTAGACTTGATAATAGGTTGTGTCAAAACGGTTTCGTGTTATGGCACATTCATGTCTATCAAATTTTCACAAATCAAAGCTGATCATTTAGCTTTTGGGCTTAAATGTGAAAATCAAAACCACATTATTTTATCATGTTATCAAAACCTAACCCATTAAAAGCTTTCCCCAATTTTTTTGTTTTTAATTTTCTAGCCAAACAATAAAATATATTACGATCTTATAAATAATGTTATACTAGAATATTAAATCATACTTTTTGTTATTAAACAAAAAAAGTTTCATAATCTTATTTATGATGGTTCAATGTTATATTAGTTCAATACATAGACATCAACAGCTAAATTTCAACCAATTCAAATCCTATATTATGATAAATATCCACTAATTAGCATTTGAAAAGAAGAGAAAAAAATCAATAAAGTCTTTGTCTTAATCTAAAGACAGACGTCAAAGAATAAGGGTTGTTAGGACCAGGAGTGAGCATAGGTAGCGGGTAGAACCGAAACCTGCTGGTAAAACCAGCACTGACATTGTGCGGGTAAGTTTCGTCTCCATTTTTTTTGAACCGACATTGTGTGGTTCTGGTTCTAGTTCCTATATTGGAGGAACCGAAACCGAAACCTAGGAAAAGAACTTGAAGCCGGTACCCGGATTGGAACTTGTTTTGGAACCTAGGCTGAAACGAAATATCTGTGAAGAATGCTGGGTTTATCGTAATTTTACATATAAAAAAATTTAAAATGGAAAAAACTAAATTTTTACAGTAACCTAATTAAATATTTATACAATTATACATATAAACTACACCATATAAAAAAAACTTTAATATATTATATTAACCTAATCAAATATATGTACATATATAGTAATATATACTTCACTCTATATATATATATATATATATAATTAAAAGTGTTTTAATGTTATTAAAAGAATTACTTTTGAATAAAATAATATATTTGATTGATTAATAATATATTATTTCATTATTTACTTTAGTTATCAAGTTCTAAGTATATCTATAAGAAATTAGTAATTAATTAATTATATATGATAAATTGATAAACATTAGTACATTACTAGTTAAATGAGTACTTAATTAATTATTAGCATTATATTATAATTAAATGATTACTTAATTAATTATAAGTTTATAACATTACGTTATAAACATCAGCAATCTACTACATTTGTAATTTAGTACATTACTTAATTAAATGATTAGAAATTTATTTAATTATAACAATATTATAGATTTATAATATGATTACTTAATTAATTACAACATTCTATTAAAAACATTAATACAATACTTAATTAAATTATTAGAAATTTAATTAATTATAATATTACATTATAGATTTATAGTATGATTACTTAATTAATTATAACATTACATTATCGTATGATCATTTAATTAATTGTAACATTACATAATTAAATGATTACTTAATTAATTATCATGACATTATATTATAAACATTTTAAGTTACTACATTAGTATGATACTTAATTAAATGATTATAAATTTAATTAATTATAACATTAGATTATAGATTTACAGTATGATTACTTAATTAATTATAACATTACATTATAGTTAAATGATTACTTAATTAATTATAACATTATATTATAGTATGATCACTTAATTAATTATAACATTATATTATAGTATGATCACTTAATTAATTATAACATTACATAGTTTAATCATAAATGATTACTTAATTAATTATAAATTTATAATATTACATTATAAACATTAGTAATTTATTGTAGTAGTACATTACTTAATTAAATTATTAAAAATTTAACTAATTATAACATTACATTATAGTTAAATGACTTCTTTCTTAATTATAACATTACATTATAGCATGATCACTTAATTAATTATAACATTACATGGTTAAATGATTACTTAATTAATCATAAATTTATAATATTACATTATAAACATTAGTAATTTACTATATTAGTGCATTACTTAATTAAATGATTAAAAATTTAATTAATTATAACGTTACATTATAGATTTATAGTGTGATTACTTAATTATTTGTAACATTATATTATAAATATTAGTACAATACTTAATTAAATGATTAGAAATTTAGTACAACATTTATAAGTCACATTCGACGCAAATAAATGAGTAATCAAAAGTTGAAAACTACTAAATGCAGGTTTTCTTAATTTGTTTGAACTAAAGAAGAAGAAGTTATCACTGTGTTGCAGCACACTTTGTCCATAATCAACAAAGATCGCAAAGACAGTAGGACACGTTCCACGATAGTTATGAATTTTTCTTTCGTTTTTTTATTGGGAAAATTGGTTTGAGAGTCCTAAACTAAATAGCATTAAGGAAAATAAAATCCTAACCCTTGTGGGATATAAATAGAATTATTTTGGGGATTCTTTGGTGAGAATTAGAGGAGGCTAACGCAAGAGAAGATTAAAGTGACAGAATTTCTGGAGTTTTTGATTTGCAATATACAGAAGTCTTCTTATTTCTTTCTTGAACTCATGTTTCTTACTTTAATAAAGATGGTCGTTTCTTTCATGTTGATTATGAACTAAATTTATTCTCTAGGGCTAAGATGTAGCCCAATCTCTTGATTATGTATTGATTTATTTATGTTGATTTTTATTAAGATTTCTTCCTAAGTTTTATTATTATGTCTAATGCTTTTGATTCTTAAGGACCCAAGAATTGAATGAATTAATGGACTAAGGTCTGATCGAGAAATGATACTTAGTTGGTCTATGGTAATGAAACCATAGGTTGAGCAAATGGTAAAGATAGGATACCGCGACTTGTGAGGTTCAGGGAAACTCCATAGAACGTAATGATCTCCAATTGGTTAAATCTGATTAGAGATAATTCGGGTTAGTAATTAGGAGTTAATTTAATAATTGTTCGAGAGAAAATTATTGCAAATTTGGGGAGTTTGACCTATAGGAAGAGCTTAATGAAATTAGCATAAGTGATCGATACATATGAATAAGAATTGGTGTGAAATCTATGCCCTAGGTCTAGTCATCTTGCTTTAAACCCAATGATTTATTTTAATTTCAATTGTTTTTTTTTTTTTTTAAATTTAGGTTTTCCTTGATACAATTTGGATTAATCAAATAGTAATAGGATAGTTTAATTGGTAATTGATAATAGTAATTCCCTTGGGTTCGATATCCGTACTCATACACTTTATTACTTGCACGATTTCATACACTTGCGAAAATCCACAACACATACCACTATCTAATTAAAGTATTATTAGTTATGATTTATCACTCTCCCACTTTAGTTAAAAGAAAAGCTAAGACTTTTAACCCCTTGGTGTGTGGCTGGATGACAAGACTTCTAAGTGGGTTACCTAGAGGTCATGTGTTCGAGTCTCACAAAGTGGTCACTTACCACATTTGTGACTTATTTGACCCATTACGCATATAGAGTGTTTAATGGACCCCGTAGATTAATTGAGGTGTATGCAAGTTGGCTCAGACATCCCGGTTATCCAAAAGAGATTAATTAAGGTGCACGCAAGTTGACGTTATCCAAAAAAATAAAAAATAAAGAAAAAAAATAAAGACTATTCCTACTTTTACAAGAAGGGCAAAACTAAACCCCAATTGAATGCTGAAGCTTAGATACTTTCGAAAAATTAGTCAGGCCCCGCAAATGTTCTCTTTAATTAAAAATTTACTTAAAAAAAAAATTTACTAAAAAAAAAAAAAAAAACCCTTAAAAGGCCCTTTAATTATAATATAGTTATATGTGTAGATCTAGGTGAATCTAATATAGTCGCTAGTTTGAAAAATCCAATGCCCTCATTTAGAGGTTGCATGATTGATTTATTGAGCCTACAGAATACCTACAAAATCAAACCAATAGACGTCCTCAGAGAAGATTAAATGTTATGCAAGTTGAAGTTTCTGCATCAAACAGATTAAATGTTGATTTATTAGCTAGCTCAAAGCCTTATTTCCAAAAAATTTGAATATATATATGAGATTTCTTCTCTAGCACAATATATCCTTATTTCCAAAATTTCTTCATAGCAAATAAAGGGAAAAAAAGTAATATCAGAAAATTAATACTTCAAAGAGGTTAAATATGAGGACTTTATCTGGTTGTACAGGAAACAATGGAACTCAATGCTATGGCTGATATGAGGTTTGCTTCAATTTTCATTCCAACATCTAATTACAGGTTTTCAAGTACTGTGTAACTCTAATGTGGAGTTTTATTTCTCAAATCTCTCTTAACAATCAAATTAAGAGTGATAAGTTAGTGTCTAAAATTAAGTAAAAAGCTTATACCTTGACATTCTTATCAATTGATCTTAATTACTGAGCCTGTAAATTAATGTAACATTAACAAGTCAAGACTATCATTAATTATTCAAGGAAGCATGATGAAGTTTCTAAAAATAATTTTATTTTTAGGGCACTAAAAATGAAAAGCTACTGGGAGCTACGAAGAAATTTTTGAATGACTACGTGACATGGAGATTAAAATAAAGGACTGTATCTTGTTTTAGTGGGATTATTTAAGGGTAACGAAATTCCGAGCGACATGGCTGTGGAAGTTCTCTTGGTTTCCGTTATTCCAATTCGACATCAAATTACAGTTTTTTCTCTTAAAATGTTAATTTATGATCGTGGTGTAAAATTCTATTTCTTAATTCTCTCTTAACTTTTAGATGACGATTATATGAAGCGTGGTTAGTCAGAAATCTCGTGATTGGTTCATAAGATTTTCCAATGTTATGTTCAGGTAAAATTTTCTTCAGATAAAATTCTGAAGCAAGTTGCAAGAGTATGCAAACTCGGTCATTAACAGATAGTATGAGCTTCAATAGAGAAACAAGAAAGAGAAAGTCAATCAACTTGAGCGCAAGTGACGTTTGATGAAGGAGTGTGAGAGACATAGCCTAGCTTGTGCTAGATGAATGCTAATTACAAGGCTTTACTGATGCAAACTGGGCAGGTTGTTTTGATGATCATTGTGAAAAACCAAAAACAAACAAATACATAACTGTTGGGCGTTTATTTTTAACTTCAATTTCAAATTACAATTTTTATCTAAAAATATTAATTTATTATTTTAGTGTAGAGTACTATTTCTTAATGTTAATGTGTGATTACGGGGTTATGCAGTTTTATTTCTCAATTCTATCTCAACTTTCAAATTATAATTAAATGAAGGATGGTCATAGAGTACAAACTCAAGTTACAGTTACTTGACGGAATTGATCACCCTTCTTAATTAATACTTAGTTAATTTACTCTCTAATTAGTTTGAGAAGATCGAAGTAGCCACTTTCTTCCCGTAGAAGGGATCACATTAATTAATTATTATGCACTAGTTAGAGAGTAAATTAATAATCTAATATATATAAGATTATTAATTTACTCTCTAATTAGTCGCTGACTTATCATTTTATGCGTGTTCTTATAACAACATACATATACTATTTCATCAAGTGTATTCTTTTGATACATATGTATGTTGATTGGTTCATTAAGATTTTCCAAGTTTTAACTTAGGAAAAATCTTCCATCACTTAATATTAACTGCCATATATACAGTGGCTACATGTATTAGTCTATAAGCTTCAATTGAGAAGCAAGAAAAAGGAATGCGAAACTAAGAAGCAAGAAATTAAGAAAGAGAATGTCAATCCAGTTTACCAGAAGTGGCGTATGAGGAAGGAGTGTAAATTAATGCTAATTAGGAGTGTTTGATTAATTAGTCTAGGTCATGGTAGATGTTATTATTGAGTAGCAAAGTACAAATTTTTGAGTGTAGATATGTATACAAGTCTTTTGTTTATATAATTAGTTAAAAGGCTGATTTTATTCAACAGCATAAGAATGATGTAATTATTTAATCAATTAAACTTATGCCGTGTTGAGCCGATACCAAATCCATAAAATTAATTATAGAAGATAACGTGTTAAAGAACATAAAATTAATTTTATTCAACTTGAGTTTCTGCATGTACACAAATCACCCATTTTTCTCCTATAAAACCCCATGCAAAAAGCCCACAAAATCCATCACTCGCATTCGCATTCTCAAGCTCTAAACTTTCAAAAACCCTAAACAGTTTTAACCTCTCTCCAATGGCTTCTTCCAAGGCAGTTGTTATTTCAACTACTCTCCTCTTCAGCGCTCTGTTGATCTCCCTCATCCCATCCTCATCGCCTGCATGTCAACGCTACGCTTGGTGTATGTATTCCTGTCTTTGTGGGTTATCCACCAACCACTGGTTGCTGCTCTATCCTCGGCACAAGTGCAAATGTAACTGCGACCATTTGCCAAGCCTATATTGCCCTTCCACCTGTTTTGAAAGCTATGGTCAACGCCAATGTGACGTTGAGTTTATTGTCCGGCTGCAGGAATGTTAACATTACGACTAATATCAACACATGCATTTGAAAGTCTACTCAATTTACCATCGATCTTCACCTCGCCACGTACTATATATATTTAGGGTTGGTATCCTATAGGCCTAGTAATGTTATCAGGTAATAAGACTTATTAAATATATGGTCGACAATGTTTGATTATGTATTAGGAAGAGTTTGATTATTAGACCTATACATGTATAAGAATGCCCCATACAAATAAAAATGTACACTAGCAACTCTATGATCGAAGGGAGGTTTTTTATAAGCTTTCTTGCTTGTCATAGGTAGCATATGATATTATAATGTTATAATAATTTGAGATCGATGGATATTTTAAAATTTGTTCATAGCATGACGTTATAATTATTATAATAATAAACAACAACAACAATAATAATAGTAACAATAACAACAACAACAACAACAATAATAGTATTATTATTATTATTATTATTATTATTATGGATGGGGTATTGGCTCAGTATATAGCAGGTTCATTCCTATTATCTTTCTTTTCTTTCTTTTACTTTTAATTTGTATTTCTGCTTTATATATAGAGCATTCAGTAATCCCTCTCCCCTAATTTGTATGTTGTTAGGCCAAAAAGAGCTTTTCTTGGATCTAATACGACAATCATGGAATCTTAATTTTAGATCCTTTAAAAATAAAACATAATTTAACGAAAAGATGACTAAAAGACTACCAAAAAATTTAGATTTTTGTTTTTTTTCCTTATGAATTATCAATTCATCTTGGTACAATAAAATGGCAAAAGGAGTTTTAAGTGTTGAACTCCTTTTAAGTTTATATCAAAATGAAAGTTTAAAGGGGAGAAAACACAATAAATAAAAACAGGCAATAAGCTCTAATTAGTTTAAAATGTAGAAGTATTCGTAATATCGTAATTGCCACTCTTTCTCGGGCAATGCAAGTAGTACACTCCTGTTATATATTTTATATTAGAATGGTGTCATTGGGATCACAAGTTTTTTCTAATAAGACCCCCACTAATGAACTTTACTAAAAAATTTAAAAAATATTATAATTTCTATACATGTCTCAACTAATTCCAATATTATCACTATCATTTTTTAAGAAAATTATTATTTATATTTTCCCTTTCATTTCCAATCTTTTTTCACTTTTAGTGTTCATTATATTGGATTACATCTTTATTAAAAAATCATTTTAATTATCTAATAATAAGTTGTGGGTGCGGAGCCACCATTAGCCCTCCCTAGCCTAGGAGCGGCTCTTTATTACTCTATACCATTTCAAACTTCAAAGAAATAGTCAACTTTCCATTGCTTGGCTATCCCATATTTCAAGTCTAATAATGAAATATTATAACTAATGTGGTCTTATAGTTATGTTGTATTTCAGAAACAAATTATAGATATGAAAATTTAAATACAAGAATTAAATAAAATTTTAAGTTAGACTTGATAATAGGTTGTGCAAAACGGTTTCGTGTTATGGCACATTCATGTCTATCAAATTTTCACAAACCAAAGCTGATCATTTAGCTTTTGGGCTTAAATGTGAAAATCCAAACCTAAACATTATTTTATCATGTTATCAAAACCTAACCCATTAAACGCTTTCCCCAACATTTTTGTTTTTAATTTTCTAGCCAAACAATAAAATATATTACGATCTTATAAATAATGTTATACTAGAATATTAAATCATACACCTAAATACATAAATAAATGTATAATTTTTGTTACTAAACAAAAAAAGTTTCATAATCTTATTTACGATGGTTCAATGTTATATTAGTTCAATACATAGACATCAACATCTAAATTTCAACCGATTCAAATCCTATATTATGAGAAATATCCACTAATTAGCATTTGAAAAGAAGAGAAAAAAATCAATAAAGTCTTTGTCTTAATCTAAAGAAAGACGTCAAAGAATAAGGGTTGTTGGGACCAGGAGTGAGCACGAGTAGCGGGTAGAACCGGAACCTACCGGTAAAACCAGAACCGACACTGTGCGGGTAAGTTCCGGCTCTATTTTTTTTTGAACCGACATTGTGTGGTTCTGGTTCTAGTTCCTGTAATAACTGCTTACTTACTAGGATACTCATAGAAATACATCAAGTACATATATTTATATTAGCAAAAGTAAATGGGCCCAAAAATTTCTTTTAATACATTTAATCATTCTTTATACAAAGTAAGGCATCATTAGTAAAAGTTATGAAAAACAGTGGACAGTGTAGCTGTTACTCCTCGCTTGCCGACGCCCATCCGACCGCGTCCTCACCTAGATCCTGCAAACACAAAGAAAAACAACGGGGTGAGCACAAAATAATGCTCAGTAAGTAAATCCTCTACTCGTCTATCCCCGTGACTCTTTCTCTTAATTCTTTCCTTACACTCTTCTCATATCATTTATTTTCTCTTTCTATTTCTCTTTCACATAGCTCTTTTCTATCAACTTTCTATTGTATGTCACGGCCACATCTTACCAGAGGCACGGCTGAGTGGAGATCACAAAGCACCCACCCACTCTTTGTGACTTTTACTCATTCTCTTCCTCTATTCTTTCTTATATTTTCTCATTCTTTCTCTCTGGAATGTCACAACCTCATCTTACCAGAGGCACGGCCGAGTGGAGTTCACAAAGCACCAACCCACTTTTTGTGACTTCCGGGTGGAGTTCACAAAGCACCAACCCTTTCTTAGATTTTTCTCATTCTCTTTACTTTTAGAGTAGCCCATTCACAAAGTTCTCTACTCTTTCTCAAACTACTTCTCAATGCACAGTTAATGCATAAGGATGGTTCATGCTTAAAGTTTCTTACTTAATGCACTTATGAAATGCACAAATGCAATATTGCATCAAAACAGTCATTCTGCGCATGTCACACTCAAGGAGGCATAACTTGAGTTATAAACCTCGGATTGCTACGGTTTTGGTCTCGTTTTAAAGGTTAGAGATAGGGCTACAACTTTTACGTTTGGTCTCAGCCCAGTTCAATCTGTAAGATGCCCAAAAGTCACTCAGAAAGTCACGGCTGTGACAGGGCAGTTTTCACATAGGCATATCATCAAACATTAATTGTGCATAAACAAACCCTAATTCAATTATCATTCTATTTAGTTCTAAAACCATCCAAAATGAGAGAAAAACTCTCTTATAGCATCACATACCTACATGGCAAACACACTCCACAAAAACTTCTCCAATTCTTTCAATTTCAACCCGTCATCAAATCATCACATATATTTCTCATATTCAAATGTATCCAACAACAAGCATAATTCATCATCAATCTCATCTCAATTTCTCAATAATCACAACATATGCATATTTAAAAGAAATCTCTACTCACTTGAATTCTTAAATTTTAGCTTGAGTTGGATTTTGAGTGGAATTTACTTACCTTGTGCTTGAGTAGTCTCTCCTAAGCTCTCTATTTTTGTTGGATTGCAATCTTCTGTTAACCCTAAGCATAAACTTCATAAGAACTCAACCTTTATACAAATAAATCATAGATAAAGAGCTTGAATCCTTACCTTTTAATGCCTATAATCAAAACCCTATGAAAAACCACTTAAAAGCCCTCAAAATCCTTGGAGGATTGAATGACAATTTGAGAGAAATTGGGGGAGGAGTGTGGCGGTGGAGAAGAAGAATGAAGGGTTTCAAACCCTTAACACTTTAATTTATAACCACACTTTCCTATTTTGCCCTTGCTCTTTCTTAGAAATTCCATCTATGTCCCTTAGTCAATATACAATAATGCCCTCATTTTTAATGCATTCTCTATGAAATTCTATCTCTTTTCACTCCCCACAATTTCAACTAATTTTGAGTGAAAAGAGCATTTTACCCCTAATGAAAGTTTAAGGGATTTTCTCTACATTTTTCTAACTTTAACAAAAATTCAACTAAGGGCCAACCAAAATTAACAATATATCAACCCAAATAAAAGCAAAACAATAAACATTCAAGGAATACACCATAACTTTGCTACGTACCTCAAGTGGGGAGGGGCATTACAGTTCCTACATTAGAGTAACTGAAACCGAAACCTAGGAAAAGAACCTGAAGCGGGTACCCGAATTGGAAAATTATAATATGATTACTTAATTAATTACAACATTCTATTATGAACATTAATACAATACTTAATTAAATTATTAGAAATTTAATTAATTATAATATTACATTATAGATTTATAGTATGATTACTTAATTAAGTATAACATTACATTATCGTATGATCATTTAATTAATTATAACATTACATAATTAAATGATTACTTAATTAATTATCATGACATTATATTATAAACATTTTAAGTTACTACATTAGTATGATACTTAATTAAATGATTATAAATTTAATTAATTATAACATTAGATTATAGATTTACAGTATGATTGCTTAATTAATTATAACATTACATTATAGTCAAATAATTACTTAATTAATTATAACATTATATTATAGTATGATCACTTAATTAATTATAACATTACATAGTTTAATCATAAATGATTACTTAATTAATTATAAATTTATAATATTACATTATAAACATTAGTAATTTACTGTAGTAGTACATTACTTAATTAAATTATTAGAAATTTAACTAATTATAATATTACATTATAGTTAAATGATTACTTGCTTAATTATAACATTACATTATAGTATGATCACTTAATTAATTATAACATTACATAGTTAAATGATTACTTAATTAATCATAAATTTATAATATTACATTATAAACATTAGTAATTTACTATATTAGTGCATTACTTAATTAAATGATTAAAAATTTAATTAATTATAACGTTACATTATAGATTTATAATATGATTACTTAATTATTTGTAACATTATATTACAAATATTAGTACAATACTTAATTAAATGATTAGAAATTTAGTACAACATTTATAAGTCACATTGGACACAAATGAATGAGTAATCAAAAGTTGAAAACTACTAAATGCAGGTTTTCTTAATTTGTTTGAACTAAAGAAGAAGAAGTTATCACTGTGTTGCAACACACTTTGTCCATAATCGACAGCACTGTAGCACAGTGCTAGGACACAGTCACGACAGTTATGAATTTTTCTTTCGTTTTTTTATTGGGAAAATTGGTTTGAGAGTCCTAAACTAAATAGCATTAAGGAAAATAAAATCCTAACCCTTGTGGGATATAAATAGAATTCTTTTAGCATTATTTTGGGGATTCTTTGGTGAGAATTAGAGGAGGCTAACGCAAGAGAAGATTAAAGTGACATAATTTCTGGAGTTTTTGATTTGCAATATATAGAAGTCTTCTTATTTCTTTCTTGAACTCATGTTTCTTACTTTAATAAAGATGGTTGTTTCTTTCATGTTGATTATGAACTAAATTTATTCTCTAGGGCTAAGATGTAGCCCAATCTCTTGATTATGTGTTGATTTATTTATGTTGATTTTTATTAAGATTTCTTCCTAAGTTTTATTATTATGTCTAATGCTTTCGATTCTTAAGGACCCAAGAATTGAATGAATTAATGGACTAAGGTCTGATCGAGAAATGATACTTAGTTGGTCTATGGTAATGAAACCATAGGTTGAGCGAATGGTAAAGATAGGATACCGCGACTTGTGAGGTTATGGGAAGCTCCATAGAGCGTAATGATCTCCAATTGGTTAAATCTGGTTAGAGATAATTCGGGTTAGTAATTAGGAGTTAATTTAATAATTGTTCAAGAGAAAATTATTGCAAATTTGGGGAGTTTGACCTATAGGAAGAGCTTAATGAAATTAGCATAAGTGATCGATACATATGAATAAGAATTGGTGTGAAATCTACGCCCTAGGTCTAGTCATCTTGCTTTAAACCCAATGATTTATTTTAATCAGATTTCTTTTAATTTCAATTGTTTTTTTTTTTTCTAAAATTTAGGTTTTCCTTGATACAATTTGGATTGATCAAGTAGTAACAACATAGTTTAATTGGTAATTGATAATAGTAATTCCCTTGGGTTCGATATCCGTACTCATACACTTTGTTACTTGCACGATTTCATACACTTGCGAAAATCCACAACACATACCACTAATCTAATTAAAGTATTATTAGTTATGATTTATCACTCTCCCATTTTAGTTAAAAGAAAAGCTAGGACTTTTAACCCCTTGGTGTGTGGCCGGATGACAAGACTTCTAAGTGGGTTACCTAGAGGTCTTGTGTTCGAGTCTCACAAAGTGGTCACTTACCACATTTGTGACTTATTTGACCCATTACGCATATAGAGTGTTTAATGGACCCCGTAGATTAATTGAGGTGTATGCAAGTTGGCTCAGACATCCCGGTTATCCAAAAGAGATTAATTAAGGTGCACGCAAGTTGACGTTATCCAAAAAATAAAAATAAAGAAAAAAAAATAAAGACTATTCCTACTTTTACAAGAAGGGCAAAACTAAACCCCAATTGAATGCTGAAGCTTAGATACTTTCGAAAAATTCGTCAGGCCCCGCAAATGTTCTCTTTAATTAAAAATTTACTTAAAAAAAAAAAAAAAAAAAAACCCTTAAAAGGCCCTTTAATTATAATATAGTTATATGTGTAGATCTAGGTGAATCTAATATAGTCGCTAGTTTGAAAAATCCAATGCCCTCATTTAGAGGTTGCATGATTGATTTATTGAGCCTACAGAATACCTACAAAATCAAACCAATAGACGTCCTCAGAGAAGATTAAATGTTATGCAAGTTGAAGTTTCTGCATCAAACAGATTAAATGTTGATTTATTAGCTAGCTCAAAGCCTTATTTCCAAAAAATTTGAATATATATATGAGATTTCTTCTCTAGCACAATATATCCTTATTTCCAAAATTTCTTCATAGCAAATAAAGGGAAAAAAAGTAATATCAGAAAATTAATACTTCAAAGAGGTTAAATATGAGGACTTTATCTGGTTGTACAGGAAACAATGGAACTCAATGCTATGGCTGATATGAGGTTTGCTTCAATTTTCATTCCAACATCTAATTACAGGTTTTCAAGTACTGTGTAACTCTAATGTGGAGTTTTATTTCTCAAATCTCTCTTAACAATCAAATTAAGAGTGATAAGTTAGTGTCTAAAATTAAGTAAAAAGCTTATACCTTGACATTCTTATCAATTGATCTTAATTACTGAGCCTGTAAATTAATGTAACATTAACAAGTCAAGACTATCATTAATTATTCAAGGAAGCATGATGAAGTTTCTAAAAATAATTTTATTTTTAGGGCACTAAAAATGAAAAGCTACTGGGAGCTACGAAGAAATTTTTGAATGACTACGTGACATGGAGATTAAAATAAAGGACTGTATCTTGTTTTAGTGGGATTATTTAAGGGTAACGAAATTCCGAGCGACATGGCTGTGGAAGTTCTCTTGGTTTCCGTTATTCCAATTCGACATCAAATTACAGTTTTTTCTCTTAAAATGTTAATTTATGATCGTGGTGTAAAATTCTATTTCTTAATTCTCTCTTAACTTTTAGATGACGATTATATGAAGCGTGGTTAGTCAGAAATCTCGTGATTGGTTCATAAGATTTTCCAATGTTATGTTCAGGTAAAATTTTCTTCAGATAAAATTCTGAAGCAAGTTGCAAGAGTATGCAAACTCGGTCATTAACAGATAGTATGAGCTTCAATAGAGAAACAAGAAAGAGAAAGTCAATCAACTTGAGCGCAAGTGACGTTTGATGAAGGAGTGTGAGAGACATAGCCTAGCTTGTGCTAGATGAATGCTAATTACAAGGCTTTACTGATGCAAACTGGGCAGGTTGTTTTGATGATCATTGTGAAAAACCAAAAACAAACAAATACATAACTGTTGGGCGTTTATTTTTAACTTCAATTTCAAATTACAATTTTTATCTAAAAATATTAATTTATTATTTTAGTGTAGAGTACTATTTCTTAATGTTAATGTGTGATTACAGTGTACAGTTTTATTTCTCAATTCTATCTCAACTTTCAAATTATAATTAAATGAAGGATGGTCATAGAGTACAAACTCAAGTTACAGTTACTTGACGGAATTGATCACCCTTCTTAATTAATACTTAGTTAATTTACTCTCTAATTAGTTTGAGAAGATCGAAGTAGCCACTTTCTTCCCGTAGAAGGGATCACATTAATTAATTATTATGCACTAGTTAGAGAGTAAATTAATAATCTAATATATATAAGATTATTAATTTACTCTCTAATTAGTCGCTGACTTATCATTTTATGCGTGTTCTTATAACAACATACATATACTATTTCATCAAGTGTATTCTTTTGATACATATGTATGTTGATTGGTTCATTAAGATTTTCCAAGTTTTAACTTAGGAAAAATCTTCCATCACTTAATATTAACTGCCATATATACAGTGGCTACATGTATTAGTCTATAAGCTTCAATTGAGAAGCAAGAAAAAGGAATGCGAAACTAAGAAGCAAGAAATTAAGAAAGAGAATGTCAATCCAGTTTACTAGAAGTGGCGTATGAGGAAGGAGTGTAAATTAATGCTAATTAGGAGTGTTTGATTAATTAGTCTAGGTCATGGTAGATGTTATTATTGAGTAGCAAAGTACAAATTTTTGAGTGTAGATATGTATACAAGTCTTTTGTTTATATAATTAGTTAAAAGGCTGATTTTATTCAACAGCATAAGAATGATGTAATTATTTAATCAATTAAACTTATGCCGTGTTGAGCCGATACCAAATCCATAAAATTAATTATAGAAGATAACGTGTTAAAGAACATAAAATTAATTTTATTCAACTTGAGTTTCTGCATGTACACAAATCACCCATTTTTCTCCTATAAAACCCCATGCAAAAAGCCCACAAAATCCATCACTCGCATTCGCATTCTCAAGCTCTAAACTTTCAAAAACCCTAAACAGTTTTAACCTCTCTCCAATGGCTTCTTCCAAGGCAGTTGTTATTTCAACTACTCTCCTCTTCAGCGCTCTGTTGATCTCCCTCATCCCATCCTCATCAGCCGCTACTGTCAACGCTACGCTTGGTGTATGTATTCTGTCTTTGTGGGTTATCCACCAACCAGTTGCTTTGCTCTATCCTCGGCACAAGTGCAAATGTAAGCTGCGACCATTTGCCAAGCCTATAATTGCCCTTCCACCTGTTTTGAAAGCTATGGTCAACGCCAATGTGACGTTGAGTTTATTGTCATTGCGGGAATGTTAACATTACGACTAATATCAACACATGCATTTGAAAGTCTACTCAATTTACCATCGATCTTCACCTCGCCACGTACTATATATATTTAGGGTTGGTATCCTATAGGCCTAGTAATGTTATCAGGTAATAAGACTTATTAAATATATGGTCGACAATGTTTGATTATGTATTAGGAAGAGTTTGATTATTAGACCTATACATGTATAAGAATGCCCCATACAAATAAAAATGTACACTAGCAACTCTATGATCGAAGGGAGGTTTTTTATAAGCTTTCTTGCTTGTCATAGGTAGCATATGATATTATAATGTTATAATAATTTGAGATCGATGGATATTTTAAAATTTGTTCATAGCATGACGTTATAATTATTATAATAATAAACAACAACAATAATAATAGTAACAATAACAACAACAACAACAACAACAATAATAGTATTATTATTATTATTATTATTATTATTATGGATGGGGTATTGGCTCAGTATATAGCAGGTTCATTCCTATTATCTTTCTTTTCTTTCTTTTACTTTTAATTTGTATTTCTGCTTTATATATAGAGCATTCAGTAATCCCTCTCCCCTAATTTGTATGTTGTTAGGCCAAAAAGAGCTTTTCTTGGATCTAATACGACAATCATGGAATCTTAATTTTAGATCCTTTAAAAATAAAACATAATTTAACGAAAAGATGACTAAAAGACTACCAAAAAATTTAGATTTTTGTTTTTTTTTCCTTATGAATTATCAATTCATCTTGGTACAATAAAATGGCAAAAGGAGTTTTAAGTGTTGAACTCCTTTTAAGTTTATATCAAAATGAAAGTTTAAAGGGGAGAAAACACAATAAATAAAAACAGGCAATAAGCTCTAATTAGTTTAAAATGTAGAAGTATTCGTAATATCGTAATTGCCACTCTTTCTCGGGCAGTGCAAGTAGTACACTCCTGTTATATATTTTATATTAGAATGGTGTCATTGGGATCACAAGTTTTTTCTAATAAGACCCCCACTAATGAACTTTACTAAAAAAATTTAAAAAAATATTATAATTTCTATACATGTCTCAACTAATTCCAATATTATCACTATCATTTTTTAAGAAAATTATAATTTATATTTTCCCTTTCATTTCCAATCTTTTTTCACTTTTAGTGTTCATTATATTGGATTACATCTTTATTAAAAAATCATTTTAATTATCTAATAATAAGTTGTGGGTGCGGAGCCACCATTAGCCCTCCCTAGCCTAGGAGCGGCTCTTTATTACTCTATACCATTTCAAACTTCAAAGAAATAGTCAACTTTCCATTGCTTGGCTATCCCATATTTCAAGTCTAATAATGAAATATTATAACTAATGTGGTCTTATAGTTATGTTGTATTTCAGAAACAAATTATAGATATGAAAATTTAAATACAAGAATTAAATAAAATTTTAAGTTAGACTTGATAATAGGTTGTGCAAAACGGTTTCGTGTTATGGCACATTCATGTCTATCAAATTTTCACAAACCAAAGCTGATCATTTAGCTTTTGGGCTTAAATGTGAAAATCCAAACCTAAACATTATTTTATTATGTTATCAAAACCTAACCCATTAAACGCTTTCCCCAACATTTTTGTTTTTAATTTTCTAGCCAAAAAATAAAATATATTACGATCTTATAAATAATGTTATACTAGAATATTAAATCATACACCTAAATACATAAATAAATGTATAATTTTTGTTACTAAACAAAAAAAGTTTCATAATCTTATTTACGATGGTTCAATGTTATATTAGTTCAATACATAGACATCAACATCTAAATTTCAACCGATTCAAATCCTATATTATGAGAAATATCCACTAATTAGCATTTGAAAAGAAGAAAAAAATCAATAAAAGTCTTTGTCTTAATCTAAAGAAAGGCGTCAAAGAATAAGGGTTGTTGGGACCGGGAGTGAGCACGAGTAGCGGGTAGAACCAGGAACCTACCGGTAAAACCAGAGGCCGACCTTTGTGCGGGTAAGTTCCGCTCTATTTTTTTTGAACCGACATTGTGTGGTTACGGTTCTAGTTCTGTAATAGCGCTTACTTACTAGGATACTCATAGAAATACATCAAGTACATATATTTATATTAGCAAAAGTAAATGGGCCCAAAAATTTCTTTTAATACATTTAATCATTCTTTATACAAAGTAAGGCATCATTAGTAAAAGTTAAGAAAAACAGTGGACAGTGTAGCTATTACTCCTCGCTTGCCGACGCCCATCCGACCGCGTCCTCACCTAGATCCTGCAAACACAAAGAAAAACAACGGGGTGAGCACAAAATAATGCTCAGTAAGTAAATCCTCTACTCGTCTATCCCCGTGACTCTTTCTCTTAATTCTTTCCTTACACTCTTCTCATATCATTTATTTTCTCTTTCTATTTCTCTTTCACATAGCTCTTTTCTATCAACTTTCTATTGTATGTCACGGCCACATCTTACCAGAGGCACGGCTGAGTGGAGATCACAAAGCACCCACCCACTCTTTGTGACTTTTACTCATTCTCTTCCTCTATTCTTTCTTATATTTTCTCATTCTTTCTCACTGGAATGTCACGACCTCATCTTACCAGAGGCACGGCCGAGTGGAGTTCACAAAGCACCAACCCACTCTTCGTGACTTACGGGTGGAGTTCACAAAGCACCAACCCTTTCTTAGATTTTTCTCATTCTCTTTACTTTTAGAGTAGCCCATTCACAAAGTTCTCTACTCTTTCTCAAACTACTTCTCAATGCACAGTTAATGCATAAGGATGGTTCATGCTTAAAGTTTCTTACTTAATGCACTTATGAAATGCACAAATGCAATATTGCATCAAAACAGTCATTCTGCATGTCACACTCAAGGAGGCATAACTTGAGTTATAAACCTCGGATTGCTACGGTTTTGGTCTCGTTTTAAAGGTTAGAGATAGGGCTACAACTTTTACGTTTGGTCTCAGCCCAGTTCAATCTGTAAGATGCCCAAAAGTCACTCAGAAAGTCACGGCTGTGACAGGGCAGTTTTCACTTAGGCATATCATCAAACATTAATTGTGCATAAACAAACCCTAATTCAATTATCATTCTATTTAGTTCTAAAACCATCCAAAATGAGAGAAAAACTCTCTTATAGCATCACATACCTACATGGCAAACACACTCCACAAAAACTTCTCCAATTCTTTCAATTTCAACCCGTCATCAAATCATCACATATATTTCTCATATTCAAATATATCCAACAACAAGCATAATTCATCATCAATCTCATCTCAATTTCTCAATAATCACAACATATGCATATTTAAAAGAAATCTCTACTCACTTGAATTCTTAAATTTTAGCTTGAGTTGGATTTTGAGTGGAATTTACTTACCTTGTGCTTGAGTAGTCTCTCCTAAGCTCTCTATTTTTGTTGGATTCCAATCTTCTGTTAACCCTAAGCATAAACTTCATAAGAACTCAACCTTTATACAAATAAATCATAGATAAAGAGCTTGAATCCTTACCTTTTAATGCCTATAATCAAAACCCTATGAAAAACCACTTAAAAGCCCTCAAAATCCTTGGAGGATTGAATGACAATTTGAGAGAAATTGGGGGAGGAGTGTGGCGGTGGAGAAGAAGAATGAAGGGTTTCAAACCCTTAACACTTTAATTTATAACCGCACTTTCCCATTTTGCCCTTGCTCTTTCTTAGAAATTCCATCTATGTCCCTTAGTCAATTTACAATAATGCCCTCATTTTTAATGCATTCTCTATGAAATTCTATCTCTTTTCACTCCCCACAATTTCAACTAATTTTGAGTGAAAAGACCATTTTACCCCTAATGAAAGTTTAAGGGATTTTCTCTACATTTTTCTAACTTTAACAAAAATTCAACTAAGGGCCAACCAAAATTAACAATATATCAACCCAAATAAAAGCAAAACAATAAACATTCAAGGAATACACCATAACTTTGCTACGTACCTCAAGTGGGGCGTTACAGTTCCTACATTAGAGGAACTGAAACCGAAACCTAGGAAAAGAACCTGAAGCGGGTACCCGAATTGGAAAATTATAATATGATTACTTAATTAATTACAACATTCTATTATGAACATTAATACAATACTTAATTAAATTATTAGAAATTTAATTAATTATAATATTACATTATAGATTTATAGTATGATTACTTAATTAAGTATAACATTACATTATCGTATGATCATTTAATTAATTATAACATTACATAATTAAATGATTACTTAATTAATTATCATGACATTATATTATAAACATTTTAAGTTACTACATTAGTATGATACTTAATTAAATGATTATAAATTTAATTAATTATAACATTAGATTATAGATTTACAGTATGATTGCTTAATTAATTATAACATTACATTATAGTTAAATAATTACTTAATTAATTATAACATTATATTATAGTATGATCACTTAATTAATTATAACATTACATAGTTTAATCATAAATGATTACTTAATTAATTATAAATTTATAATATTACATTATAAACATTAGTAATTTACTGTAGTAGTACATTACTTAATTAAATTATTAGAAATTTAACTAATTATAATATTACATTATAGTTAAATGATTACTTGCTTAATTATAACATTACATTATAGTATGATCACTTAATTAATTATAACATTACATAGTTAAATGATTACTTAATTAATCATAAATTTATAATATTACATTATAAACATTAGTAATTTACTATATTAGTGCATTACTTAATTAAATGATTAAAAATTTAATTAATTATAACGTTACATTATAGATTTATAGTATGATTACTTAATTATTTGTAACATTATATTACAAATATTAGTACAATACTTAATTAAATGATTAGAAATTTAGTACAACATTTATAAGTCACATTAGACACAAATGAATGAGTAATCAAAAGTTGAAAACTACTAAATGCAGGTTTTCTTAATTTGTTTGAACTAAAGAAGAAGAAGTTATCACTGTGTTGCAACACACTTTGTCCATAATCGGCGACCTTTGCATGTACACAGGTGCTAGGACACGATCCACGAGGTTATGAATTTTTCTTTCGTTTTTTTATTGGGAAAATTGGTTTGAGAGTCCTAAACTAAATAGCATTAAGGAAAATAAAATCCTAACCCTTGTGGGATATAAATAGAATTCTTTTAGCATTATTTTGGGGATTCTTTGGTGAGAATTAGAGGAGGCTAACGCAAGAGAAGATTAAAGTGACATAATTTCTGGAGTTTTTGATTTGCAATATATAGAAGTCTTCTTATTTCTTTCTTGAACTCATGTTTCTTACTTTAATAAAGATGGTTGTTTCTTTCATGTTGATTATGAACTAAATTTATTCTCTAGGGCTAAGATGTAGCCCAATCTCTTGATTATGTGTTGATTTATTTATGTTGATTTTTATTAAGATTTCTTCCTAAGTTTTATTATTATGTCTAATGCTTTCGATTCTTAAGGACCCAAGAATTGAATGAATTAATGGACTAAGGTCTGATCGAGAAATGATACTTAGTTGGTCTATGGTAATGAAACCATAGGTTGAGCGAATGGTAAAGATAGGATACCGCGACTTGTGAGGTTATGGGAAGCTCCATAGAGCGTAATGATCTCCAATTGGTTAAATCTGGTTAGAGATAATTCGGGTTAGTAATTAGGAGTTAATTTAATAATTGTTCAAGAGAAAATTATTGCAAATTTGGGGAGTTTGACCTATAGGAAGAGCTTAATGAAATTAGCATAAGTGATCGATACATATGAATAAGAATTGGTGTGAAATCTACGCCCTAGGTCTAGTCATCTTGCTTTAAACCCAATGATTTATTTTAATCAGATTTCTTTTAATTTCAATTTTTTTTTCTAAAATTTAGGTTTTCCTTGATACAATTTGGATTAATCAAATAGTAATAGCATAGTTTAATTGGTAATTGATAATAGTAATTCCCTTGGGTTCGATATCCGTACTCATACACTTTGTTACTTGCACGATTTCATACACTTGCGAAAATCCACAACACATACCACTATCTAATTAAAGTATTATTAGTTATGATTTATCACTCTCCCATTTTAGTTAAAAGAAAAGCTAGGACTTTTAACCCCTTGGTGTGTGGCCGGATGACAAGACTTCTAAGTGGGTTACCTAGAGGTCTTGTGTTCGAGTCTCACAAAGTGGTCACTTACCACATTTGTGACTTATTTGACCCATTACGCATATAGAGTGTTTAATGGACCCCGTAGATTAATTGAGGTGTATGCAAGTTGGCTCAGACATCCCGGTTACCCAAAAGAGATTAATTAAGGTGCACGCAAGTTGACGTTATCCAAAAAATAAAAATAAAGAAAAAAAAATAAAGACTATTCCTACTTTTACAAGAAGGGCAAAACTAAACCCCAATTGAATGCTGAAGCTTAGATACTTTCGAAAAAATTAGTCAGGCCCCGCAAATGTTCTCTTTAATTAAAAATTTACTTAAAAAAAAAAAAAAAAACCCTTAAAAGGCCCTTTAATTATAATATAGTTATATGTGTAGATCTAGGTGAATCTAATATAGTCGCTAGTTTGAAAAATCCAATGCCCTCATTTAGAGGTTGCATGATTGATTTATTGAGCCTACAGAATACCTACAAAATCAAACCAATAGACGTCCTCAGAGAAGATTAAATGTTATGCAAGTTGAAGTTTCTGCATCAAACAGATTAAATGTTGATTTATTAGCTAGCTCAAAGCCTTATTTCCAAAAAATTTGAATATATATATGAGATTTCTTCTCTAGCACAATATATCCTTATTTCCAAAATTTCTTCATAGCAAATAAAGGGAAAAAAAGTAATATCAGAAAATTAATACTTCAAAGAGGTTAAATATGAGGACTTTATCTGGTTGTACAGGAAACAATGGAACTCAATGCTATGGCTGATATGAGGTTTGCTTCAATTTTCATTCCAACATCTAATTACAGGTTTTCAAGTACTGTGTAACTCTAATGTGGAGTTTTATTTCTCAAATCTCTCTTAACAATCAAATTAAGAGTGATAAGTTAGTGTCTAAAATTAAGTAAAAAGCTTATACCTTGACATTCTTATCAATTGATCTTAATTACTGAGCCTGTAAATTAATGTAACATTAACAAGTCAAGACTATCATTAATTATTCAAGGAAGCATGAAGAAGTTTCTAAAAATAATTTTATTTTTAGGGCACTAAAAATGAAAAGCTGTTGGGAGCTACGAAGAAATTTTTGAATGACTACATGACATGGAGATTAAAATAAAGGCGTATCTTGTTTTAGTGGGATTATTTAAGGGTAACGAAATTCCGGCGACATGGTGTGGAAGTTCTCTTGGTTTCCGTTATTCCAATTCGACATCAAATTACGGTTTTTTCTCTTAAAATGTTAATTTATGATCGTGGTGTAAAATTCTATTTCTTAATTCTCTCTTAACTTTTAGATGACGATTATATGAAGCGTGGTTAGTCAGAAATCTCGTGATTGGTTCATAAGATTTTCCAATGTTATGTTCAGGTAAAATTTTCTTCAGATAAAATTCTGAAGCAAGTTGCAAGAGTATGCAAACTCGGTCATTAACGAGATAGTATGAGCTTCAATAGAGAAACAAGAAAGAAAGTCAATCAACTTGAGCGCAAGTGACGTTTGATGAAGGAGTGTGAGAGACATAGCCTAGCTTGTGCTAGATGAATGCTAATTACAAGGCTTTATTGATGCAAACTGGGCAGGTTGTTTTGATGATCATTGTGAAAAACCAAAAACAAACAAATACATAACTGTTGGGCGTTTATTTTTAACTTCAATTTCAAATTACAATTTTTATCTAAAAATATTAATTTATTATTTTAGTGTAGAGTACTATTTCTTAATGTTAATGTGTGATTACAGTGTACAGTTTTATTTCTCAATTCTATCTCAACTTTCAAATTATAATTAAATGAAGGATGGTCATAGAGTACAAACTCAAGTTACATTACTTGTGAGGAATTGATCACCCTTCTTAATTAATACTTAGTTAATTTACTCTCTAATTAGTTTGAGAAGATCGAAGTAGCCACTTTCTTCCCGTAGAAGGGATCACATTAATTAATTATTATGCACTAGTTAGAGAGTAAATTAATAATCTAATATATATAAGATTATTAATTTACTCTCTAATTAGTCGCTGACTTATCATTTTATGCGTGTTCTTATAACAACATACATATACTATTTCATCCAGTGTATTCTTTTGATACATATGTTGATTGGTTCATTAAGATTTTCCAAGTTTTAACTTAGGAAAAATCTTCCATCACTTAATATTAACTGCCATATATACAGTGGCTACATGTATTAGTCTATAAGCTTCAATTGAGAAGCAAGAAAAAGGAATGCGAAACTAAGAAGCAAGAAATTAAGAAAGAGAATGTCAATCCAGGTTTACGAAGTGGCGTATGAGGAAGGAGTGTAAATTAATGCTAATTAGGAGTGTTTGATTAATTAGTCTAGGTCATGGTAGATGTTATTATTGAGTAGCAAAGTACAAATTTTTGAGTGTAGATATGTATACAAGTCTTTTGTTTATATAATTAGTTAAAAGGCTGATTTTATTCAACAGCATAAGAATGATGTAATTATTTAATCAATTAAACTTATGCCGTGTTGAGCCGATACCAAATCCATAAAATTAATTATAGAAGATAACGTGTTAAAGAACATAAAAATTAATTTTATTCAACTTGAGTTTCTGCATGTACACAAATCACCCATTTTTCTCCTATAAAACCCCATGCAAAAAGCCCACAAAATCCATCACTCGCATTCGCATTCTCAAGCTCTAAACTTTCAAAAACCCTAAACAGTTTTAACCTCTCTCCAATGGCTTCTTCCAAGGCAGTTGTTATTTCAACTACTCTCCTCTTCAGCGCTCTGTTGATCTCCCTCATCCCATCCTCATCGGCCCTTGCACATCGCTACGCTTGGTGTATGTATTCCTGTCTTTGTGGGTTATCCACCAACCACTGGTTGCTTTGCTCTATCCTCGGCACAAGTGCAAATGTAACTGCGACCATTTGCCAAGCCTATAATGCCCTTCCACCTGTTTTGAAAGCTATGGTCAACGCCAATGTGACGTTGAGTTTATTGTCCATTGCGGGAATGTTAACATTACGACTAATATCAACACATGCATTTGAAAGTCTACTCAATTTACCATCGATCTTCACCTCGCCACGTACTATATATATTTAGGGTTGGTATCCTATAGGCCTAGTAATGTTATCAGGTAATAAGACTTATTAAATATATGGTCGACAATGTTTGATTATGTATTAGGAAGAGTTTGATTATTAGACCTATACATGTATAAGAATGCCCCATACAAATAAAAATGTACACTAGCAACTCTATGATCGAAGGGAGGTTTTTTATAAGCTTTCTTGCTTGTCATAGGTAGCATATGATATTATAATGTTATAATAATTTGAGATCGATGGATATTTTAAAATTTGTTCATAGCATGACGTTATAATTATTATAATAATAAACAACAACAACAACAACAATAATAATAGTAACAATAACAACAACAACAACAACAACAATAATAGTATTATTATTATTATTATTATTATTATTATGGATGGGGTATTGGCTCAGTATATAGCAGGTTCATTCCTATTATCTTTCTTTTCTTTCTTTTACTTTTAATTTGTATTTCTGCTTTATATATAGAGCATTCAGTAATCCCTCTCCCCCTAATTTGTATGTTGTTAGGCCAAAAAGAGCTTTTCTTGGATCTAATACGACAATCATGGAATCTTAATTTTAGATCCTTTAAAAATAAAACATAATTTAACGAAAAGATGACTAAAAGACTACCAAAAAATTTAGATTTTTGTTTTTTTTCCTTATGAATTATCAATTCATCTTGGTACAATAAAATGGCAAAAGGAGTTTAAGTGTTGAACTCCTTTTAAGTTTATATCAAAATGAAAGTTTAAAGGGGAGAAAACACAATAAATAAAAACAGGCAATAAGCTCTAATTAGTTTAAAATGTAGAAGTATTCGTAATATCGTAATTGCCACTCTTTCTCGGGCAGTGCAAGTAGTACACTCCTGTTATATATTTTATATTAGAATGGTGTCATTGGGATCACAAGTTTTTTCTAATAAGACCCCCACTAATGAACTTTACTAAAAAAATTTAAAAAAATATTATAATTTCTATACATGTCTCAACTAATTCCAATATTATCACTATCATTTTTTAAGAAAATTATAATTTATATTTTCCCTTTCATTTCCAATCTTTTTTCACTTTTAGTGTTCATTATATTGGATTACATCTTTATTAAAAAATCATTTTAATTATCTAATAATAAGTTGTGGGTGCGGAGCCACCATTAGCCCTCCCTAGCCTAGGAGCGGCTCTTTATTACTCTATACCATTTCAAACTTCAAAGAAATAGTCAACTTTCCATTGCTTGGCTATCCCATATTTCAAGTCTAATAATGAAATATTATAACTAATGTGGTCTTATAGTTATGTTGTATTTCAGAAACAAATTATAGATATGAAAATTTAAATACAAGAATTAAATAAAATTTTAAGTTAGACTTGATAATAGGTTGTGTCAAAACGGTTTCGTGTTATGGCACATTCATGTCTATCAAATTTTCACAAACCAAAGCTGATCATTTAGCTTTTGGGCTTAAATGTGAAAATCCAAACCTAAACATTATTTTATTATGTTATCAAAACCTAACCCATTAAACGCTTTCCCCAACATTTTTGTTTTTAATTTTCTAGCCAAACAATAAAATATATTACGATCTTATAAATAATGTTATACTAGAATATTAAATCATACACCTAAATACATAAATAAATGTATAATTTTTGTTACTAAACAAAAAAAGTTTCATAATCTTATTTACGATGGTTCAATGTTATATTAGTTCAATACATAGACATCAACATCTAAATTTCAACCGATTCAAATCCTATATTATGAGAAATATCCACTAATTAGCATTTGAAAAGAAGAAAAAAATCAATAAAGTCTTTGTCTTAATCTAAAGAAAGACGTCAAAGAATAAGGGTTGTTGGGACCAGGAGTGAGCACGAGTAGCGGGTAGAACCGGAACCTACCGGTAAAACCGAGGCCGACAATTTGTGCGGGTAAGTTCCGGCTCTATTTTTTTTTGAACCGACATTGTGTGGTTCTGGTTCCAGTTCCTGTAATAACTGCTTACTTACTAGGATACTCATAGAAATACATCAAGTACATATATTTATATTAGCAAAAGTAAATGGGCCCAAAAATTTCTTTTAATACATTTAATCATTCTTTATACAAAGTAAGGCATCATTAGTAAAAGTTAAGAAAAACAGTGGGACAGTATGCTTACTCCTCGCTTGCCTACCCCCATCCGATCGCGTCCTCACCTAGATCCTGCAAACACAAAGAAAAACAACGGGGTGAGCACAAAATAATGCTCAGTAAGTAAATCCTCCACTCGTCTATCCCCGTGACTCTTTCTCTTAATTCTTTCCTTACACTCTTCTCATATCATTTATTTTCTCTTTTTATTTCTCTTTCACATAGCTCTTTTCTATCAACTTTCTATTGTATGTCACGGCCACATCTTACCAGAGGCACGGCTGAGTGGAGATCACAAAGCACCCACCCACTCTTTGTGACTTCTACTCATTCTCTTCCTCTATTCTTTCTTATATTTTCTCATTCTTTCTCACTGGAATGTCACGACCTCATCTTACCAGGCACGGCCGAGTGGAGTTCACAAAGCACCAACCCACTCTTCGTGACTTCCGGGTGGAGTTCACAAAGCACCAACCCTTTCTTAGATTTTTCCCTCATTCTTTTACTTTTAGAGTAGCCCATTCACAAAGTTCTCTACTCTTTCTCAAACTACTTCTCAATGCACAGTTAATGCATAAGGATGGTTCATGCTTAAAGTTTCTTACTTAATGCACTTATGAAATGCACAAATGCAATATTGCATCAAAACAGTCATTCTGCGCATGTCACACTCAAGGAGGCATAACTTGAGTTATAAACCTCGGATTGCTACGGTTTTGGTCTCGTTTTAAAGGTTAGAGATAGGGCTACAACTTTTACGTTTGGTCTCAACCCAGTTCAATCTGTAAGATGCCCAAAAGTCACTCAGAAAGTCACGGCTGTGACAGGAAAGTTTTCACTTAGGCATATCATCAAACATTAATTGTGCATAAACAAACCCTAATTCAATTATCATTCTATTTAGTTCTAAAACCATCCAAAATGAGAGAAAAACTCTCTTATAGCATCACATACCTACATGGCAAACACACTCCACAAAAATTTCTCCAATTCTTTCAATTTCAACCCGTCATCAAATCATCACATATATTTCTCATATTCAAATATATCCAACAACAAGCATAATTCATCATCAATCTCATCTCAATTTCTCAATAATCACAACATATGCATATTTAAAAGAAATCTCTACTCACTTGAATTCTTAAATTTTAGCTTGAGTTGGATTTTGAGTGGAATTTACTTACTTTGTGCTTGAGTAGTCTCTCCTAAGCTCTCTATTTTTGTTGGATTCCAATCTTCTGTTAACCCTAAGCATAAACTTCATAAGAACTCAACCTTTATACAAATAAATCATAGATAAAGAGCTTGAATCCTTACCTTTTAATGCCTATAATCAAAACCCTATGAAAAACCACTTAAAAGCCCTCAAAATCCTTGGAGGATTGAATGACAATTTGAGAGAAATTGGGGGAGGAGTGTGGCAGTGGAGAAGAAGAATGAAGGGTTTCAAACCCTTAACACTTTAATTTATAACCGCACTTTCCCATTTTGCCCTTGCTCTTTCTTAGAAATTCCATCTATGTCCCTTAGTCAATTTACAATAATGCCCTCATTTTTAATGCATTCTCTATGAAATTCTATCTCTTTTCACTCCCCACAATTTCAACTAATTTTGAGTGAAAAGACCATTTTACCCCTAATGAAAGTTTAAGGGATTTTCTCTACATTTTTCTAACTTTAACAAAAATTCAACTAAGGGCCAACCAAAATTAACAATATATCAACCCAAATAAAAGCAAAACAATAAACATTCAAGGAATACACCATAACTTAGCTACTGTATGTGTAGCTATGGCCTACATTAGAGGTAACTCAAACCAAACCTAGGAAAAGAACCTGAAGCGGGTACCCGAATTGGAAAATTATAATATGATTACTTAATTAATTACAACATTCTATTATGAACATTAATACAATACTTAATTAAATTATTAGAAATTTAATTAATTATAATATTACATTATAGATTTATAGTATGATTACTTAATTAAGTATAACATTACATTATCGTATGATCATTTAATTAATTATAACATTACATAATTAAATGATTACTTAATTAATTATCATGAACATTATATTATAAACATTTTAAGTTACTACATTAGTATGATACTTAATTAAATGATTATAAATTTAATTAATTATAACATTAGATTATAGATTTACAGTATGATTGCTTAATTAATTATAACATTACATTATAGTTAAATAATTACTTAATTAATTATAACATTATATTATAGTATGATCACTTAATTAATTATAACATTACATAGTTTAATCATAAATGATTACTTAATTAATTATAAATTTATAATATTACATTATAAACATTAGTAATTTACTGTAGTAGTACATTACTTAATTAAATTATTAGAAATTTAACTAATTATAATATTACATTATAGTTAAATGATTACTTGCTTAATTATAACATTACATTATAGTATGATCACTTAATTAATTATAACATTACATAGTTAAATGATTACTTAATTAATCATAAATTTATAATATTACATTATAAACATTAGTAATTTACTATATTAGTGCATTACTTAATTAAATGATTAAAAATTTAATTAATTATAACGTTACATTATAGATTTATAGTATGATTACTTAATTATTTGTAACATTATATTACAAATATTAGTACAATACTTAATTAAATGATTAGAAATTTAGTACAACATTTATAAGTCACATTAGACACAAATGAATGAGTAATCAAAAGTTGAAAACTACTAAATGCAGGTTTTCTTAATTTGTTTGAACTAAAGAAGAAGAAGTTATCACTGTGTTGCAACACACTTTGTCCATAATCGACAAAGATCAGAAAGAACAAAGGTTAGGACACAATCACGACAATTATGAATTTTTCTTTCGTTTTTTTATTGGGAAAATTGGTTTGAGAGTCCTAAACTAAATAGCATTAAGGAAAATAAAATCCTAACCCTTGTGGGATATAAATAGAATTCTTTTAGCATTATTTTGGGGATTCTTTGGTGAGAATTAGAGGAGGCTAACGCAAGAGAAGATTAAAGTGACATAATTTCGGAGTTTTTGATTTGCAATATACAGAAGTCTTCTTATTTCTTTCTTGAACTCATGTTTCTTACTTTAATAAAGATGGTTGTTTCTTTCATGTTGATTATGAACTAAATTTATTCTCTAGGGCTAAGATGTAGCCCAATCTCTTGATTATGTGTTGATTTATTTATGTTGATTTTTATTAAGATTTCTTCCTAAGTTTTATTATTATGTCTAATGCTTTCGATTCTTAAGGACCCAAGAATTGAATGAATTAATGGACTAAGGTCTGATCGAGAAATGATACTTAGTTGGTCTATGGTAATGAAACCATAGGTTGAGCGAATGGTAAAGATAGGATACCGCGACTTGTGAGGTTCTGGGAAGCTCCATAGAGCGTAATGATCTCCAATTGGTTAAATCTGGTTAGAGATAATTCGGGTTAGTAATTAGGAGTTAATTTAATAATTGTTCGAGAGAAAATTATTGCAAATTTGGGGAGTTTGACCTATAGGAAGAGCTTAATGAAATTAGCATAAGTGATCGATACATATGAATAAGAATTGGTGTGAAATCTACGCCCTAGGTCTAGTCATCTTGCTTTAAACCCAATGATTTATTTTAATCAGATTTCTTTTAATTTCAATTTTTTTTTTTCTAAAATTTAGGTTTTCCTTGATACAATTTGGATTAATCAAATAGTAATAGTTTAATTGGTAATTGATAATAGTAATTCCCTTGGGTTCGATATCCGTACTCATACACTTTGTTACTTGCACGATTTCATACACTTGCGAAAATCCACAACACATACCACTATCTAATTAAAGTATTATTAGTTATGATTTATCACTCTCCCATTTTAGTTAAAAGAAAAGCTAGGACTTTTAACCCCTTGGTGTGTGGCCGGATGACAAGACTTCTAAGTGGGTTACCTAGAGGTCTTGTGTTCGAGTCTCACAAAGTGGTCACTTACCACATTTGTGACTTATTTGACCCATTACGCATATAGAGTGTTTAATGGACCCCGTAGATTAATTGAGGTGTATGCAAGTTGGCTCAGACATCCCGATTACCCAAAAGAGATTAATTAAGGTGCACGCAAGTTGACGTTATCCAAAAAAATAAAAAATAAAGAAAAAAAATAAAGACTATTCCTACTTTTACAAGAAGGGCAAAACTAAACCCCAATTGAATGCTGAAGCTTAGATACTTTCAAAAAATTAGTCAGGCCCCGCAAATGTTCTCTTTAATTAAAAATTTACTAAAAAAAAAAAAAAAAAAACCCTTAAAAGGCCCTTTAATTATAATATAGTTATATGTGTAGATCTAGGTGAATCTAATATAGTCGCTAGTTTGAAAAAATCCAATGCCCTCATTTAGAGGTTGCATGATTGATTTATTGAGCCTACAGAATACCTACAAAATCAAACCAATAGACGTCCTCAGAGAAGATTAAATGTTATGCAAGTTGAAGTTTCTGCATCAAACAGATTAAATGTTGATTTATTAGCTAGCTCAAAGCCTTATTTCCAAAAAATTTGAATATATATATGAGATTTCTTCTCTAGCACAATATATCCTTATTTCCAAAATTTCTTCATAGCAAATAAAGGGAAAAAAAGTAATATCAGAAAATTAATACTTCAAAGAGGTTAAATATGAGGACTTTATCTGGTTGTACAGGAAACAATGGAACTCAATGCTATGGCTGATATGAGGTTTGCTTCAATTTTCATTCCAACATCTAATTACAGGTTTTCAAGTACTGTGTAACTCTAATGTGGAGTTTTATTTCTCAAATCTCTCTTAACAATCAAATTAAGAGTGATAAGTTAGTGTCTAAAATTAAGTAAAAAGCTTATACCTTGACATTCTTATCAATTGATCTTAATTACTGAGCCTGTAAATTAATGTAACATTAACAAGTCAAGACTATCATTAATTATTCAAGGAAGCATGATGAAGTTTCTAAAAATAATTTTATTTTTAGGGCACTAAAAATGAAAAGCTACTGGGAGCTACGAAGAAATTTTTGAATGACTACGTGACATGGAGATTAAAATAAAGGACTGTATCTTGTTTTAGTGGGATTATTTAAGGGTAACGAAATTCCGAGCGACATGGCTGTGGAAGTTCTCTTGGTTTCCGTTATTCCAATTCGACATCAAATTACAGTTTTTTCTCTTAAAATGTTAATTTATGATCGTGGTGTAAAATTCTATTTCTTAATTCTCTCTTAACTTTTAGATGACGATTATATGAAGCGTGGTTAGTCAGAAATCTCGTGATTGGTTCATAAGATTTTCCAATGTTATGTTCAGGTAAAATTTTCTTCAGATAAAATTCTGAAGCAAGTTGCAAGAGTATGCAAACTCGGTCATTAACAGATAGTATGAGCTTCAATAGAGAAACAAGAAAGAGAAAGTCAATCAACTTGAGCGCAAGTGACGTTTGATGAAGGAGTGTGAGAGACATAGCCTAGCTTGTGCTAGATGAATGCTAATTACAAGGCTTTACTGATGCAAACTGGGCAGGTTGTTTTGATGATCATTGTGAAAACCAAAAACAAACAAATACATAATGCATGGCGTTTATTTTTAACTTCAATTTCAAATTACAATTTTTATCTAAAAATATTAATTTATTATTTTAGTGTAGAGTACTATTTCTTAATGTTAATGTGTGATTACAATGTAGAGTTTTATTTCTCAATTCTATCTCAACTTTCAAATTATAATTAAATGAAGGATGGTCATAAAGTACAAACTCAAGTTACAGTTACTTGACGGAATTGAACACCCTTCTTAATTAATACTTAGTTAATTTACTCTCTAATTAGTTTGAGAAGATCGAAGTAGCCACTTTCTTCCCGTAGAAGGGATCACATTAATTAATTATTATGCACTAGTTAGAGAGTAAATTAATAATCTAATATATATAAGATTATTAATTTACTCTCTAATTAGTCGCTGACTTATCATTTTATGCGTGTTCTTATAACAACATACATATACTATTTCATCAAGTGTATTCTTTTGATACATATGTTGATTGGTTCATTAAGATTTTCCAAGTTTTAACTTAGGAAAATCTTCCATCACTTAATATTAACTGACATATATACAATGGCTACATGTATTAGTCTATAAGCTTCAATTGAGAAGCAAGAAAAAGGAATGCGAAACTAAGAAGCAAGAAATTAAGAAAGAGAATGTCAATCCAGTTTACCAGAAGTGGCGTATGAGGAAGGAGTGTAAATTAATGCTAATTAGGAGTGTTTGATTAATTAGTCTAGGTCATGGTAGATGTTATTATTGAGTAGCAAAGTACAAATTTTTGAGTGTACATATGTATACAAGTCTTTTGTTTATATAATTAGTTAAAAGGCTGATTTTATTCAACAGCATAAGAATGATGTAATTATATAATCAATTAAACTTATGCCGTGTTGAACCGATACCAAATCCATAAAATTAATTATTGAAGATAACGTGTTAAAGAGGGTAAAAATAATTTTATTCAACTTGAGTTTCTGCATGTAAACAAATCACCAATTTTTCTCCTATAAAACCCCATGCAAAAAGCCCACAAAATCCATCACTCGCATTCGCATTCTCAAGCTCTAAACTTTTGAAAACCCTAAACAGTTTTAACTTCTCTCCAATGGCTTCTTCCAAGGCAGTTGTTATTTCAACTACTCTCCTCTTCGCCTCGTTGATCTCCCTCATCCCATCCTCATCACCGCGATCATCAACGCTACGCTTGGTGTATGTATTCCTGTCTTTGTGGGTTATCCACCAACCACCTTGTTCGCTCTATCCTCGGCACAAGTGCAAATGTAACTGCGACCATTTGCCAAGCCTATAATGCCCTTCCACCTGTTTTGAAAGCTATGGTCAACGCCAATGTGACGTTGAGTTTATTGTCCGGCTGCAGGAATGTTAACATTACGACTAATATCAACACATGCATTTGAAAGTCTACTCAATTTACCATCGATCTTCACCTCGCCACGTACTATATATATTTAGGGTTGG
The DNA here is from genome assembly GCA_026225825.1 of Pistacia integerrima. NCBI lineage: Eukaryota > Viridiplantae > Streptophyta > Magnoliopsida > Sapindales > Anacardiaceae > Pistacia > Pistacia integerrima. The sequence continues at coordinate 7,916,822 of CM047746.1, read as the reverse complement.
TATCCTATAGGCCTAGTAATGTTATCAGGTAATAAGACTTATTAAATATATGGTCGACAATGTTTGATTATGTATTAGGAAGAGTTTGATTATTAGACCTATACATGTATAAGAATGCCCCATACAAATAAAAATGTACACTAGCAACTCTATGATCGAAAGGGAGGTTTTTTATAAGCTTTCTTGCTTGTCATAGGTAGCATATGATATTATAATGTTATAATAATTTGAGATCGATGGATATTTTAAAATTTGTTCATAGCATGACGTTATAATTATTATAATAATAATAAACAACAACAACAACAATAATAATAGTAACAATAACAACAACAACAACAATAATAGTATTATTATTATTATTATTATTATTATGGATGGGGTATTGGCTCAGTATATAGCAAGTTCATTCCTATTATCTTTCTTTTCTTTCTTTTACTTTTAATTTGTATTTCTGCTTTATATATAGAGCATTCAGTAATCCCTCTCCCCTAATTTGTATGTTGTTAGGCCAAAAAGAGCTTTTCTTGGATCTAATACGACAATCATGGAATCTTAATTTTAGATCCTTTAAAAATAAAACATAATTTAACGAAAAGATGACTAAAAGACTACCAAAAAATTTAGATTTTTGTTTTTTTTCCTTATGAATTATCAATTCATCTTGGTACAATAAAATGGCAAAAGGAGTTTAAGTGTTGAACTCCTTTTAAGTTTATATCAAAATGAAAGTTTAAAGGGGAGAAAACACAATAAATAAAAACAGGCAATAAGCTCTAATTAGTTTAAAATGTAGAAGTATTCGTAATATCGTAATTGTCCACTCTTTCTCAGGTGCAAGTAGTACACTCCTGTTATATATTTTATATTAGAATGGTGTCATTGGGATCACAAGTTTTTTCTAATAAGACCCCCACTAATGAACTTTACTAAAAAATTTAAAAAATATTATAATTTCTATACATGTCTCAACTAATTCCAATATTATCACTATCATTTTTTAAGAAAATTATAATTTATATTTTCCCTTTCATTTCGAATCTTTTTTCACTTTTAGTGTTCATTATATTGGATTACATCTTTATTAAAAAATCATTTTAATTATCTAATAATAAGTTGTGGGTGCGGAGCCACCATTAGCCCTCCCTAGCCTAGGAGCGGCTCTTTATTACTCTATACCATTTCAAACTTCAAAGAAATAGTCAACTTTCCATTGCTTGGCTATCCCATATTTCAAGTCTAATAATGAAATATTATAACTAATGTGGTCTTATAGTTATGTTGTATTTCAGAAACAAATTATAGATATGAAAATTTAAATACAAGAATTAAATAAAATTTTAAGTTAGACTTGATAGTAGGTTGTGTCAAAACGGTTTCGTGTTATGGCACATTCATGTCTATCAAATTTTCACAAACCAAAGCTGATCATTTAGCTTTTGGGCTTAAATGTGAAAATCCAAACCTAAACATTATTTTATTATGTTATCAAAACCTAACCCATTAAACGCTTTCCCCAACATTTTTGTTTTTAATTTTCTAGCCAAACAATAAAATATATTACGATCTTATAAATAATGTTATACTAGAATATTAAATCATACACCTAAATACATAAATAAATGTATAATTTTTGTTACTAAACAAAAAAAGTTTCATAATCTTATTTGTGATGGTTCAATGTTATATTAGTTCAATACATAGACATCAACATCTAAATTTCAACCGATTCAAATCCTATATTATGAGAAATATCCACTAATTAGCATTTGAAAAGAAGAGAAAAAAATCAATAAAGTCTTTGTCTTAATCTAAAGAAAGACGTCAAAGAATAAGGGTTGTTGGGACCAGGAGTGAGCACGAGTAGCGGGTAGAACCGGAACCTACCAGTAAAACCAGAACCGATATTGTGCGGGTAAGTTCCGGCTCTATATTTTTTTTGAAGGCAGAGCATTGTGTGGTTTTGGTTCCAGTTCCTGTAATAACTGCTTACTTACTCATAGAAATACATCAAGTACATATATTTATATTAGCAAAAGTAAATGGGCCCAAAAATTTCTTTTAATACATTTAATCATTCTTTATACAAAGTAAGACATCATTAGTAAAAGTTATGAAAAACAGTGGACAGTGTAGCTATTACTCCTCGCTTGCCGACGCCCATCCGACCGCGTCCTAACCTAGATCCTGCAAAAACAAAGAAAAACAACGGGGTGAGCACAAAATAATGCTCAGTAAGTAAATCCTCTACTCGTCTATCCCCGTGACTCTTTCTCTTAATTCTTTCCTTACACTCTTCTCATATCATTTATTTTCTCTTTCTATTTCTCTTTCACATAGCTCTTTTCTATCAACTTTCTATTGTATGTCACGGCCACATCTTACCAGAGGCACGGCTGAGTGGAGATCACAAAGCACCCACCCACTCTTCGTGACTTCTACTCATTCTCTTCCTCTATTCTTTCTTATATTTTCTCATTCTTTCTCACTGGAATGTCACGACCTCATCTTACCAGAGGCACGGCCGAGTGGAGTTCACAAAGCACCAACCCATTCTTCGTGACTTCCGGGTGGAGTTCACAAAGCACAACCCTTTCTTAGATTTTTCTCATTCTCTTTACTTTTAGAGTAGCCCATTCACAAAGTTCTCTACTCTTTCTCAAACTACTTCTCAATGCACAGTTAATGCATAAGGATGGTTCATGCTTAAAGTTTCTTACTTAATGCACTTATGAAATGCACAAATGCAATATTGCATCAAAACAGTCATTCTGCGCATGTCACACTCAAGGAGGCATAACTTGAGTTATAAACCTCAGATTGCTACGGTTTTGGTCTCGTTTTAAAGGTTAGAGATAGGGCTACAACTTTTACGTTTGGTCTCAACCCAGTTCAATCTGTAAGATGCCCAAAAGTCACTCAGAAAGTCACGGCTGTGACAGGCCAGTTTTCACTTAGGCATATCATCAAACATTAATTGTGCATAAACAAACCCTAATTCAATTATCATTCTATTTAGTTCTAAAACCATCCAAAATGAGAGAAAAACTCTCTTATAGCATCACATACCTACATGGCAAACACACTCCACAAAAATTTCTCCAATTCTTTCAATTTCAACCCGTCATCAAATCATCACATATATTTCTCATATTCAAATATATCCAACAACAAGCATAATTCATCATCAATCTCATCTCAATTTCTCAATAATCACAACATATGCATATTTAAAAGAAACCTCTACTCACTTGAATTCTTAAATTTTAGCTTGAGTTAGATTTTGAGTGGAATTTACTTACCTTGTGCTTGAGTAGTCTCTCCTAAGCTCTCTATTTTTGTTGGATTCCAATCTTCTGTTAACCCTAAGCATAAACTTCATAAGAACTCAACCTTTATACAAATAAATCATAGATAAAGAGCTTGAATCCTTACCTTTTAATGCCTATAATCAAAACCCTATGAAAAACCACTTAAAAGCCCTCAAAATCCTTGGAGGATTGAATGACAATTTGAGAGAAATTGGGGGAGGAGTGTGGGGGTGGAGAAGAAGAATGAAGGGTTTCAAACCCTTAACACTTTAATTTATAACCACAATTTCCCATTTTGCCCTTGCTCTTTCTTAGAAATTCCATCTATGTCCCTTGTCAATTTACAATAATGCCCTCATTTTTAATGCATTCTCTATGAAATTCTATCTCTTTTCACTCCCCACAATTTCAACTAATTTTGAGTGAAAAGACCATTTTACCCCTAATGAAAGTTTAAGGGATTTTCTCTACATTTTTTCTAACTTTAACAAAAATTCAACTAAGGGCCAACCAAAATTAACAATATATCAACCCAAATAAAAGCAAAACAATAAACATTCAAGGAATACACCATAACTTAGCTACGTACCTCAAGTGGGGCGTTACAGTTCCTACATTAGAGGAACTGAAACCGAAACCTAGGAAAAGAACCTGAAGCGGGTACCCGAATTAGAAAATTATAATATGATTACTTAATTAATTACAACATTCTATTATGAAATTAATACAATACTTAATTAAATTATTAGAAATTTAATTAGTTATAATATTACATTATAGATTTATAGTATGATTACTTAATTAATTATAACATTACATTATCGTATGATCATTTAATTAATTATAACATTACATAATTAAATGATTACTTAATTAATTATCATGTCATTATATTATAAACATTTTAAGTTACTACATTAGTATGATACTTAATTAGATGATTATAAATTTAATTAATTATAACATTAGATTATAGATTTATAATATGATTGCTTAATTAATTATAACATTACATTATAGTTAAATAATTACTTAATTAATTATAACATTATATTATAGTATGATCACTTAATTAATTATAACATTACATAGTTTAATTATAAATGATTACTTAATTAATTATAAATTTATAATATTACATTATAAACATTAGTAATTTACTGTAGTAGTACATTACTTAATTAAATTATTAGAAATTTAACTAATTATAATATTACATTATAGTTAAATGATTACTTGCTTAATTATAACATTACATTATAGTATGATCACTTAATTAATTATAACATTACATAGTTAAATTATTACTTAATTAATCATAAATTTATAATATTATATTATAAACATTAGTAATTTACTATATTAGTGCATTACTTAATTAAATGATTAAAAATTTAATTAATTATAACGTTACATTATAGATTTATAGTATGATTACTTAATTATTTGTAACATTATATTATAAATATTAGTACAATACTTAATTAAATGATTAGAAATTTAGTACAACATTTATAAGTCACATTGGACACAAATGAATGAGTAATCAAAAGTTGAAAACTACTAAATGCAGGTTTTCTTAATTTGTTTGAATTAAAGAAGAAGAAGTTATCACTGTGTTGCAGCACACTTTGTCCATAATCGACAAAGATCGTAGCATATAGTAGGGACACAGTCCACGGACGCTTATGAATTTTTCTTTCGTTTTTTTATTGGGAAAATTGGTTTGAGAGTCCTAAACTAAATAGCATTAAGGAAAATAAAATCCTAACCCTTGTGGGATATAAATAGAATTCTTTTAGCATTATTTTGGGGATTCTTTGGTGAGAATTAGAGGAGGCTAACGCAAGAGAAGATCAAAGTGACAGAATTTCTGGAGTTTTTGATTTGCAATATACAGAAGTCTTCTTATTTCTTTCTTGAACTCATGTTTCTTACTTTAATAAAGATGGTTGTTTCTTTCATGTTGATTATGAACTAAATTTATTCTCTAGGGCTAAGATGTAGCCCAATCTCTTGATTATGTGTTGATTTATTTATGTTGATTTTTATTAAGATTTCTTCCTAAGTTTTATTATTATGTCTAATGCTTTCGATTCTTAAGGGCCCAAGAATTGAATGAATTAATGGACTTAGGTCTGATCGAGAAATGATACATAGTTGGTCTATGGTAATGAAACCATAGGTTGAGCGAATGGTAAAGATAGGATACCGCGACTTGTGAGGTTCTGGGAAGCTCCATAGAGCGTAATGATCTCCAATTGGTTAAATCTGGTTAGAGATAATTCGGGTTAGTAATTAGGAGTTAATTTAATAATTGTTCGAGAGAAAATTATTGCAAATTTGGGGAGTTTGACCTATAGGAAGAGCTTAATGAAATTAGCATAAGTGATCGATACATATGAATAAGAATTGGTGTGAAATCTATGCCCTAGGTCTAGTTATCTTGCTTTAAACCCAATGATTTATTTTAATCAGATTTCTTTTAATTTCAATTGTTTTTTTTTTTTTTTAAATTTAGGTTTTCCTTGATACAATTTGGATTAATCAAATAGTAATAGGATAGTTTAATTGGTAATTGATAATTGTAATTCCCTTGGGTTCGATATCCATACTCATACACTTTGTTACTTGCACGATTTCATACACTTGCGAAAATCCACAACACATACCACTATCTAATTAAAGTATTATTAGTTATGATTTATCACTCTCCCACTTTAGTTAAAAGAAAAGCTAAGACTTTTAACCCCTTGGTGTGTGGCCGGATGACAAGATTGCTAAGTGGGTTACCTAGAGGTCTTGTGTTCGAGACTCACAAAGTGGTTACCTACCACATTTGTGACTTATTTGACCCATTACCCTTATAGAGTGTTTAATAGACCCCACATATTAATTGAGGTGTACACAAGTTGGCTCGGACATCTCGGTTACCCAAAAGAGATTAATTAAGGTGCACGCGAGCTGACGTTATCCAAAAAATAAAAATAAAGAAAAAAAATAAAGACTATTCCTACTTTTGCAAGAAGGACAAAACTGAACCCCAAGTGAATGCTGAAGCTTAGTTACTTTCGAAAAGTTAGTCAGGCCCCGCAAATGTTCTCGTTAATTAAAAGTTTGCTGAGGAAAAAAAAAAAACCTTAAAAGGCCCTTTAATTATAATATAGTTATATGTGTAGATCTAGGTGAATCTAATATAGTCGCTAGTTTGAAAAATCCAATGCCCTGTGAGATTTGGAACAAAATTGAAAGAAAACTGAGAGTTGAAATTCGTAGATCTGATTTTTATTTTACAGTGTATTACAAACTGCAGTTGACCTCTTTTATATGAAATGAGAGAGATGACAATGATAATAAAAACAACACCGCATGAGTTAGTAAACAAAACTATAGTCTTGACCTTTTTACCCTTTTTCTTTCTTTGGTCAACATCTCCCCTCAAACTCAACAGGGGTTATTCTATTCAACACTTCCCTTTAGAATTAAACCGAGATTGTGCCTGGTCTTTTAACTTGAGCAGCTTTAAGTTGTTCCAACTTCAGCAGCTGCCAAGTTCCCCAAGCAATATGACACCCAACTTCAAGAATCGCCAAGTTCCCAAGCAATATGACATAGGAAACAAGAGAACTCCAAAGAAATGTAAACATTTTGACACAAGAACTGTCAATAATCTGCAGAACTCCTTAGCTGCCGAGTTCCCCAAGCAATATGACAACTAGGAAACAAGAGAACTCCAGCAAATAGAAACATTTTGACACAGAACTGCAATAACTGTGAGAACTCCTTACTCCATTTGTACCATCGAAACAGAAACAAAAAGTCAATAATCTGCAGAACTCCTTACTCCATTCGTACCATCAAAACAGAAAAAAAAATGTCAATAATCTGCAGTACTCCTTACTCCATTTGTACCAATTTGCCAAAAAAAAAAAAAAAAAAAATTCTTCTCAAATCAGAAATGACACACTCCATATACTCAAGAATCTGCCACACTCCTCAAACCAGAGATGACACACTCCATACTCCATATACTCAAGAATCTACCACATTCCTCAAATCAGAAAAGAAAAGAAAAACTACAGATGCATCTTCAGCAGTTATAAGACATTGCAGTTTCAAGTCATTCCTTCAGTAGTACACTTCTCATATCAGAAACACTCCTTCAGTTTCTTGAAGTTGGCACACCAACTTCTTGTTCACTGAAATATTAACTGTAATAACATTGAGTTTTCGTTTCAGCTCTTGAAATTGAGCTACTGATAAGGACTTAGTCAGAACATCAGCAATTTGCAACTTCGAAGGAACATATTGGACTATCACCTTCTTAGCTAGAACTTGATCTCTTATACAATGTGTGTCAATCTCAATGTGTTTGGTTTTTGCATGGTAAACAGGATTAGATGCCAAAGCTCCTGCACTAAGGTTATCACACCATATTACATGAGTGGCACTCAAGCTTATACCCAATTTAGAAAATACACTGTCTAACCAAGCCAATTCAGTGGTTGTATGTGCAAGTGCCCTGTACTCAGCCTCTGTGGAAGATAATGCAACAACATTTTGCTTATGAGAGCTCCATTGAATAAGATTAGGCCCCAAGTAAATACAATAACCACTTGTAGACCTTCAATCATCAAGATTACTTCCCCAATCTGCATCTGTATAACACTCAACACAAAAAGTAGCTGCTGGCCTAAATTGCTGCCCATGAAACTGAGTGTCTTTGATATACCTTAAGACTCTCTTGCAGGCTTGCCATTGAAGTTCAGTTGGGGCTTGAAGAAATTGATTGAGCTTGTTGACAGCGAAGCTTATATCAGGCCTGGTCAAAGTTAGATATTGCAAGGCTCCTATGGTGCTTCTATATAAACTAGGATCCTTAAATAGCTCACTGTCAGAACTAAAAAGTTTTGTTCTAGCAGCCATAGGAGTACGACAAGCATGAGCATCTTGCATCTTTGTTTGAGCCAATAGATCAACAATGTACTTAGTTTTCCGTAAATGAAGACCTTCAGCATTTCGATGAGCTTCTAGACTAAGAAATTAGGTGACAGAGCCAAGAGTTTTCAGAGCAAATTCATTGTTTAATTGTCACAAGCTGTAAAATAGCAGATTTGCCTGATCCAGTAACCAAAATGTCATCAACATAGATGAGAATGTATAGAACCTGAGTTGCATTCTGAAAAATAAAAAACTTGAATCTGATACAGAATTTTTGAATCCTCTATTCACTAGGGCTTGCTTTAGCTTTTCAAACCAAGCACTCGGAGCTTGTTTAAGACCATATAATGCCTTATTGAGTTTGCACACATGGGATGAAAGCTGAGGATGTTCAAAACCTTCAAGTTGACGCATGTAAACAGTTTCACTTAGGGTGCCATTGAGAAAGGCATTATTAACATCAACTTGTTGGATTTCCCAGCCTTTTGAGACAGTAAGGGTAAATATATTCTGATAGTGGCAGGTTTGATAACTGGACTAAATGTTTCAAAATAGCCCAAACCAGGGGTTTGTTGAAAACCCTTTGCAACCAACCTGTCTTTATACTTGTGTAATGACCCATCAGCATGAAACTTGACTCTAAACACCCATTTATTTCCAACAATATTCATATCAGGTGTTTTTGGTACAAGGGTCCATGTCTCATTCTTTAGTAAGGCTGTAAACTCATCCTGCATAGTTGTTCTCCACTCAACACTAGCAAAGGCTTCACTTACTGAAGCAGGTTCAGGTTAGACAGTTAATGGCTTTGACACTACAAGGATTGTTTTAGACTGATCAGCAAGTTTGGCTCGAGTAAAAATAGGATGTGTGTTGATAGATGATTCAGGTTTAGATGAATGTGAATAAGGATGAGAAGATGTATCAGAAAACTTATATGAGGACAGATCAACTACAAGTGGACAAGAAGTAGTCTTCGGTAATGCTAAAGAGGAAGTGGTGGTTGTTTCTATGGGTAATGTAGGCTGTGAAGACATAACTGGATAAGAATTATCTGGTAAAACTGGTGTGAAGGTAGAGGATGTTGGTGTGTGAGTGGCTGAATTTTTCTTGGTAGTAAAAGGTGCAGTAGACACTAATTTAGAATTTGCTACTGTAATTGATGAAGAGGATTGAGGAGATGAAGGACTTGGTGATTCACGTAACAACACAGGCTGACATGAAGAAGAAGGATTAGGACAACCAGAACTAATGGAGAGTGGAATTTGCTTACTAGTTACTGCCGAGGGACAAGTTGAGAACCAACGCTCTGTTGGAGAATCATTGCTAGTTGAATCAGTTGCAATAGGTACCGAGATAAAAGGAAAACTGAATGTAGTGGGAACAGATGATGAAGAAACATGTTGAGATTTTGAGGACTGAAAACCAGTAGCAAAGGGAAATTGTGTTTCATTAAATTGAACACTAGGTGTGACAAAGAGTTTCCCTTCAGTAGTGATACATTTATATCCCTTATGGATGAGACTATAACCAACGAAGGCCCATTTAGAAGAGTGAAAGCTGAGTTTATGTTTACTAAAATCCCTCAAGTAAGGAAAACAAGCACAACCAAAAACCTTTAAGGATGAGTAAAGAGGTGGTCTACCAAATAAAACTTGATAAGGTGATATAAAATTCAAAACTGAGCTAGGCATCCTATTTATTAGAAAAACAGCAGTTTCAAATGCCAACCACCAAAAATGCAAAGGCATGGATGCTTGTGCAAGTAAGGTCAAACCAGTTTCAGCAATATGTTTATGTTTTCTCTCACTCCGTCCATTTTGTTGATGGACATACGCACAGGAATGTCTAAACTGAATTCCAGCATTAGTAAGATAAGAAACTAACCCCTTATATTCACCTCCTTGGTTAGATTGTAAGCACTTGAGTTTGTAATTAAATTGTCTCTGAACTAAGTGATGAAATTTTAATGAACACTGAATTAACCTCAGCTTTAGTTCTTAATGGAAAAATCCAGGTGAATCTACTGAAATCATCAATGAAATGAATATAGTACTTAAATCCATCAAAAGATGATATTGGAGCTAGCCCCCAAACATCACTATGAACAAGTTCAAGAGGTTGAGAAGCTCTAGAATGAGAAACAGGAAAACTGTTCCTATGGAGCTTTCCTAGTTTGTAGGCATCACAAAAGAAAGAAGAGGAAATAGACTGTGTATGATTAGGATGAAGATGAGACAAAATTTTAGTAAGCACATCAAAATGGGGATGTCCTAACCTATTGTGCCAGAGGAATGTATTAGCATTAGTGTGACTAACATGAAATGCTGATGATGTAGTAGTCAACATGGAGTGTTTATGATCAGCATTTGCAGTGTTCAAACCAGTTTCAGAAGTGGGAATTATATCTGTACTTAAATTAGCATTAACCAGAGAAGTTGTAGGAGTACAATCAGAACTTAAATTTTCAGACTTCTTAAATTGTCCAATATCAGTATTTTCAGAATGCAATAAAGTAGCAGAATTCACAATTTTATTATTATCAGTATTTGCAAAATTCAACAAAATTACATGATTATGTCCACTATTTATACTTAAATGATCATTCATCAAAGAGTACACAGAAGTATAACCAGAATTGGAAGAAGTTTCATTCACTGAGCAAGAATTTGTATTACCAAAACAAGTACTACAATTATGATTAGTATGCAGAGTACACTTATTGGAATTCAAAGCAGCATTGCTAGATGTACACTTGTCAGCAGAGTTATTTAGCTCATTCTGAAATGTTTTATTACTACCTAACGAATTATGAACAACTGAAGAAACAAAAGCTTTTGAGTTCAAACTGATGGGAATAGTCTTCACAGGAAAACTAGATGAAGTGTTAACAGTCAAGGAAGGTGATGGCAGACTAGAGGGAATGTGCAACTAATACAAGCCAGCTTTAATTCCTCCCTGCAATATCACTGTTCTGGTATCCTTGTCCTTAACAAGGCAGCAATCAGAATTAAATTCCACAACTACATTATTATCTTGTGTAAATTTTGAAATACTAAGAAGCTTCTTAGTTATTTTTGGCACACACAAAACATTTTTCAAATATAAACACTTAGACTACAGAGAACTAGGTAACAAGGTAAAGCCAATATGTGAAATGTTGAGAGACTCACAGTTGCCTACTTGTAGTTGATCGACCCCCTCATAATTCCTCCTGGTTGCTAGTTGGTTAGGATCAGAAGTGACATGGTTAGTAGCACCTGAATCCATGTACCAGGCTAGATCAGATGTGTTGGCAGTAGGGATAGTTATAGGTATTATGGTATTAGAAGGGTGAGATGGATTTTGATGAGTTGCAAAATAGTTCTGATTTGGTGATTGATATGGAGGAATAGTCATAGGTGCTATGGAGTGTGGATGGTGTAAGAGAGTTTGATAAGACACAAAGTAGGCTTGGCTGGGTGACTGCATTTGTTGACTGGGCACTGGAAAACTATGTTGCTGTGAGCCTTGCTACTGAGTAGAGAAAGAAGCATTGGTGCCTTCTTGTTGCAAATTGGTTCCTAAATGAGAAATGCTAGGATAAGATGCTTGTGAAGGGCCACCAGCAGATCTAGAATTTGGCCGAATACTATAACCAAACTGTGGTGATGAAACCCCAAACTGAGCAGCAGAATTCACACCATACTAAGACAGAGAACCAACATTGAACTGTGGAGGAGCTCTATTATAGTTCGAATTGTATCTATGGTAGCACTGGATTGCTATATGACCAATTTTACTGCAGACTTGGCAGATTGGTTTACCTCGACCATTACTTCGGCCTCTTCCTCTTCTAAAACTGTTGTAACTAGGTGCTCTAAATGATGGAAAAGAAGCACTAAAAGATCCACCAAACTGATTTTGATGTCCAGTAGGGAAATATGGATCACCATGAATAGACGGTGCATAAGCCTGATACATTGGTGCAAGAGGTAGATTATGACTCAAGGTCATCATATTGTTGAGTGCGTTTGGAGTTCCAGTTACATCACCACTTGCATTGGTAGATCCTTTCGCAGCAACAAAGTGTACAGATTTGCCACTAGAATTATTGAGAGAACCTAAATTGACTGAGCTATTAGAAAAATCACCAGTATTAAACTTCTCAAGTCTCATCTCATACTTTGGAAGTAGGAATTGAGCTTCCTGTAATGTTACTGAATCAAACTTAGATTCAATTCGAGATGTCAAATTAACCATAGCAGTGTCAAACTCTGGCATTAGTCCATCCAATAAATACTGAAGAAGATCTTCATCAGTTATCACCTGACCACTGGCGGACAAACTCTCTGCAATCCCTTTCATTTTCTTAATGAATTCATTTACACTCATACTTCCTTTTTGAGTGTTTTGAAGTAAATTCTTCAAGTGAAGTGCTCTTTCTTTGGAATCGGTAAGAAATTCATTTTCAAGACTGTACCAAATTTCAGAGGCAAATTGACATTTGTATATATGACTAAACATACATTCCGAAATAAAAGCCAAAAGCCAAGTTACAAGAAGCTTATCAGTCTTTTTTCAAGCTATATAAGTTGGATTAATCTTCCATTTAGTTAGGTTATTTTCAATTGATTCAGTAGAACAATCAATTTATGAAGCAATCAAGGGTTCAGGACAAGGAACAAAACCTGTCAAATGTTCCTCCAATTCATGCGCTCCTACGGCTGATAAGACTTGCAACCTCCATAAGCGGTAATTGTCTTTGTAATTATCCCTTGTAAGCTTTGGATTCACTACTTGTAAGCTAGATGAGAAGATTGAAGATTGAGAAGAGTTGAACAGTGAAGGCTGAGCTGAACCGAGACCTGTTTTCTCCATGTTACTATCAGACTGAAAACTAGAAACCTTAGCCATAGACGCTAGTCATAGGCTCTGATACCATGTGAGATTTGGAACAAAATTGAAAGAAAACTGAGACCTGAAATTCATAGATCTGATTTTTATTTTACAGTGTATTACAAACTGCAGTTGACCTCTCTTTTATATGAAATGAGAGAGATGACAATGATAATAAAAACGACACCGCATGAGTTAGTAAACAAAACTACAGTCTTGACCTTTTTACCCTTTTTCTTTCTTTGGTCAACAATTTAGAGGTTGCATGATTGATTTATTGAGCCTACAGAATACCTACAAAATCAAACCAATAGACTTCCTCAGAGAAGATTAACTGTTATGCAAGTTGAAGTTTCTGCATCAAAAAGATTAAATGTTGATTTATTAGCTAGCTCAACGCCTTATTTCCAAAATTTTTGAATATATATATGAGATTTCTTCTCTAGCACAATATATCCTTATTTCCAAAATTTCTTCATAGCAAATAAAGGGAATATCAGAAAATTAATACTTCAAAGAGATTAAATATGAGGACTTTATCTGGTTGTACGGGAAACAATGGAACTCAATGCTATGGCTGATATTAGGTTTGCTTCAATTTTCATTCCAACATCTAATTACAGGTTTTCAAGTACTGTGTAACTCTAATGTGGAGTTTTATTTCTCAAATCTCTCTTAACAATTAAATTAAGAGTGATAAGTTAGTGTCTAAAATTAAGTAAAAAGCTTATACCTTGACATTCTTATCAATTGATCTTAATTACTGAGCCTGTAAATTAATGTAACTTTAACAAGTCAACACTATCATTAATTGTTCAAGGAAGCATGAAGAAGTTTCTAAAAATAATTTTATTTTTAGGGCACTAAAAATGAAAAGCTGTTGGGAGCTACGAAGAAATTTTTGAATGACTACATGACATGGAGATTAAAATAAAGGACTGTATCTTGTTTTTGTGGGATTATTTAAGTGTAACGAAATTCCGTGCGACATGGCTATGGAAGTTCTTTTGGTTTCCATTATTCCAATTCGATATCAAATTACAGTTTTTTTCTCTTAAAATGTTAATTTAAGATCGTGGTGTAAAATTCTATTTCTTAATTCTCTCTTAACTTTTAGATGACGATTATATGAAGCGTGGTTAGTCAGAAATCTCGTGATTGGTTCAAAAGATTTTCCAATGTTATGTTCAGGAAAATTTTTCTTCAAATAAAATTCTGAAGCAAGTTGCAAGAGTATGCAAACTCGGTCATTAATAGACAGTATGAGCTTCAATAGAGAAACAAGAAAGAGAAACTCAATCAACTTGAGCGCAAGTGACGTTTGATGAAGGAGTGTGAGAGACATAGCCTAGCTTGTGCTAGATGAATGCTAATTACAAGGCTTTACTGATGCAAACTGGACATGTTGTTTTGATGATCATTGTGAAAAACCAAAAATAAATAAATACATAACTATTGGGCGTTTATTTTTAATTTCAATTTCAAATTACAATTTTTATCTAAAAATCTTAATTTATTATTTTAGTGTAGAGTACTATTTCTTAATGTTAATGTGTGATTATAGTGTAGAGTTTTATTTCTCAATTCTATCTCAACTTTCAAATTATAATTAAATGAAGGATGGTCATAAAGTACAAACTCAAGTTATAGTTACTTGATGGAATTGATCACCCTTCTTAATTAATACTTAGTTAATTTACTCTCTAATAAGTTTGAGAAGATCAAAGTAGCCACTTTCTTCCCGTAGAAGGGATCACATTAATTAATTATTATGCACTAGTTAGAGAGTAAATTAATAATCTAATATATATAAGATTATTAATTTACTCTCTAATTAGTTGCTGACTTATAATTTTATGTGTGTTCTTATAACAACATACATGTACTATTTCATCAAGTGTATTCTTTTGATACATATGTTGATTGGTTCATTAAGATTTTCCAAGTTTTAACTTAGGAAAAATCTTTCATCACTTAATATTAACTTACATATATACAATGGCTACATGTATTAGTCTATAAGCTTCAATTGAGAAGCAAGAAAAAGGAATGCAAAACTAAGAAGCAAGAAATTAAGAAAGAGAATATCAATCCAGTTTACCAGAAGTGGCGTATGAGGAAGGAGTGTAAATTAATGCTAATTAGGAGTGTTTGATTAATTAGTCTAGGTAATGGTAGATGTTATTATTGAGTAGCAAAGAACAAATTTTTGAGTGTATATATTTATACAAGTCTTTTGTTTATATAATTAGTTAAAAGGCTGATTTTATTCAACAGCATAAGAATGATGTAATTATATAATCAATTAAACTTATGTCGTGTTGAACCGATACCAAATCCGTAAAATTAATTATAGAAGATAACGTGTTAAAGAAGATAAAATTAACTTTATTCAACTTGAGTTTCTGCATGTACACAAATCACCCATTTTTCTCCTATCAAACCCCATGCAAAAAGCCTACAAAATCCATCACTCTCATTCGCATTCTCAAGCTCTAAACTTTCGAAAACCCTAAGCAGTTTTAACTTCTCTCCAATGGCTTCTTCCAAGGCAGTTGTTATTTCAACTACTCTCCTCTTCAGCGCTCTATTGATCTCCCTCATCCCATCCTCATCAGCTGCGACCGTCAACGCTACGCTTGGTGTATGTATTCCTGTCTTTGTGGGTTATCCACCAATCACTGGTTGCTGCTCTATCCTCGGCACAAGTGCAAATGTAACTACGACCATTTGCCAAGCCTATAATGCCCTCCCACCTATTTTGAAAGCTATGGTCAACGCCAATGTGACATTGAGTTTATTGTCCGGCTGCAGGAATGTTAACATTACGACTAATATCAACACATGCATTTGAAAGTCTACTCATTTTACCATCGATCTTCACCTCGCCACGTACTATATATATTTAGGGCTGGTATCCTATAGGCCTAGTAATGTTATCAGGTAATAAGACTTATTAAATATATTGTCGACAATGTTTGATTATGTATTAGGAAGAGTTTGATTATTAGACCTATACATATATAAGAATGCCCCATACAAATAAAAATGTACACTAGCAACTCTATGATGGACGGGAGGTTTTTAATAAGCTTTCTTGCTTGTCATACATAGCTTATGATATTATAATGTTATAATAATTTGAGATCGATGGATATTTTAAAATTTGTTCATAGCATGACGTTATAATTATTATAATAATAAAAAACAACAACAGCAACAATAATAATAGTAACAATAACAACAACAACAATTATTATTATTATTATTATGGATGGGGTATTGGCTTAGTATATAGCAGGTTCATTCCTATTATCTTTCTTTTACTTTTAATTTGTATTTCTACTTGATATATAGAGCATTCAGTAAGCCCTCTCCCCTAATTTGCATGTTGTTAGGCCAAAAAGAGCCTTTCTTGGATCTAATACAACAATCATGGCATCTTAATTTTAGATCCTTTAAAAATAAAACATAATTTAACGAAAAGATGACTAAAAGACTACCAAAAAATTTAGATTTTTTTTTTTTTTTTTTTCCTTATGAATTATCAATTTATCTTGGTACAATAAAGTGGCAAAAGGAGTTTAAGTGTTGAACTCCTTTAAGTTTATATCAAAATGAAAGTTTAAAGGGGACAAAACACAATAAATAAAAACAGGCAATAAGCTCTAATTAGTTTAAAATGTACAAGTAGTACACTCCTATTATATATTTTATATTAGAATGGTGTCATTGGGATTACAAGTTTTATCTAATAAGACCCCCACTAATGAGCTTTACTGAAAAATTTAAAAAATATTATAATTTCTATACATGTATCAATTAACTCCAATATTATCACTTTCATTTTTTAAGAAAATTATAATTTATATTTTCCCTTTCATTTCCAATTTTTTTTCACTTTTAGTGTTCATTATATTGGATTACATCTTTATTAAAAAATTATTTGAATTATCTAATAATAAGTTGTGGGTGCGGAGCCACCATTAGCCCTCCCTAGCCTAGGAGCGGCTCTTTATTACTCTATACCATTTCAAACTTCAAAGAAATAGTCAACTTTCCATTGCTTGGCTATCCCATATTTCAAGTCTAATAATGAAATATTATAACTAATGTGGTCTTATAGTTATGTTGTATTTCAGAAAAGAATTATAGATATGAAAAGTTAAATACAAGAATTAAATAAAATTTTAAGTTAGACTTGATAATAGGTTGTGTCAAAACGGTTTCGTGTTATGGCACATTCATGTCTATCAAATTTTCACAACCAAAGCTGATCATTTAGCTTTTGGGCTTAAATGTGAAAATCCAAACCTAAACATTATTTTATCATGTTATCAAAACCTAACCCATTAAAAGCTTTCCCCATTTTTTTTGTTTTTAATTTTCTAGCCAAACAATAAAATATACTACGATCTTATAAATAATGTTATACTAGAATATTAAATCATACACCTAAATACATAAATAAATGTATAATTTTTGTTATTAAACAAAAAAAGTTTCATAATCTTATTTACGATGGTTCAATGTTATATTAGTTCAATACATAGACATCAACATCTAGATTTCAACCGATTCAAATCCTATATTATGAGAAATATCCACTAATTAGCATTTGAAAAGAAGAGAAAAAAATCAATAAAGTCTTTGTCTTAATCTAAAGAAAGACGTCAAAGAATAAGGGTTGTTGGGACCAGGAGCGAGCACAGGTAGCGGGTAGAACCGGAACCTGCCGGTAAAACCAGAACTGACACTGTGGGTAAGTTCCGGCTCCATTTTTTTTGAACCGATACTGTTTGGTTCTGGTTCCAGTTCCTACATTGGAGGAACCGAAACCGAAACCTAGGAAAAAAACTTGAAGCGGGTACCCGGATTGGAACTTGTTTTGAAACCTAGGCTGAAACGAAATATATGTGAAGAATGCGGGGTTTATCATAATTTTACATATAAACAAATTTAAAATGGAAAAAACTAAATTTTTACAATAACCTAATTAAATATATATACAATTATACATATAAACTACACCATATAAAAAACTTTAATATATTATATTAACCTAATCAAATATATATACATATATAGTAATTTATACTTCACTCTATATATATATATTCAAATTTTTACATATAAAAAACTTTAATTTATTATAATATTAAAATTTTGATTAATTAAGTGTATAATCGGAATTAGGATCTAATTAAAAGTGTTTTAATATTATTAAAACAATTATTTTTTAATAAAATAGTATATTTGATTGATTAAAAATATATTATTTAGTTATCAAGTTCTAAGTATATCTATAAAAAATTAGTAATTAATTAATTATATATGATAAATTGATAAACATTAGTACATTACTAGTTAAATTAGTACTTAATTAATTATTAGCATTACATTATTATTAAATGATTACTTAATTAATTATAAGTTTATAACATTACATTATAAACATCAGCAATCAACTACATTTGTAATTTAGTACATTACTTAATTAAATGATTATAAATTTATTTAATTATAACAATATTATAAATTTATAATATGATTACTTAATTAATTATAACATTCTATTATAAACATTAATACAATACTTAATTAAATTATTAGAAATTTAATTAATTATAATATTACATTATAGATTTATAGTATGATTACTTAATTAATTATAACATTACATTATCGTATGATCATTTAATTAATTGTAACATTACATAATTAAATGATTACTTAATTAATTATCATGACATTACATTATAAACATTTTAAGTTACTACATTAATATGATATTTAATTAAATGATTATAAATTTAATTAATTATAACATTAGTTTATAGATTTACAATATGATTACTTACTTAATTATAACATTGCATTATAGTTAAATGATTATTTAATTAATTATAACATTATATTATAGTATGATCACTTAATTAATTATAACATTACATAGTTTAATCATAAATGATTACTTAATTAATTATAAATTTATAATATTACATTATAAACATTAGTAATTTACTGTAGTAGTACATTACTTAACTAAATTATTAGAAATTTAATTAATTATAACATTATATTATAGTTAAATGATTACTTTCTTAATTATAACATTACATTGTAGTATGATCACTTAATTAATTATAACATTACATAGTTAAATGATTACTTAATTAATCATAAATTTATAATATTACATTATAAACATTAGTAATTTACTATATTAGTGCATTACTTAATTAAATGATTAAAAATTTAATTAATTATAACATTACATTATAGATTTATAGTATGATTACTTAATCATTTGTAACATTATATTATAAATATTAGTACAATACTTAATTAAATGATTAGAAATTTAGTACAACATTTATAAGTCACATTGGACACAAATGAATGAGTAATCAAAAGTTGAAAACTACTAAATGCAGGTTTTCTTAATTTGTTTGAACTAAAGAAGAAGAAATTATCACTGTGTTGCAGCACACTTTGTCCATAGTCGACAGCACTGCAACATAGTGCTAGGACACAGTCACGACAGTTATGAATTTTTCTTTCGTTTTTTATTGGGAAAATAGGTTTGAGAGTCCTAAACTAAATAGAATTAAGGAAAATAAAATCCTAACCCTTGTGGGATATAAATAAAATTCTTTTAGCATTATTTTGGGGATTCTTTGGTGAGAATTAGAGGAGGCTAACGCAAGAGAAGATCAAAGTGACAGAATTTTTGGAGTTTTTGATTTGCAATATACAGAAGTCTTCTTATTTCTTTCTTGAACTCATGTTTCTTACTTTAATAAAGATGGTTGTTTCTTTCATGTTGATTATGAACTAAATTTATTCTCTAGGGCTAAGATGTAGCCCAATCTCTTGATTATGTGTTGATTTATTTATGTTGATTTTTATTAAGATTTCTCCTTAAGTTTTATTATTATGTCTAATGTTTTTGATTCTTAAAGGCCCAAGAATTGAATGAGTTAATGGACTAAGGTCTGATCGAGAGATGATACTTAGTTGGTCTATGGTAATGAAACCATAGGTTTAGCGAACGCTAAAGATAGGATACCGCGACTTGTGAGGTTCTCGGAAACTCCATAGAGCATAATGATCTTCAATTGGTTAAATCTAATTAGAGATAATTCGAGTTAGTAATTAGGAGTTAATTTAATAATTGTTAGAGAGAAAATTATTGCAAATTTGGGGAGTTTGACCTTGAGTGACTTTGAATCAAGAATCAAGAATCAAGAAAGAGAAAGAAAAAATACAGAGAGTAGAAAAATCTGGAAAAAAAACTGTTTATCACCCTTCTTTTGTGATTTTTTACCTAAACAATACAACGGTAACTGACTTGTTTTATAAATCAAGTCATAACATCAAAACGGTAGCGCTTTGATGTCAACTTTTACTTCTTACAAAATGCCCCCTGTATCAACTTCTACAACCTTACATAGTGCACCCTGTATCATTCTGCTATACTAATATTTCCTCTTAAACTGGACATAGTAAAGTGCCAGTATACATTAATATTTCCCCATAAGCTGAACCTCCTATTATATCAACATTCCTATTATATCAACATTCCCTTGTAAGCCAAACTGTATTTCTTGTACAGTCTGCAGCACGTATTAAATTCTTCAGCAAAAATCAGACAACAAACAAAATTCTTCTACAACACACACAACTCTTCAGCAACATCCAAACCTTTCCCAGCAATAAAACACAAAAAAAATTCTTCAGCAACAAAAACATCAAACCTCTTCAGCAACAAATAAAAACTTCAGCAACAATTCAGACTTTCCATCAACAAACAAATTCTCTTCAGCAACAAAGAAAATCTTCACAACAATTCAGACTTTCCAGCAACACACAAGCTTCTTATGCAACAAACAAAACACTCCAGCAACAATTCAAGCTTTCCAGCAGCACACAAACTTCTTCTGCAACAAACAAAACACTCCAGCAACAATTCAAGCTTTCCAGCAACACACCAAATTCAATCTTCAGCAACAATTCAGACTTTCCAGCAACACACAAAAAATTTTTTTGCAACAAACAAAACACTTCAGCAACAATTCAGACTTTCCAACAACACACAAAAAATTCTTTTGCAACAAACAAAAAACACTTCAGCAATAATTCAGACTTTCCAACAACACACAAAATTCTTTTGCAACAAACAAAACACTTCAGCAACAATTCAGACTTTTCCAGCAACACACCAACTTCTTTTGTAACAAACAAAACACTCAGCAACGATTCAGACTTTTCTAGCAACAGACCAACTTCTTTTGCAATAAACAAAACACTTAGCAACAATCAGACTTTCCAGCAACACACCAACTTCTTTTGTAGCAAACAAAACACTTCAGCAACAATCAGACTTTCCAGCAACAAACAGATTCTTCAACTTATCAAACGACTCTAGAGACTTATCAAGAGCAATGAAACTTTACAGAAACTTCACCTTCAGCAAGCAAACTATTATCTAATTCAGTATCAACTGCAGTAGTGACCTTTAACTTGGCTTGGAGAGTTTGAAATCCAGAACTTGGAAGTGCCTTGGTCAGAATATCTGCAACTTGATATTCTGTACCAACGTATTGAACACATAGTTTTTTCTCTGCAGCTAGCTCCTGGACATAATGCACATCTATTTCAATGTGCTTAGTGCATGCATGAAAAACTGGATTCGAAGAAAGAGCACCAGCACTCATATTGTCACACCACAAAACAGGAGTGTTGTTAATAGTTATACCAAGTTCTTGAAACAAGTGTTGAATCCAAACCAATTCAGTGGATGCTTGACTGAGAGCTCTATACTCAGCCTCTGTTGAGGATAAAGATACAACTTTTTGCTTTCTAGAAACCCATTGGACAAGATTCCCACCGAGAAAGATACTATATCCGCTGGTTGATCGTCTTTCACTTACATCACTAGCCCAGTCTGCATCAGCATATCCTTCAAGGATAAATTCTGAGTTTTTCTGAAAAATCAGTCCATAAGAGAGAGTTCCTTTGATATATCTGATACGTTTACAAGTCCTAAAACACTTGTAAACATGAGTGGACAAGGAATTACAAGTCCTAAAACACTTGCTAATTCGGTTGAATCAATGAGTTTCATTCCAAGTCCTAAAATACTTGGATTGTGGAATGTGGAAAGCATTGGAGGAGATTCGGCCCAAGCAAGTTCCAAGGGGAGAGAGAGCCCAAGCATTTCAGCCCAAACCATTCCAAGTCCAAGCCCAACAAAGTAAGCTCAAGTCCACCAAGAGAGAAGCCCAAGTGTTGAATTGAACTCATTCGGCCCAATTCTCATTCCAAAGGGGAAAGTCCACTTGAACCCTTATTGGATCCATTTGCAAGATCTTCAAGGCCCAATCTCTTACACCCTTATTAGTAGACTTGATTAGGATCATTGATCAAGTTTTGGGCTAATAAAGTGAGTTTTTTCAACTAATGGGGTGGTTAAAGACATGAACCCTAGAATTAGGGAATCATGTCCCTTTTTGCATTAAATGGGTATGGCCTTAATTTTGAATGGAAGGCTTGTAATTTTTGTGTAATATTTATTAATTTTCATTTTCTTGTATTGTATTTGTTGATTACTCTTTTAACCTTGTAATTGCCTCTATAAAGGCAACTATTCTCCTTGTAAAAGTTAGTTCATGAAATATCAAAAACTTGGTTTAACCATTGAGAGAACTTTGTGTTCTTATTGAGATTTCTTTATCCAAGTCTTGGCAAGGAGATTTGGTGGTGAATCAATTCAAGTTGGTGGAGAATTCCTTTATGCTTGAAGTGTTCATTCTTGTCTTAACCTAAAATTGCAAGTAAGTGTGACATTGCCTCCCTAGTGTTTTGGCCGAGTTTAAGCTTGAGTTTAGGGCATATTTTTGTGTTGTTTGTTGTTGCAAATTGGTTGGAATTGGATCAATATCAAAGAACTCTCTTACAAGCAGTCCAATGTGCAATGGTAGGAGACTGAAGAAATTGACTCAGATGATTAACAGAGAAAGCCAAATCAGGTCTAGAAAGAGTAAGGTACTGTAACCCACCTATAATGCTGCGATAGAGTGAAGGCTGATCATAGAAGTCACTATCTTCCTTCCCTAGTTTTACGCCTGTTGCCATTAGAGTGTTGCAAGGTTTGCAATCAAACATACCAGCTATAATCAATAAGTCTTGAGCATACTTAGACTGCATAAGGTGTAATTCTGATTTATTGTGATTAACCTCAAAACCAAGAAAATATTGCAGCAAACCAAGATGTTTTAGGGCAAACTGGTTGTTCAAATCTTGAATAATCTGAGAAATAAGATCCGGATCAGTACCAGTAATGAGGATATCGTCAACATATACTAATAGATATATCACTTGATGAGCTTTCTTGTAAAAGAAAAGACTAGTGTCAGATACAGAATTTGAGAATCCCCAGCAAACTAATGCACTTTTCAGTTTGTCAAACCAAGCTCTAGGAGCTTGTTTCAGTCCATACGAGGCTTTATGCAGCTTACACACATGTTTAGGATAGGTTAAATCAGAAAAACCTTTCGGTTGTACCATGAAAACAGTCTCTCTCAGTTCTCCATTGAGGAAGGCATTATTAATGTCGATTTGTTGGATATCCCACTGATTATGGACAACTAAAGACAATATGATTCTGATGGTGGCTAGTTTCACAACTGGAGAGAACATGTCAAAGTAATCCAAGCCTAGTGTTTGCTGAAAGCCTTTAGCCACCACCCTTGCTTTATACTTTAATAATATCCCATCAGCTTTGAGTTTGGTCTTATAGACCCATTTGCACCCAACTATGTTCATGTCCGATGTATGAGGAACCAATTCCCAGGTACTATTTCTCAAAAGTGCCTGAAATTCATCAGTCATTTTTGCTCTCCACTCAAGGACTTGTAAGGCTTCAGAAGCTATTTTTGGCTCAGGTAAAATATTATAAGTAGAAATAAAAGCTTGTCCTCTATACGCATGAGAGTGACTCTTCGAACGAGTAATCATTGGGTGACAATTGCTGGTAGTTGATGATGGTTTAGAGATGGGCAGAACTACTTCTAACTGAATACCAGTAGGATGAGTAGAGAGAGCCAGATCTGAGGACAGATTTGCAGCACTACCAGTAGGATGAGTAGAGAAAGCCAAATCTAAGGACAGATTTGCATAAGACTGAGAGACTGAGTGCAGACTTGCTGAGGAAGAAGTAGGATTGGTAGAAACACCAGATACATTGCCATTATCTGTGTAAGATATTATTGGAGTTTTTGCAGAAGGCTGTGTTACATTCTCGGCTGACAGAAGTGAGTTAGGGCCCAATCGAACTGAAGAATTTATGTCTAGATTTGACTGAGCTAACTTTGTGCACTGATTAACTGGAACATGATGAGTAGAATCGGTAACTGGAACAGAGCGAATGTCTGCTGTTGTAGAGTTGAAACAGTGCGAAAAATCCCAAGTGGAAGAAGCTCCTCCTGAATCCAATGCTGATGTGAGTCCTGCAAGATTAGTATCTTTAAAAAAATTACAATTGAAACCATATTTGAAGGGAAAATCATCCTCATTAAATTTTGCTTGTTTGACAATATAGAGTTTCCCGGAAGAGGCTAAGCATTTGTAGCCTTTGTGGGATGAACTATATCCCAAAAATACACACTTTTCAGTGTGATAGGAAAATTTATTTTTCTAGTAAGGTCAAATATATGGATAACAGCAACACCCAAACACCTTAAAATCACTATAACTTGGCTCTTGCTTGAACAAAGTCTGAAACGGAGAGATGTTGTCAGTAGCAGAGGAAGGCAGCCTGTTAACAATGTATGTTGCTGTAGAAAAAGCTTGCCACCAAAACCAAAGAGGCATGACAGTGTGAGCTAGCAGAGTTAACCCAAATTCAGTAATGGTTCAATGTTTCCTTTCTACTCTTCCGTTTTGTTGGTGCAAATAAGGACATCCAAGGATAGATCCACATTTATCTATTAAAGTCATCAACAAATAACATGTAATACTTGAAACCTTCAGAACTACAACCTGGTGCAGGACCCCATAGGTCAGAATAAACCAATTCTAGAGGACCTTTAGTGTGAGAGTGTGGTAAAGGAAAAGTAGCTTGTTGCATTTTACCAAATTGACAAGCTTCACAAAATGGTATTTTATTCCCAAAAGAGCCACATACATTCATTGTATCCATTACACGTTTCAAGTTCTTCTCATGTGGATGCCCCAATCTATCATGCCAAAGCTTAGTAATTCTTACTTTTACATCAGAGTTTTCTATTGGCATACAATCAGCTTGACTAACCTAATGTTCCAAAATTATTATTAAAACTACCAGCTTCCTTATTACAAACTGAAGAACTGATTCCAGTACTAATAAATGACTTATTTTCTACAGCATATTCTGATGAAACAGCACCAGCAGATGCATTATTTCCTATAGCACATTTTGATGAAATAGCAACACCAGCAAATGCTTTATTGTAGTTAGAGAAAGATGGAGATACACCTTTCTGAGTGGAGGAAGAAATAAATGCAGAACCAAGAGTAGGGAGTCCTATTTGCAACTGATATAGTCCATCTTTTAGAGATCCTTGTAGTAACACAGCCTTGGTGACCTTATCCTTTATGAGACAACGATCACAATGAAATTCCACAATCACACCATTATCTCTAGTGATCTGAGATATACTTAATAAATTTTTCGCAATATGAGGTACACACAACATTTTCTTAAGATATAACACTCTAGGACAAGTAGTAGAGGATAAAAGAGACTCACCTGTGTGAGTAACAGAAACATGCTGACCATTTCCAACCTGAACTTGAGATCCACCATGATAACTATCTTTGATAAGCAGGTTGTTAGCATCGGAAGTCATATGATTGGTGGCACCTGAATCGACATACCATGTTTGATCAGCAATGACGCCAAAATTTTGTTGGACCGATCGTCACAGTCACAAAATTAAACCTAAATACCATAGTTAGCGGTAAGCAGGGTCGAATCCACAAAGAGCAAGACTAACGATCTAATGTATATTTGAGTTAATGAAAGAGAAATTGGCGGAATAATTGATTAAAACTAAGGAAACTAATTACTTGCAGGAAATTAAAAAGCATCAAATAAATAGCTGACTAAAACACAATATTAAAAGTGATGTCGCTACGGGTTCGGTTTGACTCAAGACTAACTCTCACAATTCCTCTCCTCGCTCTTCAATTTCCTAAACCTACAAGGCTAGGCAAATCAATAGAAATATCTGATGCGTGTTTACTATAACATGCAAAACTAGCAAGTGCACTAGTCGCTCAAGTAATAGAGTGATGGGTAGGATATCGTTCCCACGAGGACTGGTAGCAAAGCACTAAGTTTCCTATGGTGTTAACAAGTTGAAGTAATCGAAATTCTTGGATTTGTGGGAGCAATTTGTAATTGAAAGAAAAACAAAATAAAATCTAACAAGTAATAAATTCTTAAAAAGAAAAGGAAATGGAACTCAGAGATTCAATGTAATTAAAACGGGTAGGGTTTTGACTTCGTTTGGATTATTTATGGGTTATACCTAAAGGTTATACTATTTTCACATTTACATGCAATGGTTGTAAATCGGATTCACTACTATGATAACATACCCTCTCGGGCTATGTTTTCCTATTTATCCTTATTAACATTCCGCACCCAACAATTTGAAGGTTAATAACTCTAAATCATGAAGCACAAGAATCCTAAATTGATTTCATTAGTTCTTGAATCTATCTCTAGCATCCAATACTATAATGGTTATTACCCATGAAGCTTAACATGAATTATTTCTCAATCTCATCATGTTCATCACATACAACACTTAATTTCAGAGTAACACACAACCACAGCTTATTCACATGAAAATAGCACAAACATAAACTCAACCCATTTCAAATCCAAACTACAATCAAAACCCTAACCCATAGAAGATTAGTTCATAGCTAATTTAATGTAATAAAAAATGGAAAATACGAGTAAACAGAATAAACATAATGAAACTAAGATGAAAGAATAGAAAACTCCCCAAAAGATAATTATTCCAGTCAAAATCTGAACTTGTTCTCTAACAATCCAAAAAATCAAGCTTTTTCTCTCTAGGAAATGCAAAGACGGCTAACCTAACAGCTCGGGACCCCTTTCTAAAAAGTTAAAGTTTTTCTTTTATACCTAGTCCTAAAAACCTAGTCAAAAACACGCACACACGAAACTGTGCATTTACAAAACTGAAAATTTTAACTGTCACCGCGGCGAAGAATGAAAAATTCACATTCGACTACTCCCAACTTAACGCCGCGGCGAAGACAATTTCTTCCCCGGGCGAAGCTTCTTCAAAAGTTCTGAAATTTATAGAAGCTACTCGCTTGCCTCTTCGTCCGATTCTTCGATTTTCGACTCTCCACCTTGGAAACAAGCTTCATCGTGCATTGTCCTACTCCGAACTCTCCTAACTTCTGAAATCCTTCAATTCTGAGTCAAAACTGTCAAATTTTGTCTTTATTCACTAAAAGAGTCCATTTTAACCTGAAACACGAAAAGTAGAGAATTACGCACCAATTCAGGTACAAATGCACTAGAAAGTACCTGAAATCCGACAGAAAGATTAAATAAAAACTGTATAATTTACGGATTATCAACTACCCCCAAACTAAAGCGATGCTCGTCCCCGAGCATACAGTACAACAATAACGAAAACAAAGACAATAACGAAACAAAAATATGAAAACATGCATACAAACTGAAAAACCAAAATAAAACGAATTCAAATGCTAAAATGAATTGCCTAGAAATTGCACATGTCTCACAAATTGTTGATAGTTTATCATCGAAATGTTTGACATTCCAAGAAGTTATAGGCTACATCGGTGCTTTTCCTCAATTGGTCCACCAAGTAGGTAATCCCCACTTCAATCCACATTCCGACTTCCCGGATTATTTTATGCAGAAATTGTAAAGTTTATCAAATGGTAGTAGATTCCATAAGCCTAAATATCGAACTACTTTCCACTAATGAGGACTACACATAGATGAGAATCAACAGGTCTTAAAAGGCTTGTAACTTTAGGTTCGGGTCATGGGCTCCAACAAAAGGATAGGAAACAAAGTAA
The DNA here is from genome assembly GCA_026225825.1 of Pistacia integerrima. NCBI lineage: Eukaryota > Viridiplantae > Streptophyta > Magnoliopsida > Sapindales > Anacardiaceae > Pistacia > Pistacia integerrima. The sequence continues at coordinate 7,888,548 of CM047746.1, read as the reverse complement.
GAGAACTCGGTTGTCCTAAAGCAAAACTCAAATTACATCGAAACCCACACTTTCTCAACACCAATCGACATGTCAACTCCTTCACAATCTTCATACGCGTATTCTTAACTTTTGGATACCATAATTGCAGGGGAGACTCGTTTAAGGTGTACGTGGCGTTGTTATACCAGAGGTTGCCAAGTACTGCGTTTTTAAGGCGGGTTCTGATTTCCAGCCGGTATACCCTTAAACTAGGCAGCATTGTGTTCAACAAAATTTATTTATTTTTTTTTTTTTTTTTTTTAGAAAACTCAACACTAGAATTGAATTGAGGTGACTACCTCCTTTGTTTTTACTCTTTTATCCCAACTCCCACATCATTCTTTTTGGTCTCTTCTTCATTTTTTCTTCTCTTAACCCCCAAACTAATCTTTTACTCAAATGTACACTCGTTTCGTTTCTCGGTTTTGCATTAAGACCGAATTCTCCTAAAGGTATGGTAAAGTGTTTAGGGTAAAGGAATTTACAAATCTGTTGTTTTCTAAGAAAAACAAAGCAAAGTTCCAATGGCTCAAATGGGTGACTAGTGACAAATTCAATCATGGGTTGGCTAGAAAGGCTCAAACGTTCCAAAAATTGCCTAAATCATCTCCTCAACCATGTCTAATCCTAGAATTTCGCCTCAAGCATTTCTCAACTAGGTTCTAGAATCCACCAACATTATCAAGACTTTGCCTAATCGCATAAAATGAATCTAAGCATGCTGAAAAAATGAAAATCGTGGTTGAACCACTCAACAAACCTCAATCAAAATTCAGCCAATAACGTAAACTTGAAGTAATGCTTAACATTTCCCAACAATAAAAATTCAACAATCTTATTCTCATCATTGATTTATACAACTCATCATCGGCAAAACAAAACAACTGAAAGCAAAATGCAACCCAGAAATACGTTATTATTTTTTTTTGAAACTTTAAGGTGTACGCGGCGTTGTTAAACCCGAGGTCGCCAAATACTGCTAGGCAGTTTTTAAGGCAGTTACTGGTTTCCAGCCAATATACCCTTAAAATATATATATATATATATATATATATATATATATATATATATATATATATATATATATATATATATATATATATATATATATTTTTCGTTTAAAGTGTACGCGGCGTTGTTAAACCCGAGGTCGCCAAATACTGCTAGGCAGTTACTGGTTTCCAGCCAAAATACCCTTAAACTCAAAAACAATCTATTCCCTACCCCCAAACTAAATATAACATTGTCCCCAATGTTCCATTATGTACAAGTTAGGAATAGAGACAAACAACAACGGAAAAACAAATGAACGATAAAAAGGTACGAGAATGCTCCCTGGTTAAGTCATGAATTGTCGTTCCACAATGTTCACCCGTTCTTTGGACTTTTCATCATCCACAATCTGTCAAAACAATAAACTGTGGTGTTTCTTATGTTAGAACGAATTCACAACTATATTGAAAGTATTACAACCTGTATCGCCCTTTTAACACTAAAGAAAAAAAACATTAACTAAACAAATGACAAAATAAACAAAATCCAAAACCAAAATAAAATGAGTTTAATTTCAACTAGACAAGAAAATTAAATGAAAGCAATTAAACCAAACACAAACAAGTGCTCGGGTTCAGTCCTGTTCTTCTCCCTCTTCCTCTGATTCCGGCCAATCATCTGAGTTCCACTCAACCCAATGATACGCGGACGTGTCAACATTCAGTTCCTTGAAGCTATCTGTCAGCAATTCATGCATGCTCTGTGTCCGCTCCATCATCCAATCCTGTCTTCTCTTCATGTATTTCATCATGTTCATCATTTCTTGCGCATCTTTCTTTGTGACCCCGTGGAGCCGGGATGATGTGGCCATGCTTGTTCTCTGCCTCTTTGCCCCCGCTCTTTGTTGGGCAGCTTCTGTTCGGTCAAGGTGTTTCTTGAAATAGTCGGCATCTAGAGTCGGAGCTGGATTAATACGCGGCTCATCATCTGTAACCTTGACTCCGCTTTTAGACACATGACTGTGATAAGATGCGGGAAACAGTAACTTGATCGCCCCTTTTGGGACGCAATCCGAACACTGTTATAAATGATGTCTCCCACATCCATACTCTTTCCTGTGGCTATAGAGTAGAGCAATTCCGCCTTCTCATGAGTCATCTCGTGTGCGTCTCCGACATTAGTTTAGCACATACAAAGTACTGCCATAGACGAGCCATTGGTGTCAACTGCGTTCCTTTGAGTGTCTTTTTCCTTTTCTTAGACACTTCCCATGCTGTCCCAGGTTTTGCTATGACCGGCAAGATAATATCATGGTTATAGCCTGATCTTTTGAACGCCACATACTCATCAGCTGTAATGAGAAAGGCGGGCAAGTTATAGAATTTGTTGATTTCTATTGCTGAGAACGGCACATCCTCCCCTCGCACAAACACAATCCCATCTTGACTCTCGGGGAAGTTGGCATAGAATTCTCTTACCAACGGTTCTACACCCTGCACATGAGGAGCACTCATGAACATGTTCCAATTTCTACCCCTACTCCAGTTCACAGATTGTGGTGCTGTCAATCCACGCTCAGGGATGAAACCCTTATCCTTTTCTTTGATCACGTCCTCATAACGTTTACGGGCGACCTCATTTACAAAACGTTTGTCCACGTTCTTCCCCTTACCCGTATGCTTAATTTTCGGAGCCATTGAGTCACTGAAATTCAATCCAAACTGTTAAACACAAGGAATTTCCCTTATAAAAACATAGCCCTGTTCAACCTGCAAAAATAATTCACACTTCCAAAGATTTTCAATTCGACCCCCAAACTACGATTTTTCTATTTTAAGGTGTACGCGGCGTTGTTATACCAGAGGTTGCCAAGTACTGTCAGGCAGTTTTTAAGGCGGGTTCTGGTTTCCAGCCAATATACCCTTAGAATAGATTCCACATCACAATTTCAACACAAACACTCCAAATAATCAAAAACTACACTTCTAACAATGAATTTGCATATAAACTTCTCAACATGAAGCACATCACAACTCAACAACCCAAAAATATCTCATATTAAAAATTCACATAATTTCTAGATCTACGAATATAGACTAAAAATTTTCCAAAATAAAGCTTTGGGTTTTCGAATTCTTACCAATATGAAGTCGTTTGCACCACCAATTGACTTAGAAACGATCCAAACAAAAAAACCCCAAATTTTTGATCCAAAAATTTTTGTGAAATTTTTGTGAAAATTGTTGTTGAAATGGGTTGATTTGGTGTTTAGGAATGATGTGGAGTGATTATTTTGGTTGGAAAAGTAAAATAGAAGTGAAAGATTGGAGGATTGAAAATTTTCTCTCAACTCACAATGGAAGGCGGCGTGAAAAATGAAGAAAGAAAAGTTGGTATTTATAGAAAAGGAGCTTCGCCGCGGCGAAGTTCATCACGTGAACCCTAGAATTTTCCCGAGTTTCGCCGCGGCCGAAAATATCTTCGCCGGGGCGAAACATTCCCGAGAGCACCAGGCTAACTTCGCCTCGGCGAAGAAAAATTCTTCGCCGCGGCGAAATGCCTTAGCCAATTTTTCAAAAAAATTTTTTCTTTTCTTCGCCGCGGCGAAGATAATTACTTCGCCCCGGCGAAATCGTCCAGGAGCTAACCTGGTTTCTTCCTGTCTCTTCGCCGCGGCGAAGTCTTGAAAATTTCCATACCTTCCTTTGGCTTTAGACTTCACCTGAAACACCTGAAAAAACATAAACATCAAATTTTATACATACTCATGATGAAATAAGAAGAATTCAAACAACAAAAATTTAAACTCAAAAAGTTAAAAACGCTTGGGTTGCCTCCCAAGAAGCGCTTGTTTATAGTCGGAAGCTTGACTCTTTCCATCCCTTAGGTTGGGATATCCAGCCGGATTGGGATGAAATTGCAACTTATCACCCCCTCAACGTATGGCTTCAACCTCTGTCCATTAACCGTGAAAGTGCCCTTTTCCTCATGTGTGACTTCCACTGCTCCGGATGCATGTATCCTCGTTATAGTGAACGGTCCGGACCATCTAGACTTAAGTTTTCCAGGGAAAAGCCTAAGTCTAGAGTTGAACAACAACACTTTCTGCCCAACTTCAAAAGCCTTTACCCGGATGTGCTTGTCGTGCCACCTTTTTGTTTTCTCTTTATAATTCCGGGCATTTTCATATGCTTCCAGACCCAAACTCATCCAGCTCGTTTAAAGTTAGCATTCTCTCCTCTCCCGCGGCTTTCAAATCCATGTTCAACTGTTTGACGGCCCAATATGCCTTGTGTTCAAGTTCCACCGGCAAGTGACATGCTTTCCCATACACCAATCTGAACGGAGACATACCAATTGGGGTTTTGAATGCAGTGCGATAAGCCCATAAAGCATCGTCCAGCTTCCTTGACCAATCCTTCCTCGAGGCATTGACTGGGGCTTTCTAAAATCCCTTTCGCTTCTCTATTTGACAATTCTACTTGCCCGCCTCGTTTGTGGATGATAGGGTGTTGCCACTCTATGTGTCACTCCATACTTACTCAGCAATGCATCCATTTGCCTATTGCAAAAATGCGTTCCTCCATCACTAATAATCGCTCGTGGTACTCCAAACCTTGAGAAAATGTTCTTCCTCACAAAATTAATTACCACCCTAGCATCATTAGTTGGCAATGCAACTGCCTCAACCCATTTCGACACATAGTCCACAACTACCAATATAAACATGTTCCCATAGGAACTTGGGAAAGGACCCATGAAATCAATCCCCCAAACATCAAAAATTTCAACCACCAGGATGTTGTTCAACGGCATCTCATCTCTTTTTGAAATACTCCCCATCCGTTGACATTGGTCACACTCCTGGATCATCCGGAAGGAATCCTTAAAGAGGGTTGGCCAATAAAACCCAGATTGCAACACCTTCGCTGCTGTTCTAGCTCCCCCGAAATGGCCACCCACTTCCCTCTCATGACAATGTCTTAGAATGCTCTCCATTTCTTCCTCCGGGACACATCTCCGTATCATTTGGTCAAGACAGTTCCTCATACAGAATGGCTCTTCCCAAAAATAGTATTTTAAATCGAGAAAAATTTTCTTCTTCGTTGAAATGTCATACCACTTGGGAGTACCCTTGATGATAGATAATTTGCAAAGTCCGCATACCATGGTGCTTCATCCACTCTCATCGTTTCTCATCCGGAAATGTTTCAAATTGGCATTTCCACCTCATCTCCCTTGATTGGTCTCTCAATTCTTGACAAATGATCAGCTACTACATTTTCCGACCCCTTTTTGTCTCGAATTTCCAACTCAAACTCTTGAAGTAGTAGAATCCATCTTATCAACCGAGGTTTTGCTTCTTGCTTCGCCAAAAGGTGTCGAGTGCCTGAATGGTCTGTAAACGATTACCTTCGCACCTAAAAGATAAGAACGAAATTTGTCAAAAGCAAACACCACACAATGCTTCTTTTTCGGTGGTGGTGTAATTCAGCTTATGCAACAAGTCAATGTCTTGCTAGCATACTGAATTACATGCAACACTTTATTTTTTCTCCGCTCCTAGTACTACCCCCTAAAGCAAAATCACTAGCATCACACATTAGTTCAAATGGTAGTCCCCAATCGAGGATCGCTATAATAGGTGCAGAAACTAGCAATTTCTTTAAAGTTAGGAAAGCATGCATGCAATCATCATCAAAAACAAAAACAACATCTTTATTTAAAAGATTGCACAGGGGTTTAGAGATCTTAGAAAAATCCTTTATGAAGCGTCTATAAAACCCCGCATGCCCCAAAAAGCTTGGATCCGCTTTGCCATTTGATGGCGGTGGTAGCTTCTCAATAACTTCTGTCTTCGCCCGATCAACTTCAATCCCATCCTTGGAAATTCTATGCCCGAGCACAATTCCCTCTTGGACCATGAAGTGACATTTCTCCCAATTCAGCACCAAATTCGTTTCCTTGCATCGCTGCAAAACAAAAAGACAAATTTGTTAGACAATTGTCAAATGATGACCCAAAAACTGAGAAGTCGTCCATGAAGACTTCTATGAATCTTTCCACCATGTCTCCAAAGATTGACATCATGCATCTTTGGAATGTTGCTGGTGCATTGCATAATCCAAATGGCATTCTTCGGTAGGCAAAGGTGCCGTAAGGGCAAGTGAAGGTCGTTTTCTTTCTTGATCCTCCGAGCGATGGCAATTTGGTTATATCCCGAATAGCCATCCAGAAACAATAATATGCATGTCCCGCCAACCTCTCCAACATTTGATCGATGAAGGGCAATGGAAAATGATCCTTCCTTGTCGCCTTCGTCGCTTTACGGTAATCAATGCACACTCTCCAACCCGTACCGTCCTTGTTGGAATCAGCTCATTACTTTCATTCTTCACAACGGTAATCCCTCCTTTCTTTGGAACAACTTGTACCGGGCTCACCCATGGACTATCGAAAATCGGATAGATGATCCCCGCATCCAAAAGTTTCACCACCTCCTTTCTCACCACTTCCTTCATTGAAGGATTCAATCTCCGTGTGGTTGTACCCTCGGTTTAAAGTCATCTTCCATGAGAATCTTATGCATGCAAAATGAGGGTGAGATACCTCTAATGTCCGTGATGGTCCAACCAATCGCCAATCTATGTTCCCTCAACACTCTAATCAACTTCTCTTCCTCTAAGGCACTCAAATCGCACTAATAATCACCGGAAAAGTATTTGAATCTCCAAGATAAACATATTTGAGGTGAGGCGGTAAAGGTTTCAGTTCAAGCCGTGGGGCTTCTTTATTATCTTCCTTTGCCTTTTCTTTGTCAAAGTCAAATTCCTCAAATTCCGCATCTTGACTCTCCTCAATTGGTTGGAGTGCTTCTAACATTCTAGCACAATCGTTCCTTTCGAGTCTTCAACCTCTCTGCGATTTTTGCTATACATGCTTCTAGAGGTAATTCAGGGGATATTTTCTTCTATGGACTCCATAACAAGATCATCCACCACATCCACACTAAAACATGAATCCGCTTCCGACGGAAAACTTCATCGCATCAAACACATTAAAAGTTACTTTCATCATCCCAACCCTTAACAAGAATTCTTCCCTTCCCGCACGTCAATCGCTCTCCCGTGGCCAAGAATGGTCGGCCCAAAATGAGAGGAATCTCCTTATCCTCTTCCATGTCCAAAGACTACAAAGTCCGCTGGAAAAAATTATTTTCCCCACCTTCACTAAAACATCTTCAACTATCCCCCTCGGGTGCTTTATCGACCGATCCGCTAGTTGCAACGACATTGTCGTTGGCTTCACTTCACCTATCCCTAATCTCCTGAAAACAGAAAAAGGCATCAAATTTATACTAGCTCCTAAATCACAAAGCACACGATCAAAAGTAATATCCCCTTATAACACAAGGAATAGTAAAACTCCCCTGGATCTTTGAGCTTCGGGGTAGTTTCTTCTGGAGGATTGCACTGCACTCTTCCGTTAGCATCACCGTTTCCTCATCTTCTAACTTCCTCTTGTTCGAAAGTATCTCCTTCAGGAACTTCGCATAACTCGGCATTTGTTGTATTGCATCTGCAAAAGGAATGTTAATATGCAATTTTTTTAAAGATTTCAATGAATTTCGAAAATTGCTTATCCTGATTCTTCTTCTTCAATCTCTGAGGAAAAGGTACGGGTGGAGTGTGATGAGCTAATTGGTGGTATCTCGAGGAATGGCAATTTCTCCTTCTTCTTTTGCCTTTCATCCTCTTTCTTGTTCTCTTCCCCTAAAGCACCTGAATTCTCTTCACAAATAATCTCTTCATCCATTCTTTCTTCATACTCTTCCTTTCCGGGTTGCTCTCCTTCTTTCGTAGGCTGGCCTACTTCTTCCAAAACTGTCCCACTTCTCAAAATGATTGCATTTGCTTGTTCACGTGGGTTGGTCACTGTGTTGCTTGGTAGAGAACCCTGTGGTCTATCATTCAGCTTCTCGGCCAATTGGCCCATCGTACCTCAAGATTCCGAATGGACGCCCCTTGGTTTCTAAAGTTTGTCCTCGTCCTCATTCATAACCCTGTAGACTCTTGCATAAATTTACCGAACAAATCCTCCAACTTCGACACTCTTGGATCACCCGGTTGATTGGTCACCCCTGGTGGGTTATTTGGAACTTGCCTCTGGTTCCATTGATTACCCTGTTGGTTTTGATTTCCCAAGGCCAGATTTGGATGATGTCTCCACCCTGGGTTGTATGTGTTGGAGAACGGATTGTTCGGCTGTCTTTGATTTCCTGCCAAGTAATTTACTTGCTCCATTGATGAAGATGACGGTGCAAATGTGTTTCCGACTTGGCACTCGCTCACATGGTTTCCTGCACAAAAAATCACATGTTAATTGAGGTGCTTGTACGTAATTTACCCGCATAGTTCCCAATTGTTTTTGGAGGGCAGTGAGTTGGGCCGAGATGGCTGTGAAAGCATCTACTTCATGAAGACCAGAAGATTTCCTCGTAGTTACTCTCTCATTCGGTCTTTGATAGTTGTTGCTTGCCAACACCCCAAGTAACTCATAAGCTTCTTCAGGAGTCTTATTCTGCAAAGCTCCTCCTGAAGCTGCATCCACCATGGTTTGCACGTTACCCATCAAACCATTATAAAATGTTTGGACTTGAAGCCAAACCGGCAAACCATGATGTGGGCATTTCCTCATCAATTCCTTGTATCTCTCCCAAGCCTCATACAACGACTCCGTCCATCTTGTAGAAACGATGTGATATCATTTCTCAACTTTGCTGACTTCGCTAGAGGAAAGAACTTGGTCAAGAATTTTTGTGCCAGATCATTCCATGTTGTAATCGCTGGTGGTAATGCCATTAACCACCCCTTTGCTTTATCTCCCAATGAGAATGGGAATAAACGCAGCCTAATAGCATCATCCGACACTCCATTCGACTTGAAGGTGTCACAAATTTCCAGAAATTTGCAATGTGCCTGATTCGGATCCTCCTTCAAATCTCCGTTGAATCTTACCGATTGCTTGGATCATCCGGATGATTGCCGGCTTGATCTCAAGTTGTTAGCTTGTACCGTAGGTCTCGTAATACTTGACCCACTTCCGTTCACCGTGGGAACTGAAAATTCCCTCGCCCGTCCTATTTTCGGTTCACCATTTCAACTACAACTTTTTCCGTTTACTGCGTAAGTGTATCTCTTTCTCTTCTCTCTCTGTTTAGTCTTCGTACGTCCCTCTCAAGCTCAAGGTCAACAGGGAACCACCTTGGTTGACGCCTTGCTCTTCGCATAAACTGAATGAACACAAGTGAAAGAAAAGCAAAATCACACTCAAACAAAAATTAAAAAATAAAAGTAAAACTTCAATCTAGTTAAACTCTAGGAAAAACTTAATGTTAACTTAAAAACAGTCCCCGGCAACGGCGCCAAAAACTTGATGCGTGTTTACTATAACATGCAAAACTAGCAAGTGCACTAGTCGCTCAAGTAATAGAGTGATGGGTAGGATATCGCTCCCACAGGACGGTAGCAAAGCACTAAGTTTCCTATGGTGTTAACAAGTTGAAGTAATCGAAATTCTTGGATTTGTGGGAGCAATTTGTAATTGAAAGAAAAACAAGATAAAATCTAACAAGTAATAAATTCTTAAAAAGAAAAGGAAATGGAACTCAGAGATTCAATGTAATTAAAACGGGTAGGGTTTTGACTTCGTTTGGATTATTTATGGGTTATACTTAAAGGTTACACTATTTTCACATTTACATGCAATGGTTGTAAATCGGATTCACTACTATGATAACATACCCTCTCGGGCAATGTTTTCCTATTTATCCTTATTAACATTCCGCACCCAACAATTTGAAGGTTAATAACTCTAAATCATGAAGCACAAGAATCCTAAATTGATTTCATTAGTTCTTGAATCTATCTCTAGCATCCAATACTGTAATGGTTATTACCCATGAAGCTTAACATGAATTATTTCTCAATCTCATCATGTTCATCACATACAACACTTAATTTCAGAGTAACACACAACCACAGCTTATTCACATGAAAATAGCACAAACATAAACTCAACCCATTTCAAATCCAAACTACAATCAAAACCCTAACCCATAGAAGATTAGTTCATAGCTAATTTAACAGAATAAAAACGGAAAATACGAGTAAACAGAATAAACATAATGAAACTAAGATGAAAGAATAGAAAACTCCCCAAAAGATAATTATTCCAGTCAAAATCTGAACTTGTTCTCTAACAATCCGAAAAATCAAGCTTTTTCTCTCTAGGAAATGCAAAGACGGCTAACCTAACAGCTCGGGACCCCTTTCTAAAAAGTTAAAGTTTTTCTTTTATACCTAGTCCTAAAAACCCAGTCAAAAACACGCACACACGAAACTGTGCGTTTACAAAACTGAAAATTTTAACTGTCGCCGCGGCGAAGAATGAAAAATTCACATTCGACTCTGCCCAACTTCGCCGCGGCGAAGACAATTTCTTCGCCGGGGCGAAGCTTCTTCAAAAGTTCTGAAATTTACAGAACTGCCACTCTGCTTGCCTCTTCGTCCGATTCTTCGATTTTCGACTCTCCACCTTGGAAACAAGCTTCATCGTGCATTGTCCTACTCCGGAACTCTCCTAACTTCTGAAATCCTTCAATTCTGAGTCAAAACTGTCAAATTTTGTCTTTATTCACTAAAAGAGTCCATTTTAACCTGAAACACGAAAAAGTAGAGAATTACGCACCAATTCAGGTACAAATGCACTAGAAAGTACCTGAAATCCGACAGAAAGATTAAATAAAAACTGTATAATTTACGGATTATCAATATCTCCCGGCAATCTAGGTATAATCTATCATGTCTCCCCATCGTCTTAGTTACAGATCGATTGGTTAAAGACTGTCATTGACTAACCGAAAAATGCTAAACCCTTAAACACCACTAGTTGGTACAACGTTAACAAGTACAACCTATCAACTTGTATCATCCAATCAACTAATTACACAATAAATGCATTCCTAGTAGAAATGATATTAAACGCTACTACAACTTGATTGCAATCAGTACCGAAGCAATTTGAAGTCATAATCAACATTTAATAATCTCAAACCGACATTCAATTATGCAAAAAGTTATATGTCAATAAACGTTCTCAATGGACATTATCAATAAAACACGTCGAGCATCAGAATAATATTAAAGCATCGCAAACAAACTGAAACGAAAACAAATATAATCTGAATACAAGAAACTTAACCAAATGTCCAACATTCAAGCTTATCCAACCATTCGAGAGCTGATGAGGAGATCAATGGAATCAATCTCGATCTCACCTACATCGTAACAGACAACCGGGAACTCAGCCACTCATGGTGGTGATGACGAGGCTGAAACGGTGGAAACGGTGGAAACGGAGGAAACGGAGCTGATCATGGCGGAGAGGAGGTAACCGACAGTGATATGATACGAAGAAGGGGCGAAAACGATCAAGGGACAGCCTAGAATACGAATAGCCACACTGGTCGGAAAATGTTAATTTTTCGGCGGGTCTTTCGAAAAATGGTGGCAGAAATGGGATCCGAAGGTACTGACGGAAAGCTCTGGTGATGGGGAGTTCAGATCAGGTCTTGGGGAGGTGAGAAGTCGCTAGAAATGAGCAGGATCTGGGTTGGAAGATGAAGAGGCGTGATAGTGATTTGGCGGATTTCGGCAGTTTTTGCTACTGCTGAAGCTTGCAAAGGGTAGATCTGGCCATGGGGAAGGGAGATCAAGTCCTGCGGAGTCCAACCGTCACCGAAAAATGGCCAAATCTTGGCTGGAATGCGAAAAGTCGCGGTGGAAAGATGAAGCATCGCAATGGAATGCATGTTTCACAGTGGTGATGACGAGATGATGGTGATGGAGCAAGGGAAAGCTGAAAGGTCGCCAGAAAAGGAGATGAGGGGTCGTTGGAGCTTGATCGGAGAAGGTGAAGAGTTTTGATGGGCAGCAGCCACCCAATCTGCGTCTTTGCACTGTAGTTTTATACAAAATATGGCAAATTTCCATTGGTCCCTGCATGATTGAAACATGACAAAATTAGCCCCTTGAAACATGACATTTTACCCCCTAAACAGCATAAATGAGACAAAATCACCCCTAATCCATAAACCACAACCTAATATCAACTCACACCATTTCCAAATTCATCCCAAATATGCTAAATTAGTAAGAAAAACTCAAAATATGATTTTTATACATAAATTCATAATTTCTCTTAATTGTCTTAATATAACTTCAATTCAACTACATGGGATCTTTTTATCAACGAAATAGAGTCACTTTCATGGCTCTAACACACTCCCCAACTTACTCTTTGCTCATCCTCGAGTAAAGTTAAAAGAACTCTTTCAACATTCTCACAAAACCATACACCATCAACAACCAAGACATTCATCAAAAGGTAAAGTGAAGAATTTGAACACAACAAGCAAACAACACAATCCTAAATAAAAAACTAAAGTTTCTGTCAAGATTTGCCTATCTCCAATCAAGCTTCTCAAACAGACATTTCATATTCATATCACAATCTTAAAATGCCATGCTAAACTCCCCAACTTATGTACATGCAACATACTGCTCATTTTCTACACAAGATTTTGACATATAATTTCTTTTTCATTCATCACTTTTTTTTTTTTTTTTTTTTTTTTTTGTTCTTGTCTTAACTTCTTAAGCTTTCTAGAAGGTCCATGTAACGGGCTTTAGGTCAATGACTCCCAAACCAAATGGCTATAGGGCACTAAATGTAAAACACTCCTCGGACTTACTCACCTAAACCAACTAGGCTACAAGCCAAGACTTATACTATTTTTTTCTTTTTTTTCTTTTTTTATAAAGCTTATGACCTTTGTAATGACTTCTTAAGCTTTCTAGAGGACCCATGTAACGAGCTTTAGGCCAACCGCTCCCAAGTTGGATAGCTTTAGGGGATTAGGTGTAGAACACCCCTCGGGCGTACTCACTCGAGTCAACTAGGCTAAAAATCAAAACCAAATCATCAAGAAAAATTTAAGCACTTTTAACACACGCAAGATAATAAATGAAACTTTGCTTCATGGGCATTTAAAGTATGTGGGAGACTTGCATAAACACTAAAACACATGACATTTACACAAAACGGTGTCTAACCACAATTATGAACAAACCTAGCACAAAACAAAACCAATAGTTCAATGTTTAAAAACATGTTGCAACAAAAACAATTTCACAAACCTCACAAAACCTTTCAACTAGCACATCAATTGCTTCTAAAATGGTGATTATGCATGAATTCATGAAATTTTTTTTTAAAAAAAAATAACTCACTTTAGTTCACTTTAACCACTTTTGGACTTACAAGAGTAAGATTCAACATATTTTCAACAAAAAACAACATCATCATGCCACAAAAATTTACGCACAATCCATTCAACACACAATCTCCACAAAAGCATCATCAACAATACTTCACAAAAATATCACAATCTCTACAAAAACATCATCAACAACACTTCACAAAAATATGATCAACAACATACTCCACAAAATAAAAATCAATCAACACTCCCCAACTTAAAATGTCATTGTCCTCAATGACCCACAACTATAAACATCCTCCCCAACTTAGCATCAAATGATCTCAAATGGCAATATGATCAATAGCATTAAAATCGTTCAACATATCTGAGAAACAAGAAATCTAACAATAATAGCATATAAGGTGGAGAGATACAACCTGAGGAACAATGGTGGGGTTGTCACCAACGGAGTTTGTGAAGCATGTGTAAGCGTAGCCTTGGACTAGTTGATGAGTTTCCAAACATGACAATTCCTACAAAGACAAAAACAACAAAAACATAAAAGCAATAAAAACATATTTAAAAATGTGGGTTGCCTCCCACTAGCGCTAAGTTTTAAGTCTTTAACCAGAATGAATGCAAACATCAAGTTCAAGGTGGTTGAAATGTTGGCGGTGCCTTACATGACCCTCGCCATTCAGCAACAAGTAGGGTATCACAAGGTCCCAAGAAGGCATATTTGAATTTAATACGTCATTTCCATGTGCACAAGTCTTTTAAGAACTTGGCATAGGCAGGTATGAGCTTAATGGCATCTAGAAGTGGAATACCAATCAACCCTTGTCTAAACAGCTCAACCATTTCCTCCATCCTAGTAGTTTTCTTAAAGTTGGATGCATTATTCGACTCTAGGTATTGAGGACAAGGTTCTATCGGCATGTCAAATGCAGGGGATGGTTCTTTCTCCCAACTTCCTTGTTTTCATGTCTCGGCACACCTAACTCTATGGTCGGTTCTCTTTTACTCCTTTCGGCTTGGTTTCCCTCTAAGCTCTCTTTCTCTCCAAACTCAGCATATAATTCCCTCTCAAGCCTAGCTTTTTCATGACACCCCATCTGGTAAGGTGCACCATTGGGATTATCTACAACTTGACTCGGCAAATGGCATTCATCTCTCTTATAAACCGCTTCAGCTATTTGACCTATTTGGGTCTCTAGCTTACTAATAGATTGGGAATGGGAATGTAATATCTGATAATGCTACTTTAAGTCATTGAACCTAGCATTCATGTCATCTTTTTGTTCCTGCATGGTCTGGAGCATTTGAGCCATCATTGATTCTAGTGAATTGGGCACTAGAGTAGGCTGTTGGACTGGGGGCGGAATCCTAGGTTGGGCAGGTGGTTGGACCGAATACATGTCCCAATAATTGCCCTGTTGATTGGAAGAACTATATGACATATTATGGGAGACATTCTGAGATTGATCCTACTTCCTTGCAAAATGAGGATGGTTATGCCAATCACTATCAAATGTGTTCGAATACAGATCATTCCGTCTCTGGAAACCTTATGCATCTTGCACTTGGTCCTCAAAAGTGTAGGGAGCTGGTTCCTCAAATGTGTACTCAGTAGCTAAAAGGTCTGAAGGCATAGAAAAGACATCCTGACTTGGCCTACCAGGTGGTGGTTGCCTAGAAGCTTCCCCGTGTATGGATATGAATGTGTCAAATTGATATGCTAAAGACTCCAACTTGGAGTCTATATCGTCCAAGGGAGAAACCTCATAAATGCCACCATTCTTAGGCGGCTGCCCTATGATAGGAATCCTAGAAGCTAGATGGTTGTGCATGGGATACAAATTATCATCCATCCTATGTGCTTTCTATTTTCAAATCCAAGGGTACTAAAATTGGTTGATACGACTATCTACCAAGCATTCATTACAAGTGTACCAAAGGTTCCACCAACAACCACAACATCAAAATTAAAAGAAAAAAAAAAAGAAAAAGAACTAAAAGCAAATTCAAAAACCACACATAAAGAAAAATAAAGCAAAATATGATAAGACCCAAAAAAAAAAAAAAAAAAAAAAATCCACGCAATCAACAATTAAAACAGACAGTCAAACAAAAAGAAATTATTACTAAATCAAAAACTAAATCCTATAAATAAAAACAAAATATGCAAAACTAATACAAACATGCAAACTAAATGAACACGAAACATGCAAACATCACACAAACGATTAACAAGCACTAAAAAGAACTAAAGCTAAAAAGATTAGAAAATATCACAATCGGGTCACGCTTAATCTTTGATGCACATAACACACTGCAACGTTACCCCAATTGCGATCTTCCTGCAAAATAAAAACAAACACCAATGAAACTGTCCTAATGAAAATTAAAGAACATAGAAAAATTAGACCTAAACACACAAAAAGTCAAAAGCACGTTGCTCCCTGGCAACGGCGCCAAAATTTTGTTGGACCGGTCGTCATAGTCACAAAATTAAACCTAAATACCGTAGTTAGTGGTAAGTAGGGTCGAATCCACAGAGAGCAAGACTAACGACCTAATGTATATTTGAGTTAATGAAAGAAAAATTGGCAGAACGATTGATTAAAACTAAGGAAACTAATTACTTACAGGAAATTAAAAAGCATCAAATAAATTGCTGACTAAAACATAATATTAAAAGCGATGTCGCTATGGGTTCGGTTTGACTCAAGACTAACTCTCACAATTCCTCTCCTCGCTCTTCAATTTCCTAAACCTACAAGGCTAGGCAAATCAATAGAAATATCTCCCGGCAATCTAGGTATAATCTATCTTGTCTCCCCGTCGTCTTAGTTACAGATCGATTGGTTAAAGACTGTCATTGACTAACCGAAAAATGCTAAACCCTTAAACACCACTAGTTGGTACAACGTTAACAAGTACAACCTATCAACTTGTATCATCCAATCAACTAATTACACAATAAATGCATTCCTAGTAGAAATGATATTAAACGCTACTACAACTTGATTGCAATCAGTACCGAAGCAATTTAAAGTCATAATCAACATTTAATAATCTCAAACCGACATTCAATTATGCGAAAAGTTATATGTCAATAAACGTTCTCAATGGACATTATCAATAAAACACGTCGAGCATCAGAATAATTTTAAAGCATCACAAACAAACTGAAACGAAAACAAATATAATCTGAATACAAGAAACTTAACCAAATGTCCAACATTCAAGCTCATCCAACCAGTCGAGAGCTGATGAGGAGATCAATGGAATCAATCTCGATCTCGCCTACATCGTAACAGACAACCGGGAACTCAGCCGCTCATGGTGGTGATGACGGAGGCTAAAACGGTGGAAACAGAGCTGATCATGGCGGAGAGGAGGTGTTTGACAGTGATATGATGCGAAGAAGGGGCGAAAACGACCAAGGGACAACCTGGAATATGAACAGCCGCACTCGCCAGAAAACGTTAATTTTTTGACAGGTCTTTTGGAAAACGGTGGCGGAAATGGGATCTGAAGGTACCGATGGAAAGCTCTAGTGATGGGGAGTTCAGATCAGGTCCTGGGGAGGTGAGAAGTTGTTGAAAATGAGCAGGATCTGGGCTGGAAGATGAAGAGGCGTGGCGGCGATTTGGCGGATTCTGGCGGTTTTTGCGGCTACTGAAGCTTGCAAAGGGTAGATCCGGCTGTGAGGAAGGGAGATCAAGTCTTGAGGAGTCCAACCGTTGCTGGAAAACGGCAAAATCTTGGCTGGAATGCGAAAAGTCACGGTGGAATGCGTGTTTCACGGTGGTGATGACGGGATGATGGTAACCGGAGTAAGGGGAAGCCGAAAGGTCGCCGAAAAAGGAGATGAGGGATCGCCAGAGCTTGATCGGAGAAGGCGAAGAGTTTTGGTGGTCGGCAGCCACCCAATCTACGTCTTTACACTGTAGTTTTATACAAAATATGGCAAATTTTCATTTGGTCCCTGCATGATTGAAACATGATAAAATCAGCCCCTTAAAACATGACATTTTACCCCCTGAACAGCATAAATGAGACAAAATCACCCCTAATCCATAAACCACAACCTAATATCAACTCACAGCATTTCCAAATTCATCCCAAATATGCTAAATTAGTAAGAAAAACTCAAAATATGATTTTTATACATAAATTCATAATTTCTCTAAATTGTCTCAATATAACTTCAATTCAACTACATGGGATCTTTTTATCAACAAAATAGAGTCACTTTCATGACTCTAACACACCTGAATCGACATACCATGTTTGATCAGCAATAGTTTGAGGAGAAGCAATAGGCACATTTTGTGAGCTGATTATTGAGGACCCTTCTCCCTGAAACAATGCTGAAGTTGGACCAGGAAAAGTGTTAATAGAAACTCCAGTAGATGAACTTGTATTTGGTGATTGACATGTTCCAACTAAACTAGAGTTGTTAGTTGGGTTCCAATAGACAGAATTTAGTGTTGGTTTGCCTGCCATAACTCTGGCCATTAGAGCTTGAGCTTCATGAGTAGATGAGCTTGGAAAGTGGCCTTATGATCCTACTGGATTACCTACTCCAGTATTACTAAAACCAGCAGGAGTTCCAGTATGTCCAGTATTGGTAAAACCTTGAAAACCATGATCAAATCTGTGATAATATTGGAGTGCATAGTGCCCCCCTTTGCCACACACCTGACATATGAGACGTGGCAAGAAATGTCCCCTTCCTCTGCCTCTACCCCTCATTTCTTGTGGATTGTACATAAACATAGCAGAGGGGATGAGCTGATTGGAGTTATCTATGGTTGGAAGAAACTGATTTTGATGAGGCATATTGTATTCAGGTCTGTAACCCCTCTGATTTACATTATTTGCTCGAAAAGGGGAGTTATTGAAAAATTGGTGTTGCGGAGTGGTAGGAAGTTACTGAGTCTGTAAAGCAAAATTGTTCATAGCTAGCGGAGTGGTAAGAAGTTGCTGAGTCTGTAATCCAAAATTGTTCATAGCTAGAGAATTGAACATTTTTGGCTGATCAGTGGTGAGAATATTTTCAGGCATAACCATTTTACTTTGTGGGATACTAGAAGTGTCATTAGAGCTCTGTTTTGCAGCTATCAACGTTGAAGCTAATTGTTCATGAAAATTTCCAAACGAATTCTGTTGTCTCTCCAAACGAATTTCATGCTTGTGTAGTAAAAATTGAGCTTCTTGCAGTTCTATTTCACTGCTATTTGAAACCAAATTTGCCACTACTGCATCATACTCAGCTCCCAAACCATCCACTATATAGAGTAATAACTCTTCATCACTTATATGCACACCACTTGAAATTAATTCATCTCCTAGTTCCTTCATCTTTAAAACATACTTGTTTATACTACAAGAGTCTTTCTTAGTATTTTGCAACATATTTCTAAGGTGCAATGTTCTAGCTTTTGATACTGACTGAAAGTGTAATTCTAACAGATTCCATATTTCATAGGAGGTGCTACACTTAGCTACATGACGGAACATGAACTCAGATATGGAAGATAGAAGCCAACTTACCAGGAATTGGCCAGCTTTCTTCCAAGTGAAATAATCTGGATTTAACTTCTTTAACATTTTTCCTGAGTCATCTTCTTTCTCAACTAGGAACACCGGCAGACAACTTCTTTCTCTAGTTACAAAGTCGTCAAGTCCATGAGATGTTAAAGCTGGCAAGATCTGAGAAAGCCAGAAAGTGTAATTTTTCTCTCTCAATTTTAAAGAGATAGTCGGCAAAGTAGGAGGAAAGTTCGAATTCGTGAGATGGGTGAAATCAGTATCCATTTTCAGTAGCTCGAATCTGAATCAAGGTAGTTTAAAGTTGAAAATTTGACAGAAATTGGAACAAAGATTACCTTTGACATTGGTCTAGGGCTCTGATACCATTAGTGACTTTCAGTCAAGAACCAAGAATCAAGAAAGAGAAAGAAAAAAAACATAGAGCAGAAAAATCTGGAAAAAAAACTGATTATCACGCTCCTTTTGTGATTTTTTACCTAAACAATACAAAGGTAACTGACTTGTTTTATACATTGTAATAGCCACTTCCTACTCAAATACTCATAATGAAATACATATAAAATAATATAAAGAAATTGGGCCCAAAAGTTTCTTTTTATTAAATATATATATATATTCTTTACAAACATATACATTTTTACACAAACTTATAATGTATACAAAAGATATTAAAACATGGTGGACAGTGTAACCGCTTCCCCTCGCGTGTCGACGTCCATCCGACTGCGTCCTCACCTGGATCCTGCAACATAGGAAAACAACGGGGTGAGCACTAAAATAATGCTCAGTAAGTAAATCCTCTACTCATCTATCCCCGTAACTCTCTCTCTCTAATTCTTTCCTTACTACTTCTCATTCAACTTCTCTTTGGTACTTCTTTCTCTATTTCTCTTTCTCTTTCTTAGAACTCTTTTCTATTACCTCTCTTTAGTAAGTCATGACCCCATCTTACCGGGGGCACGGCCGGGACTCGCTCCCACTCTACATGACCTCTACTTATTCTAGCCGATCGGACTCGGTTATGCATGGATTCGGAACCCTTGGCCATGTGAGTGTATAATCTCTCTCTTGGGTACTCGGGTATAGCCCTCATCCACATGCACTCTCACGGGCTACACCACTTCTCTATCTCATACTCATGCCGCTCTCTCAATGCGGCGTACATGCAGGAATACTCTACCCATTACTCACGGGTTCCCCATCGCACAACCTACTCTATTCTCTTTCTCTTAACTCTTAAAGTAGCTTATACTCAAATTCTTTACTATGTCTCAAGCTACTTCTTAAGCGTATAAAAAATTGTGTATAGCTAGCTCATACTCACTAATGCACTTATGAAATGCCAAATACAAGATTTCCTCAAAACAGTCATTCTATACAAGTCACACTAAAAAGGCCATAACTTGTGTTATACACCTCGGATTGCTACGTTTTTGGTCTCGTTTCAAAGCTTAGAAACAGGGCTATAACTTCTATGTTTTGGTCTCAGCCCATTTCAATCCGTAAAATGCCCAAAAATTACTTAGAAAGTCACAGCAGTGACAGGGCAGATTTTCACTTAAGCATTTCATCAAACAACTCATGTGCATATAAACACTCTACTAAAATTACTACTATACTTCATTCTCTAGCCATCCAAAATGGGAGAAAACTCCCTCATATAACCACAATCCCTGTCAAGAAAAGCACTTCCAAAAAGGTTCACACAATATCTCTCAAACTCTATTTCTCATCACACATCAAAAACACTTCTCATAATACATATTCATCTCAACTCAATTCTCAACAACATAACATACTTATACAAGCATACATCTCTACTCAATCTCTAAATCTCTACTCAAAAATTTATTCAAAACTCAAGTTGGTTGGATTTACTTACCTTGTGAAAAGGTGACTTCTTTAGCACTTTTCCTTTCCTTTGTTGTCTTGTCTCTTCTCTACAACTCAAAACAACAAGAAGAACAGTAAAAACCAAATAAGACTTCACTATAACCATAAGAAAACTCACATCTAAAGCATGAATCCTTACCTTAGGATGCTTTAGATGAAATCTCTACTCAAAATTACTCAAAAGCTCTCTTAAATCCCTTAGAAATCTTGGAAGATTGGATGGAGAAATTGAGAGAAATTAGGCAAATGGAAGAGGCGGTGGAATGGATGGACTAAAGGGTTTCTCTACACTTGACTCTTTTTAGCTCATATTATAAGCATCATTTCCCATTTTGCCCTTGCCCTTCCTTAGAAATTCCATCTACATCCTTTGATTCTTTTCAAATACACCCCCCATCCAAACACAATCTCTACTCAATTTCCTTACATTTTACTCCCCATTTTTCCTACTAATTAGGGGTAGAATGGTCATTGTGCCCCAAAAGAAGAATTCTCTAGAAAACTTAAGAAACTTGTTATTAGGCTCGTCGCCGCGGCGAAGCACTTTCCATCGCCCCGGCGAAACAGGGCAGAACCTACCCGTGGGTGCAACTCCTCCTCGCCGCGGCGAAGCTTCTTCTTCGCCCCGGCGAAGATTGGATTTCCCAAATTCAACCAATTTCAAGGCAACCATTCAACCAACTCAACATACCAACTAACCATGACAACAAACAAATTCAATTGAAACTGAAACCGAAACAGTAAATTTTAACTAATACAGCAAATCTTAAGTACGTACCTCAAGTGGGATATTACAATTATGAAGTCATAACATCAAAACGATAGCGTTTTGATGTCAACTTTTACTTCTTACAAAATGCCCCCCTGTATCAACTTCTACAACCTTACAAAGTGCACCCTATATCATTATGCTATACTAATAGACCTATAGGAAGAGCTTAATGAAATTAGCATAAGTGATCGATACATATGAATAAGAATTGGTGCGAAATCTATGCCCTAGGTCTAGTCATCTTGCTTTAAACCCAAAGATTTATTTTAATCAGATTTCTTTAATTTCAATTGTTTTTTTTTTTTTTTTTAATTTAGGTTTTCCTTGATACAATTTGGATTAGTCAAATAGTAATAGGATAGTTTAATTGGTAATTGATAATAGTAATTCCCTTGGGTTCGATATCCGTACTCATACACTTTATTACTTGCACGATTTCATACACTTGTGAAAATCCACAACACATACCACTATCTAATTAAAGTATTATTAGTTATGATTTATCACTCTCCCACTTTAGTTAAAAGAAAAGCTAACACTTTTAACCCCTTGGTGTGTGGCCGAATGACAAGACTTCTAAGTGGATTACCTAGAGGTCTTGTGTTCGAGTCTCACAAAGTGGTCACCTACCATATTTGTGACTTATTTGACCCATTACCCTTATAGAGTGTTTAATGGACCCTGTAGATTAATTGAGGTGCACGCAAGTTGGCTCGGACATCCCGATTACCCAAAAGAGATTAATTAAGGTGCACGCAAGCTGACGTTATCCAAAAAATAAAAATAAAGAAAAAAAATAAAGACTATTCCTACTTTTACAAGGACAAAACTAAACCCCAAGTGAATGCTGAAGCTTAGTTACTTTCGAAAAATAAGTCAGGCCCCGCAAATGTTCTCTTTAATTAAAAATTTACTAAAAAAAAAAAAAAAAAAACCTTAAAAGGCCCTTTAATTATAATATAGCTATATGTGTAGATCTAGGTGAATCTAATATAGTCGCTAGTTTGAAAAATCCAATGCTCTCATTTAGAGGTTGCATGATTGATTTATTGAGCCTACAGAATACCTACAAAATCAAACCAATAGACGTCCTCAGAGAAGATTAAATGTTATGCAAGTTGAAGTTTCTGCATCAAAAAGATTAAATGTTGATTTATTAGCTAGCTCAAAGCCTTATTTCCAAAATTTTTGAATATATATATGAGATTTCTTCTCTAGCACAATATATCCTTATTTCCAAAATTTCTTCATAGCAAATAAAGGGAAAAAAATAATATCAGAAAATTAATACTTCAAAGAGATTAAATATGAGGACTTTATCTGGTTGTACAGGAAACAATGGAACTCAATGCTATGGCTGATATGAGGTTTGCTTCAATTTTCATTCCAACATCTAATTACGGGTTTTCAAGTACTGTGTAACTCTAATGTGGAGTTTTATTTCTCAAATCTCTCTTAACAATTAAATTAAGAGTGATAAGTTAGTGTCTAAAATTAAGTAAAAAGCTTATACCTTGACATTCTTATCAATTGATCTTAATTACTGAGCTTGTAAATTAATGTAACTTTAACAAGTCGAGACTATCATTAATTATTCAAGGAAGCATGAAGAAGTTTCTAAAAATAATTTTATTTTTAGCGCACTAAAAATGAAAAGCTACTGGGAGCTACGAAGAAATTTTTGAATGACTACGTGACATGGAGATTAAAATAAAGGACTGTATCTTGTTTTTGTGGGATTATTTAAGTGTAACGAAATTCCGTGCGACATGGCTATGGAAGTTCTCTTGGTTTCTATTATTCCAATTCGACATCAAACTACAGTTTTTTCTGTTAAAATGTTAATTTATGATCGTGGTGTAAAATTCTATTTCTTAATTCTCTCTTAACCTTTAGATGACGATTATATGAAGCGTGGTTAGTCAAAAATCTCGTGATTGGTTCCTAAGATTTTCCAATGTTATGTTCAGGTAAAATTTTCTTTAGATAAAATTCTAAAGCAAGTTGCAAGAGTATGCAAACTCGGTCATTAACAGACAGTATGAGCTTCAATAGAGAAACAAGAAAGAGAAAGTCAATCAACTTGAGCGCAAGTGATGTTTGATGAAGGAGTGTGAGAGACACAGCCTAGCATGTGCTAGATGAATGCTAATTACAAGGCTTTACTGATGCAAACTGGATAGGTTGTTTTGATGATCATTGTGAAAAACCAAAAATAAATAAATACATAACTGCTGGGCGTTTATTTTTAATTTCAATTTCAAATTACAATTTTTATCTAAAAATCTTAATTTATTATTTTAGTGTAGAGTACTATTTCTTAATGTTAATGTGTGATTACAGTGTAGAGTTTTATTTCTCAATTCTATCTCAACTTTCAAATTATAATTAAATGAAGGATGGTCATAAAGTACAAACTCAAGTTACAGTTACTTGACGGAATTGATAACCCTTCTTAATTAATACTTAGTTAATTTACTCTCTAATTAGTTTGAGAAGATCGAAGTAGCCACTTTCTTCCCGTAGAAGGGATCACATTAATTAATTATTATGCACTAGTTAGAGAGTAAATTAATAATCTAATATATATAAGATTATTAATTTACTCTCTAATTAGTTGCTGACTTATAATTTTATGCGTGTTCTTATAACAACATACATATACTATTTCATCAAGCGTATTCTTTTGATACATATGTTGATTGGTTCATTAAGATTTTCCAAGTTTTAACTTAGGAAAAATCTTTCATCACTTAATATTAACGTACATATATACAATGGCTACATGTATTAGTCTATAAGCTTCAATTGAGAAGCAAGAAAAAGGAATGCAAAACTAAGAAGCAAGAAATTAAGAAAGAGAATATCAATCTAGTTTACCAGAAGTGGCATATGAGGAAGGAGTGTAAATTAATGCTAATTAGGAGTGTTTGATTAATTAGTCTAGGTAATGGTAGATGTTATTATTGAGTAGCAAAGTACAAATTTTTGAGTGTATATATTTATACAAGTCTTTTGTTTATATAATTAGTTAAAAGGCTGATTTTATTCAACAGCGTAAGAATGATGTAATTATATAATCAATTAAACTTATGTCGTGTTGAACCGATACCAAATCCATAAAATTAATTATAGAAGATAACGTGTTAAAGAAGATAAAATTAGTTTTATTCAACTTGAGTTTCTGCATGTACACAAATCACCCATTTTTCTCCTATAAAACCCCATGCAAAAAGCCTACAAAATCCATCACTCGCATTCGCATTCTCAAGCTCTAAACTTTCGAAAACCCTAAACAGTTTTAACTTCTCTCCAATGGCTTCTTCCAAGGCAGTTGTTATTTCAACTACTCTCCTCTTCAGCGCTTTGTTGATCTCCCTCATCCCATCCTCATCAGCTGCGACCGTCAACGCTACGCTTGGTGTATGTATTCCTGTCTTTGTGGGTTATCCACCAATCACTGGTTGCTGCTCTATCCTCGGCACAAGTACAAATGTAACTGCGACCATTTGCCAAGCCTATAATGCCCTCCCACCTTTTTTGAAAGCTGTGGTCAATGCCAATGTGACGTTGAGTTTATTGTCCGGTTGCAGGAATGTTAACATTACGACTAATATCAACACATGCATTTGAAAGTCTACTCAATTTACCATCGATCTTCACCTCGCCACGTACTACATATATTTAGGGTTGGTATCCTATAGGCCTAGTAATGTTATCAGGTAATAAGACTTATTAAATATATGGTCGACAATGTTTGATTATGTATCAGGAAGAGTTTGATTATTAGACCTATACATATATAAGAATGCCCCATACAAATAAAAATGTACACTAGCAACTCTATGATGGAAGGGAGGTTTTTTTATAAGCTTTCTTGCTTGTCATACGTAGCTTCTGATATTATAATGTTATAATAATTTGAGATCGATGGATATTTTAAAATTTGTTCATAGCATGACGTTATAATTATTATAATAATAAAAAACAACAACAACAATAATAATAGTAACAATAACAACAACAACAACAATAATAATAATTATTATTATTATTATTATTATTATGGATGGGGTATTGGCTCAGTATATAGAAGGTTCATTCCTATTATCTTTGTTTTCTTTCTTTTACTTTTAATTTGTATTTCTGCTTTATATATAGAGCATTCAGTAAGCCCTCTCCCCTAATTTGTATGTTGTTAAGCCAAAAAGAGCCTTTCTTGGATCTAATACGACAATTATGACATCTTAATTTTAGATCCTTTAAAAATAAAACATAATTTAACGAAAAGATGACTAAAAGACTACCAAAAAATTTAGATTTTTTTTTTTTTTCCTTATGAATTATCAATTTATCTTGGTACAATAAAGTGGCAAAAGGAGTTTAAGTGTTGAACTCCTTTAAGTTTATATCAAAATGAAAGTTTAAAGGGGACAAAACACAATAAATAAAAATAGGCAATAAGCTCTAACTAGTTTAAAATGTAGAAGTATTCGTAATATCGTAATTGCCACTCTTTCTCAGGCAGTGCAAGTAGTACACTCCTATTATATATTTTATATTAGAATGGTGTCATTGGGATCACATGTTTTATCTAATAAGACCCCCACTAATGAACTTTACTAAAAAATTTAAAAAATATTATGATTTCTATACATGTCTCAATTAATTCCAATATTATCACTTTCATTTTTTAAGAAAATTATAATTTATATTTTCCCTTTCATTTCCAATTTTTTTTCACTTTTAGTGTTCATTATATTGGACTACATCTTTATTAAAAAATCATTTGAATTATCTATTAATAAGTTGTGGGTGCGGAGCCACCAGTAGCCTTCCCTAGCCTACGAGCGGCTCTTTATTACTCTATACCATTTCAAGCTTCAAAGAAATAGTCAACTTTCCAATTTAGGGGTGAGCACGGGTAGCGGGTAGTAGGCCAAGGAGGGGTAAGAAGCTGGTTAATTTGGAGGAACCGAAGGCCAGGGGTAAGAAGCTGAAGGCTGGGCCGGAAGGCCGGAAGGCCGAAACCTACCAGCAACTCCGCTGTGCGGGTGGGTAGGTTCCGATTCCAATTTTTTGGAACCGCTACTGTGCGGTTTCGGTTCCGGTTCTTGCATGTGGAGGAACCGGAAGAACCGGAACCTGTAAAAAGGGTACCCTGTTTGGAACCTGTTTTGGAACTTGTTTGGAACCTATTTTGGAACCTATTTTGGAACCTATTTGGAACCTGCTTTGGAACCTGTTTTGGAACCTGTTTGGAACCTGTTTTGGAACCTATTTAGAACCTACTTTGGAACCTCTTTGGAACCTGTTTTTGGAACCTGTTTTGGAACCTGTTTTGGAACCTGTTTTTGGAACCTGTTTAGAACCTATTTTGGAACCTGGACTATAATAAAATATTTGTGAAATGTAAATAATGGGGGAGTTTCTATTATTTTACATATAAAAAAATTTAAAATAGAAAAAGTTAAATTTTTAGAATAACCTAATTAAATAAATATACGAATACAATTATACTTATTACATATAAATTACACCATATTAAAAGCTTTAATATATTATAATACATTAATATTAAATTTTTGATCAATTAAGTGAATAATTGGAATTATGATCCAATTAAAAGTGTTTTACATTTTTAATGTTATTAAAAGAATTATTTTTGAATAAAATAGTATATTTGATTGAGTAATAATATATTTAGTTATTTACTTCAATTATCAAGTTCTAAGTATATCTCTAATAAATTAGTAATTAATTAATTATATATGATAAATTGATAAACATTAATCAATTTAATTACTAGTTAAATATCATACTTAATCAATTATAATATTACATTATAGTTAAATGATTACTTAATTAATTATAATTTTATAACATTACTTAATTGATTTATAGTATAATTAATTATAGCATTACATTAATTGATTACTACTTAATTAATTGACTTATAAGTTATAACATAATTAAATAGTTAATTAATTGACTTATAATTAGAAATTAAATTAATTGTAGCATTACGTTATAGATTTATAGTATAATTACTTAATCAATTATAACATTTTATTATAAATATTAGTACAAACTTTATTAAATGATTAAAAAATTAATTAATTATAATATTATATTAAAAATTTATAGTATGATTACTTAATAGTTAATTCACTATAACATTACATTATAGTATGATTATATAATTAATTATAACATTACATAATTAAATAATTACTTAATTGATTATGTCATTATATTATAAATATTAGTAAGTACTAATTTACTACATAAACATTAGCATAATACTTAATTAAATGATAAGAAATTTAATTAATTATAACATTACCTTATAAACATTTCATTATAAACATTAATTAAGCATTACATTATAGTTAAATAATTACTCAATTAAATTATAATATTATTATATTACATTATATATCATGATCACTTACTTAATTATAGCATTACATAGTTAAATGATTACATAATTACATAATTAGTTATGAATTTATAACATTACATTATAAACATTAGTAATTTACTAATTTACTATATTATTACATTACTTAATTAAACGATTAAAAATTTAATTAATTATAACATTACCTTATATATTTATAATATAATTACTTAATCAATTATAACATTCCATTATAAACATTAGTATATTAATCAAATGATTTGAAATTTAATTAATTATAATATTAAATTATAGATTTATAGTATGATTACTTAATTCATTATAACATTACATTTTACTATTATAGTATGATCATATAATTAATATAACAATACATAATTAAATGATTAATTAATTGATTATGAGTTATGATATTATGTTTTAAACATTAGTAATTACTAATTTACTACATAAACATTAGCACAATACTTAATTAAATGATAAGAAATTTAATTAATTATAACATTACCTTATAAACATTAATTAAACATTACATTATAGTTAAATAATTACTCAATTAAATTATAATATTATTATATTACATTATATATCATGATCACTTACTTAATTATAGCATTACATAGTTACATAATTACTTAATTAGTTATGAATTTATAACATTACATTATAAACATTAGTAGTTTACTATATTATTACATTACTTAATTAAACCATTAAAAATTTAATTAATTATAACATTACCTTATATATTTATAATATAATTACTTAATCAATTATAACATTCCATTATAAACATTAGTATATTAATCAAATGATTTGAAATTTAATTAATTATAATATTAAATTATAGATTTATAGTATGATTACTTAATTCATTATAACATTACATTATATTATTATAGTATGATCATATAATTAATATAACATTACATAATTAAATGATTACTTAATTGATTATGAGTTATGATATTATGTTTTAAACATTAGTAATTACTAATTTACTACATAAACATTAGCACAATACTTAATTAAATGATAAGAAATTTAATTAATTATAACATTACCTTATAAACATTAATTAAACATTACATTATAGTTAAATAATTACTCAATTAAATTATAATATTATTATATTACATTATATATCATGATCACTTACTTAATTATAGCATTACATAGTTACATAATTACTTAATTAGTTATGAATTTATAACATTACATTATAAACATTAGTAATTTACTAATTTATTATAT
This sequence comes from Pistacia integerrima, assembly GCA_026225825.1. Lineage (NCBI taxonomy): Eukaryota > Viridiplantae > Streptophyta > Magnoliopsida > Sapindales > Anacardiaceae > Pistacia > Pistacia integerrima. The sequence continues at coordinate 7,859,301 of CM047746.1, read as the reverse complement.
TATTACATTACTTAATTAAACGATTAAAAATTTAATTAATTATAACATTACCTTATATATTTATAATATGATTACTTAATCAATTATAACATTGCATTATAAACATTAGTATATTAATCAAATAATTTGAAATTTAATTAATTATAATATTAAATTATAGATTTATAGTATGATTACTTATTTCATTATAACATTACATTATACTATTATAGTATGATCATATAATTAATATAACATTACATAATTGATTGATTACTTAATTGATTATGAGTTATGATATTATGTTTTAAACATTAGTAATTACTAATTTACTACATAAACATTAGCACAATACTTAATTAAATGATAAGAAATTTAATTAATTATAACATTACCTTATAAACATTTCATTATAAACATTAATTAAACATTAATTAATGTTAAATAATTACTCAATTAAATTATAATATTATTATATTACATTATATTTGTTAGGAAACGACCCGGTTGCGCAGCGGAAAACAAAAATTTTACAACCACGGATCGTTCCTTAGAACCCAAAATCAAGGCATAGATTTTACAATTTATGCATAATTAGAATCTGCAGAAAAATATAAATCCAAAGGTTTAGATTCATACCCACGTTTGGAGGCTCCACCAATGTTGTCTCTGAATGTGTTTGCTACCGATCCAAGTGTAGGATCGAACCGTAGAGGTCCACACGAAGACAATCAACAAGAACCAAGGAGGGATTTGCTAGATCCTCCTTGGCCTTAAGAAAATCAAGAAGAAAAAATCAGTATTTGATTTTTTCAATCAAAAAGATGAAAGTGGCGTGGGAATGAGTGTCAAAGGGGCTGCTGTGTGTGTTTGTTTTAAAGGCAAAAATTAATTAACAAATCACACAAATACTATTCCTTTTATAGGCAAACCAAGTTGCCCTATTCCCACATGGAATGGGCTTGGGCTCCAACCCAAACACCCCATGTTGCCAAACACTCCCAATTTGATATTTTAATTTAATTCATCATTATCTTAATTAAAATCAATTAATATTTAATTAACATTTAATCAATAATGATGATTTAATTAAATATGTGCGAACACACATTTAACCGTAATTTCACTTATTTAATTTCTTTAACAAATTAAATAAAAAGGCTACGACCTCAGCAAATTTAATTGCATTGTGAAATTACCAAAATACCCCTTCACCCAAAAAGACGAAAACGCCCTTCTTTCTTCTTGGCTCTTAAATTATCTTCTATGTGTGTGACCCATAGGCTCCTCATCATACCGGTAGTGTATAGTATCGGGATTAACACCAATTAATCGTCTCACTAATACACAGACCAAGATTGGCCCCTAGCAAGGCATCATGGCCACCCGATAGATTCGAATTCAGCAAAGTAGCTACCTGTCAACGATATGGTTACCGTACAATACGATCCTTTCATCATTCGTTCTCTCGGACGAGGACGAAGGCATAGAAATAGTGTCAACCTTCGGTTACTCTCGATATTATATATATTCGGTTTGGACCAATGACCCGTATTATAACTGGATAGAGCAACAACTCAATCCCACGTGGCCCACGCTTTTAGTGTCATTACCATATACTGAATTGCGCCGTGAGATAACTTCTCCCGTACCCGGGAGTGATGAATCCTTTGTCAATCCACCATAGTCTTGATACACTCCTTGATATAGCCAATCACCACCGTCTTGCGATCTGCGAATAGTTGCGTTAGGCTAGTATCAAATCGTACCAATCGGTGCACAAGGCACTCGGTGATCTCAAGTCCAAGGATCACATGCACCACCATTCGTTAGAGGATTTGTTCCATAGACAACCGGGGTTACCATCCATATGGAATCCTCTGGTGGGTCAGTCCAGTGAACTTGCTACGGTATATCCGCCTACAACAAGCACCCATGTGTTGCACCAGGTTGTCACCAAACAACCTTGACAAGTGAGATCACTCACTGCCTTTCGACAGGGTCGTTCAACACTATGATAGCCTTACCGTATTATCTGTGCCCTTACTTACTTGCAATAATACTGGGCACAGGACGCCCTTTCAGAATGGCCACCATATGTGGTCATAGGGTTCTCACTATCAAGATTTGAAACACTTGATACCCTCGTCACGGTTCTACCATTCTAAGGACATATATCAATACATATTGCAATAATAATGATTTACGCGATATAGAATAAAATGCCTTTTATTATTGATTAATGAACATTATTACAAAGAGTCAATTCCACAATAATTGATTGGCTCTAGGGCATTTACTCTAACAATCTCCCACTTGCACTATAGCCAATCATTCATGTATTTAATACCAAATGATTTCAAGTGCCTTTCATGCTTCTGCTGCGACAGAGGCTTTGTAAGTGGATCTGCGAGATTGTCGTCAGTATGCACTTTACTAATCTGCACGTCTTTCCTCTCAACTATCTCTCTGATGAGATGGAATCGTCTGAGTATGTGTCGGACTTCTGATGAGACCGTGGTTCCCTAGCTTGAGCAATTGCTCCATTGTTGTCACAATATATGTCTATAGGATCAACAATAGTAGGAACCACACCAAGTTCAGTGACGAACTTCTTAATCCAGACTGCCTCCTTGGCCGCATCTGACAATGCAATATACTCAGCCTCCATTGTAGAGTCCGCTACAGTGCTTTGCTTGGAGCTCTTCCAGCTCTCTGCACCGCCATTGAGACAAAATACAAACCCTGATTGCGATCGATAATCGTCTTTATCTGTTTGGAAACTAGCATCACTGTATCCTCTTACAGTGAGCTCATCTTCCCCTCCATAAACCAAGAACATATCCTTAGTCCTCTTCAAGTACTTAAGAATGTTCTTGACCATCCAGTGACGCTCACTGGATCTGATTGATATCTACTACAAGTGCTCAAAGCACATGAGACATCAATCCGAGTACATAGCATGGCATACATGATGGATCCAATTGCTGATGCATATGGGATCCTCTTCATCCTATCTCTCTCATCTTGTGTTTTAGGACACAATTCCTTAGAGATAAACACCATGTGACATCGGAAGAAATCCTTTCTTGGATTCTTCCATACTGAATCGTTTCAGTACTTTGTCAATATACGCACTCTGACTTAGGCCAAGCAACCTACGCGATCTATCACGATAGATCTTTATACCAAGGATGTAGGCTGCTTCCCCTAAGTCTTTCATGGAGAAGCACTTGGATAACCAAGTCTTTACCGACTGCAAGTTCGGTATATCATTCCCGATCAGAAGTATGTCATCGACATACAACACTAGGAATGCTACTGCGCTCCCACTCACTTTCTTGTAAACACAGGGCTCATCTTCATTTTTGATAAAACCGAATTCTTTTATGGCCTCATCAAAACGAATGTTCCAACTCCTTGAAGCTTGCTTGAGACCATAAATGGATCTCTGCAACTTGCATACCTTATTAGCTTGACTATCAAGAACGAAACCATCAGGTTGTGTCATATACACATCCTCCTCAAGGTTTCCGTTCAGGAAAGCAGTTTTGACATCCATTTGCCAAATCTCATAGTCATGATATGCAGCAATTGCAAGCATAATCCGGATGGATTTAATCATGGCAACCGGCGAAAAGGTTTCTTCATAGTCAATGCCATGAATTTGTTTGAAACCTTTGGCAACCAGCCGTGCTTTATAGGTATGCACGTTGCCATCCATGTCAGTCTTCTTCTTGAAGACCCATTTACACCCTATAGGTTTTACCCTCCCTGGTGGTTCCACCGAGACCACACTTGGTTTTGGTACATGGAGTCCATCTCAGATTTCATGGCTTCAAGCCATTTAATGGAATCTGGATCCAATATAGCGTCTTCGTAGGTTCTGGGTTCATCGTCTTGATAGACTAGTATGTCACCATGTTGAGTCACGAGATAACCGTATCTCTCGGGCTCATGGCGTACTCTCCCGATCTACGTAGCTCCCTGTGCTACCTGAGGCGGTTCACTTTGATCCACAATTTGTGGAGTAACCTCCTCATGATGCTCAACCACTCCTTGTGGCACATCATCCCGTCCTTCGTCTAGTATATCTTGTGGTTCTAGAACTTCATCGAGTTCTACTTTTCTCCCACTAGTACTTCTTAGAAAATGTTCCTTTTCTAGGAAGACACCAGATCGAGCAACAAAGATTTTGCGCTCTTCTGGGTTGTAGAAATGGTATCCTTTGGTCTCCTTTGGATACCCCACAAATATACATTTACAGGATTTTGGGCCCAGCTTGTTCGAAGTCAATTTCTTAACATAAGCTTCGCAACCCCAAATCCTTAGATAAGACAAGTTGGGCTTTCGCCCAATCCATAGCTCATATGGAGTCTTATCTACAGACTTTGACGGCACACGGTTTAAAACGTGAGTCGCAGTCTCTGAGGGCATAACCCCGAGCGATGCGGGTAAATCACTAAAACTCGTCATGGACCTAACCATGTCAAGTAAGGTCCTATTCCTCATTTCTGACACTCCATTGTGTTGGGGTGTATAAGGAGGGGTGAGTTGTGATACTATCCCACATTCCTTCAGGTACTCAGAAAACCCCGAGCTTAAGTATTCACCTCCTCGATCCGAGAAGAGCTTTAATACTTTTGCCCAACATATTCGTACTTCATTCCCTGAATTCCTTGAATTTATCAAAGGCTTGATTTATGTCTCATAAGGTAGACATAACCATATCTCTTGAAATCATCAGATAAATGTGATGAAGTATGAATATCCACCTCGGCTTCAATTGTTAGTGGACCACATACATCACTATGGATGATGCCTACTGATTCGTAGTCCCTTTCACCTTTTCCCCTGTGAAAGGAGACTTGGTCATCTTGCCTAAAAGGCATGACTCGCATACCTCAAATGACTGAAAGTCAAAAGGGGCCAAAACTCCATCCCTTTGAAGTTTTGCAATGCGAGTCTTATTAACATGACACAATCTATAATGCCAGAGATATGTTTGGTTTTGATCGCTATGTTTAGCTTTCTTGGTTTCAATATTGAGAATATCTTTATTGCTTAAATCAAGAACATATAATCCATTATATAACCTTGCAATTCCAAATAGAATACCATTCAAACTAAAGGACAACAATCCATTAGATATCTCAAAATGATACCCCATATTATCCAAAACGGATACTGAAATAATATTTCTAGAAATAGAAGGTACGTGATAACAAGCTTATGTAGTTCCAACAATAAGCCCGTAGGCAAAGATAAACAATAAGTCCCTACAGCTAATGCAGCCACATGTGCTCCATTTCCAACTCGTAGGTCCACCTCTCCCTTGGCGAGCACTCTACTCTGCCTTAGTCCCTGCACATCAGTACAAATGTGAGTACCACATCCTGTGTCCATGACCCAAGATGTTGAGGGAGAGAAGTTAATCTCAATCATGAAAGTACCTGAAGTCGTAGTCTCTGACTTCTTCTTGCTTGCGAGGAAAGCCTTGCAGTGTTTCCTCCAGGCAAACTTGCCACAAAAGAAGCAGACTACCTTGCCCTTTCCTATGCCACTCTCAGGCCCAAGAGCAACCTGTCCTTTGGGCTTGGGCTTGGGTTTGGCCTTGGCCTTACCCTTGCCGTTACCCTTTGCTTTACTGGCAGTAACCAGTAAAACAGGCTTGGACTTTTTCAAGTCCTGCTCTGCAGTCCTCAGCATGTTCAGAAGTTCTGACAGGGTTTTCTCCATCGTGTTCATATTGAAATTCATTATGAACGGAGCATATGAGTCAGGCAAGGATTGCAGAATTAAATCCATTTGTAATTCTGCATCCAAGCCACATCCCAAAGTCTCAAGCCTCTCATGTGCTCGATCATCTTGAGCACATGAGGACCAACTTGGGCACCCTCGGTCAGACGACTCCCTAAACAGTGCTTTTGACACCTTGTACCTCTCATGTCGAGCATTTGTTTCATAAAGCTCCTTGAGGTGTAGAATTATGGAAGATGCATCCATATTCTCATGCTGCTTTTGCAGCATAGGTGTCATCGATGCTAACATCAAGCATTGTACGCTATCAACATCATCAAGGAACTTTTGATAAGTTTCCTTAACTTCCTGAGTGGCATCAGGATCAGGCTCACCATGTATGGCTTTTCAAGGATATACAATTTCTTTTCGACTTAAGTATAATCCGTAAATTACGATACGCCGAGAAATTGGATCCATCCAACCTATTTTCTTTTTCGATTATCGGTCGCAGGTTCATAATGCTCATTTTCGGTGAATCTACAATTGCAGAAAAGATAAAGTTATTATAAAGTTCATTGTTATTTAATAAGGTCTTTTATTAAACGATGCTCCCACTATTTTACTCAAGCCAATAGCCCTCACTATTAACTCGGGAAAGCCCGTTGGCTTTCCTAGTGGACCGAGATCCCATCCTGCCCATTTCAAACCTTCGCTTTGGCGAACAAGCCAAAATGGGTTGATTAGGTAGGCCAACAAACTTAATCCACACCAATTGATAGCTCCCACTATCAACCTCAAATGTGAAAAAGCCAACAAGCCAATCACACAATTCAATGGCTCTAACCATTGTCCTCAAGTGTGATTCTCAGTATCGAGAGTGGACACTACATGTCACCATGTACACATAATATGTGTACCGTCTACTATGCCTATGACGCTTTATCAATCCGGTTCGCTTTGGATTTGGCGAACAAGCAAAACCGTCATTTTAAGTCGACCCTCCCATCACCATTAAGGAAAACTCCAATGAATTTTAACCTCCCATTGGTAGAAGTGTACCCTTCGCTTTGGCGAACAAGGTTTCGACGAACAGTGTTTTGATTAAAACCATGGTGATGGAAGGCATTCGTGACTTAATATACTTATTTGAAGGGTTTGTTATTTAATGTCTCATCAGATTATTATCTTTGTTAGAATGACATTGTTTGGCATGTTATTCAACATTCAACCTTAGCATGCATTCTAAACAAAATATTAAACGTGCCGGTACATGGCCTAACTAAAACCGATCTCCTCGAGCCTAGAGGGATCGGTGGGTCACCTAGGGATCCTGTAACAAATATCTTGAGTCTTCAAGTATGGTTGCCTCGTCCTTCGCTTCGTCTCCAGGTACATTACATAAACATCATTCTAAATTTACAATAAAATTAATATTAAACTAATTTTACATCAACAAATTTAGAAACCTCGATTTACATTCGAGGGGAATGAGATGAGAAAAGAATGTACATTAAAGAAGAAGAGAAGGCAGACACGCAGCCCTATTTAAAAATATTATAGCCATACATACCCAAAATAATTTAAAACATTCACCCTTAGGTCTAAGGCTCATGTACCGCGCACCATGCAATATACAAACAAGTACAAAGCATACATTTCAAAAACAATCAATTTTTGAATTGGGTGGGTTAATTAATTAATTACCCTCTTAAATGTGCAGAATGTATATTGGCTTTATAGGTTATTAAAAACTGCAGATTAGTCCCTTTGCAAAAAAAATACAGAATTGAAAAGTACATCCTTCGCCGCGGCGAAGGTTTTATCTTCGCCACGGCGAGGATTTACAGTATGCATTTCGCTCTGGCATACTTCGCCGCGGCGAGGATTTAAATTAGGTCTAGCCGCCACATACTTCCGCCGGCGAAACGTCTCGAGGCCCAGCTGCCGCGGCGAAACCTGGAAATCCCCAATTCCTACAGTTCGCGTTTTTGCAGTTTTTTGTGTATAAACACTAATCCAAATCAAATCAAACGCACATACGTTCAACCAGGATATTAACCAACCAATATAACAATCATCAACACATTATTAAACCAGTTTATCATTTGAATCACTCATTCAATCATGGATTAACAGATTTTGCAGATTTTTCAAAAACTGGGTTTTTCATGGCAGATTCATCAAGGCAGCATGTTATCAACAAATACATGTATCAACCATTCAATAACTGTAAATCTAGTACCCTAGGCTCTGATACCACTGTAAGGAAACGACCCGGTTGCGCATCGGAAAACAAAAATTTTACAACCACGGATCATTCCTTAGAACCCAAAATCAGGGCATAGATTTTATAAGTTTATGCATAATATGAATCTCAGAAAAATAAAAATAAATCCAAGGTTTAGATTCATACCCACGTTTGGAGGCTCCACTAATGTTGTCTCTGAATGTGTTTGCTACCGATCAAGTGTAGGATCGAACCAAGAAGGTCCACACGAAGACAACCACCAAGAACCAAGGAGGGATTTGCTAGATCCTCCTTGGCCTTAAGAAAATCAAGAAGAACAAAAGAAAAGTTTGATTTTTCAATCAAAGATGAAAGTGGCGTGGGAATGAGTGTCAAAGGGATCTGTGTGTGTTTGTTTTTAAAAGGAAAAAATTCATTAATAAATCACACAAACACTATTCCTTTTATAGGCAAACCAAGTTGCCCTATTCCCACATGGAATGGGCTTGGGCTCCAACCCAAACACCCCATGTTGCCAAACACTCCCAATTTGATATTTTAATTTAATTCATCATTATCTTAATTAAAATCAATTAATATTTAATTAACATTTAACAATAATGATGATTTAATTAAATATGTGCGAACACACATTTAACCGTAATTTCACTTATTTAATTTTTAACAAATTAAATAAAAAGGCTACGACCTCAGCAAATTTAATTGCATTGTGAAATTACCAAAATACCCCTTTCGCCTAAAAAAGACGAAACGCCCTTCTTCTTTCTTCTTGGCTCTTAAATTATCTTCTATGTGTGTGACCCATAGGCTCCTCATCATACCGGTAGTGTATAGTATCGTGATTAACACCAATTAATCGTCTCACTAATACCACAGACCAAGATTGGCCCCCTAGCAAGGCATCATGGCCACCCGATAGATTCGGATTCAACAAAGTAGCTACTGTCAACGATATGGTTACCGCTATACGATCCTTTCATCATACCTTATCTCGACGAGACGAAGGCATAGAAATAGTGTCAACCTTCGGTTACTCTCGATATTATATATTCAGTTTATGGACCAATGACCCGTATTATAATCTGGATAGAGCAACAACTCAATCCCACTGTGGCCACAGTTTTAGTGTCATTGCCATATACTGAATTGCGCCGTGAGATAACTTCTCCCGTACCCGGGAGTGATGAATCCTTTGTCAATCCACCATAGTCTTGATACACTCTTTGATATAGCCAATCACCACCGTCTTGTGACTCTGAATAGAAGCTGCGTTAGGCTAGTGTCAAAGCGTACCAATCGGTGCACAAGGCACTCCGGTGATCTCAAGTCTAAGGATCACATAAACCACCATTCGTTAGAGGATTTGTTCCATAGACACTGGGGTTACCATCCATATGGAATCCTCTCGGTGGGTCGAGGTGAACTTGCTGCGGTATATCCGCCTACAACAAGCACCCATGTGTTGCACCGGGAGGTTGTCACCAAACAACCTTGACAAGTGAGACACCACGCCTTTCGACAGGTGGTCATTCAACACTATGATAGCCTTACCGTATTATCGTGCCCTTACTTGAGAATATCGGGGCTACGGACGTTTCTAGAATGGCCACCATATGTGCTCATAGGGTTCTCACTATCAAGATTTGAAACACTTGATACCCTCGTCACGGTTCTACCATTCTAAGGACATATATCAATACATATTGCAATAATAATGATTTACGCGATATAGAATAAAATGCCTTTTATTATTGATTAATGAACATTATTACAAAGAGTCAATTCTACAATAATTGATTGGCTCTAGGGCATCTACTCTAACATGCAATGACTCTGAGAAGTGGCAAGAAAGTGGAAGAACCAAAGCTGAACATTCCAAGTGTAGCAAAGGAAGCAGAGATTGAAGATGAAATTGAGAAAGAAAAGGCTACAACTGAATCAAAGGTAATTCCTAACCCTTCAATTCAACTTCAATCTAATACTTTACCTTTTCCTAGCAAATTTGCGAAGTCAAAGAAATAAGAGAAGGATAAAGAAATTTTGGAGATGTTTTGCAAGGTGGAAGTGAATATACCTCTATTGGATGCAATTAAACAAGTGCCAAGGTATGCGAAATTTCTTAAGGAGCTATGCACTAATAAGCGGAAGTTGAACGGTGATGAGAAGATAATAATGGGAGAAAATGTGTCGGCAGTGTTCCAAATAAAGCTTCCTCCCAAGTGCAAGGATCCAGGTATGTTTACAATTCCTTGTAAGATTGGTAACACCAGAATTGAGAGAGCTATGGTAGATTTAGGAGCTTCGATTAATGTTATGCCAAGATCTATTTATGCTTCACTAAATCTAGGTCTGTGAAAAATACTGGTGTTATTATCCAATTGGCTGATCGCACTAATGCATACCCTGAAGGGGTAGTTGAAGATGTTCTTGTGCAGGTCAATGAGTTAGTATTTCCAGCTGATTTTTACATTCTGGATATGGATGATTCTTCGTCTCCTGACCCTGCACCTATCTTACTGGGAAGACCATTCCTAAATACAACTCGAACAAAAATAGATGTTCATGATGGTACCCTCACAATGGAATTTGATGGTGAAGTAATTCGTTTTAATATTTATGATGCCATGGAGTTGGGCTAACGACTTTAACCAAAGCGTGCTTGGGGAGGCAACCCAAGAATTGATTTGATTTTCTTTTCCCTTGACTTTAGTTTTTTTTAGTTTTGCCATTTTTTTTTTCTTTTTGTTTTATTTGCCTGTCTTTACATTTGGGTTTTACATTGGGGACAATGTAAGTTTTAAGTGTGGGGGAGAAGTTAGGCTTTAGGTGTTTGTTTATGTTAAGAAAAAAAAAAAAAAAAGAGTTTTTGTTTTTACGAAGGTTTATGCTTTAAGTCATGTCTTTGAATGTCTAGTGATGCATGAAATAATAACTTGACTTTGTGTTAAGCATATTCCTTGACTTAGGATGTTAGCAATATTTCATAAAATAGAGTTAATCATATTTGAATCTTTGTAGTTTTGAAACAATATGTCTTGAGAAGTTGGGTGAACCTGGTGACGAAGCATGATTGAGGAGTGTATAACAACCCTTAAAAGAAAGAAAAAAATTGTTTCTCTTAAGCTAGTCCTAAATTTGGGTTTAAGCAAATAGAAAAAAAAAAAAAAAAAAGGTATGTGGTGAGTCGAGATGGAGCGTAAAACGCACTCACTCATAAACACAACCATGAAATGAGATGGAGCATAAAATGCACTCATTTTTTTCCAAAAAAAAATAGAAGAAAAAATTTCTAGTTTGCTACCCAGTTTGTAGTAGTAAAGAGAAATAGTTGAGGAAAAGTTGAGGGGTGAGTTGTACATGAATTGGTTGTGATTAGTCTTCTTGTTTGCATTGGCTGATTAAGAGTAATTGTGGAAAATGATGAAGAGATACGAATGTCATTAACTCTACTTTATTTTATCTTTGTTGCTTCCTAAGCTAGGTATGAATATGCATGGATTAAATAGTGTTGCTTATGCATCACGATGGTGTTCTGGATATGACTTGAGTGTAGCTTTTTTTTAGTGTTTGAATTAGTTTGCCCGAGGACGCACAAAAGCTAAGTGTGGGGGAATTTGATAAGAGTGTAATTTATATATTTTTATTCCTTCCATATTATGTTTTTTGTTATGTTTTATGCCTAGTTGAGCTGATTAGAGCTTATTTTGTAAGTTTGGCATATTTGGATGGACTTTAGGAAATAATTGAGAAAAGATTAGGAAATTCCAGATTTTCCAGATTTTTCGTTATTCTGACCAGTGCTATGTTTTTTAGGTTTTTCAGGGAGCTAGATTCCTCAATTGCAAAAGTGTTCTTCAGAGAAATTAAAGTAGACGAATCAAGCTTTTCAGGAAGGTATTATGGGAAAGAATCCGAGTTCGTTTGGGTTCTCAGTAGTTGTTGCAAAGCCGGACCTGGAATCCTAGTCCTGGAAGGATTCCTTAGCTGAGTATTGAATCTTCGAACGGGCCTAACTGGAGCGTCAGATATCGAAAACGGGTGATTCAAAAACCCAGATTCATCTACACATCCTGGAATACAATTTTAATGAAGTGATGGAGCCCAGAAAATATCTTTTACATTGCGAGAATCCTGGTGCAAGCTGGAGACAAATTCTGGAATCCATATCTGATCAGATTTTATCAAATCTGGAAGTCTATCTTCTAAGAAACGTCTAGGAAAGAAATTCCGTGATTCTTGGGGAAGAATTAAGGAAAACACATGTTATTTAATTAGAATTTTTTAGGTTAAACGGGGGGAGGACAGTAGGGTTTTAATTGTTCAGAGTTTTTGCTTTCTAGATCAAGATGTGTGGCTAATTTTCTTCTTCAGTTCAAGGGGATTTTGAAGCCTAATTTCATGTCATTGGTGTAACTTAACCTCAGTAACATTGTTCTCAATCTCATTTTTATTAGAATTGTTTATGTTATTCTAATTTAATTGTCTGTGATTCTTGTTTGACTGATTTAGTTTTGGCACGCTAAATTGTTTAATCGGAATTTACATTAGAATTAGGAATTGTGATACGTAATCGTCCTTTTTCTATTCAACGAGTGACGCATGATGATAGCTGATTATGGACAAGTTTTTGGTCTATTGTCTTGAATAACATAACCTAAGTTAAATAATCCGAGCTTGCGTGATTGTTGCTTAGATTGATCTATTCTCCTAATTCTTAAGGCTGCCATTGAATTAAATCTGGAGAGCTTGTTCTAGGTTGTTCAAGGGTTAGTATCTACTCAAAGAGCTTGTTTCAATAGTGACAAAGCGAGGAGAATTCGGGTATGAGCTTGTTGTTTCCTAGGGATTACATAGTTCCATAATGCGAGATAGAAAGCAGTGTTACGGTTACTTTATGTCCAATGCATGTTTAGGTGGATATTGAACCAAGAACTGATTGTTTAACCTGATATTTTATTTCTCTGTTTTACTTTAGTTTGCCTTGATTACAAACCCCCTTTCATTACTGTTGTCAAGTTTAATGTTTAGAGTTTAATTTGCGTTTCTGTTGTTTTTATTGTTTTAGAATATAGAAATTAATCGAGTCATTCCCTGTGGGATCGACCTGTAACGCCCCACTTAAGGTACGTAGTTGTTGTTTCTTCCTTTACTCTTATTTAAGTTGGTTTTTGGTAATTTTGAGTGTTGTGTAGTATACTTGCCCTGAAATTGGTTGAAAACAGAAGAAGTTCGGTCTGTGTGCTTGCGGCGAAGAATCCTCGCCGCGGCGAGGTGTTGAAGCCACGGGAAGGCTGGCAGACGCTTTCGCGCGGCGGAGATTGCTTCGCCGCGGCGACAGGCCGATTAAAATGTTGGTTAAGTTTTAGATATTTTCTTCCCTAACGGTAATTTGACCATTCTACCCCTAATTAGTAGGAAAAGTGGGGAGTAAATTGTAAGGATTTTTCATGGAGAATATGTTGATATGGGGGTGAGTTTGTAATAAATCAAAGGATATAGATGGAATTCCCAAAGAAGAGTAAGGGTAAAATGGGAATGCTTTGGTGTAAATTTCATTAAAAGGAATTAGAATTAGAAAACCCCTCATTCTTCTTCTCAAAACGCAGCTCTCTATCTTTACTCCTCTCAACTTCTCTTCTCTTTTGTTCAAGGAATTCCAAGGGGTTTTTGAAGTGATTTGGGGTAGAAAAGCAACCTAAGACTTCCTAAGGTAAGGATTTCTACTTAAGTTGTGTGATTTGGGAGTTTTAACCTATATTGAAGTTTGAGGGTTTTTATTTATTTTTGATTAAGAGTAGAGGAAAAGTCAAGCAAAACAAGTGAAAGGAAGAGTTGGTGAAGTCTCTCCATAACAAAGTAAGTAAACCCCAACCCAAGTTGAGATTTAAGAATTCTCTTTATTAGGGTTTTGGTAGAAATGATGTATGTATGTGATATACATGTGATATGCCATGTATGGAGGTTTAAATAGAGATTTCTATGCTTTGTGAATGTTTAGACCTTGCAAATATGAGAAATGAGATGTTGGGTTGGAAAGGTAGTTTGAGATGGAATTGAAGGGGTATTGTGAATCCCTTTTTAGAAGTGTTTTGTTTGACAGGTTTTGTGGCTATGTGAAGGGGTTTTTCCCCATTTTGGATGGTTAGAAAAAGATTTAGACTCATTGCTATAGTAGAGTTTTATAGTGCACATGAGTTGTTTGATGAAATGCCAAATAGAGGTTTGAGTGTGAGTAATGAACCTTAATTCTTGCAACATTGCATGTTGGCATTTCATAAGTACATTAGTGGTGATGAACCATCCATAGGCACTAATTGTGCATTGAAAAGTGACCTAAGAAAGGGTAGGAAAATTGTGTATGCAATTACCCTATGAGTAGAGAGCTTGGTGGATGCAACTACTCTAAGAGTAGAGAGAATGCAAAATGCTAGAATAGAGTGAATTAGAAGAGTAGAATAGATGGGTCGATGCTTTGTGATCATCACCCGATAGTTATGGGAATCGGGTTGATGCTTTGTGATCACCACCCGAATAGCCCTTAGAGATGGGAGTCGATGCTTTGTGATCGTCACCCGATGAGTAGTAGAAATGGGTAGATGCTTTGTGACCCACTACCGGTTAGTTGTTAGATAAGTGGGTTGATGCTTTGTGATCATCATCCAACATTTAGTAGATGTGGGTTGATGCTTTGTGATCATCACCCGACAGTGACTAGAGACGGGTTAATGCTTGGTGATCGTTACCCAAAAGTCAGGAGAAACGGGTAGGTGCTAGGTGGTCTCCTCCCGATAATTAGAAAAAGAAAACCGAGTAGGTGCTTTGTGATCCCCACTCGGTAGTCACGAGAAGGGCGGGTTGGTGTTGTGTGAATTCCACCCGATAGTCATGAAGAGTGAGATGGTGCTCTGTGAACACCATCCGGCCGTACCTCCCGGTAAGATGAGGCCATCTTTGTTTCGTAGAGGACGAAATAGGATAAGGAAAGAATTAAGAGTTGTACATACGGGGACAGGGACAGGATAGAGGGGTTTTACTTGCCAGGCATTATTTTGTGCTCACCCCGTTATTTTCCTTTGTGGATGCGGGATCTAGGTGATGATGCGGTCAGGAGGGCGTCGGCAAGCGAAGAGAATAGCTACTTGTTTCCCTGTTTTGTCTTTTAAAGTGAATTTTTGTAAATCACACTCTGTGTATAAAAGACATATGATTAATAATGAAAAGAAAACTTTGGGCCCAATTTTCTATTGTCATTATGCATGCATTGTACTAGTTTTCAGCAGTTGTTACACGACCCTTGCTTGCCCTTTATACAATTCAATAGTTAGGTTAGTAAGGTTAATTAATTTGGTGCATTCGACACGCTACCAGCTTGCTTCAAACCATATAGAGCTTTCTTCAATATTAATACATGATCAGGTTCGTGAGGATCTTGAAAGCCAATCTGTTGTTCAACATATACTTATTCAGTGAGCATTCTATTCAAGAAGGCGCTTTTGACATCCATTTGAAATAATTTGATCTTGAGGCAGTAGGCAACAGATAGCAGCAACCAGATTGATTCAAGTCGAGCAATAGGGGTGAAGGTTTTATCAAAGTTGATTCCTTCAACTTGTGTATATCTTTGAGCTACAAGCCTAGCTTTGTTCCTAACAACATTACCAAATTCATCAGTTTTATTTTTGAAAACCCATTTGGTACCTATTATGTTGATTCCCTTTGGTCTTAGTACAAGTGTCCACACATCATTTCTTTCGAATTGTTCCCGTTCTTCTTGCATCGCCATAATCCAATTTTCATCTTCCAAAGCTTGTTTGGCATTCTTCGGTTCTACAAGAAAAACTTAACATAGATGGTTAATTTCATTTTGTTTTCTCCTTCTTTTACCCATTACCTCATTTGGATCTCTAATCACGGTTGAAGGTGGATGAGCTCTTTAAACCCATTTTGGTGGATCTTTTCTTCTTTGATTTCTCCTTTGAAGGTTTTCATCAGAAAGATCAACAACTAGCTCTATCCCCTCATTTTGCAATGATGAATCAGCAGATGATTCTTTGCATGGAGCAAAACCCATTCTGTAGCACCAATGGTAGGTGATAGCACATTTGTTGAAGGTTTAGGTTCAAGAGATTCAGCAGTGTTAATTCATACCATCTTGTGTAGGCACGCGAGGAACAAATATGTCATGAATTGTACATTCTTGAGAATATTTTGAAAAATCTTCTGCATCACTAACACACAACATTAATGGATTCTAAGACTTTTTTAGAACGCATGTTATAGATCCTAAATGTATGGCTATTGGAAGAATATCCAATAAAAAATCCTTCATCACTCCTAAAATCAAACTTACCGAGATTATGTCTATCATTCAAGATGTAACATTTCCATCCAAACACATGAAAATATGAGAGATCAGGTTTCTTGCCTTTCCACAGCTCATAGGGAGTTTGAACAGTAGCTTTTCTAAGGTAAACTCTGTTGGAAATATGATAGGGAGGCTTTTGGCATTAAGCATTACCCTAGCCATCTCTTGAAACACTCTGTTTTTCCTTTCCATAACACCATTTTATTGAGGTGTTTTTAATGCTGAAAATTCATGAAATATGCCCTGTAATTCACAAAAATTAGCAAAATCAGCATTCTCAAATTCCTTTACATGGTCACTCCTAATTCTTGCAATCTTTGTAGCTTTAGAACTCTTCTCAACAAGCAACCTTTTAGCCAATTTTTGAAAAGTATTGAACAAATCTGATTTCTCATGCAAAAAATCAACCCAAGCATACCTTGAAAAATCATCAATACAAACAAACACATACCTTTTACCTCCCAAACTTTCAACTTGCATCAGACCCATTAGATCCATATGGAGCAATTCCAAAACACATAAGGTATTGAGATTTGACGAAGTTTGATGAGATATCCTGGTTTGCTTACCATGTTGACATGGACCAGACACATTACCTTTTGGAAGTTCAAGTTTTGGTAGTCCTTTAACTACTTCCTTCTTTGAGAGTCTTACCAAGTCCTTGAAGTTCATGTGACAAAGCTTCTCATGCCACAAGTTAGTGGAATCTGTTTTTGAACTAAAGCATGACATACTGTTAGAAAGCAAGTAACAATTGTCATTTGACCTTTTTCCCTCATCGAGAGAAACACCTTTACCATTCAAGATTTGACATTGTTCTTTGAGAATTGAATGACAAAATCTCTGTCACAAATTTGACTAATACTAATCAAATTAGCTGTCAAACCATCAACAAGTAAAACATCTTTCAAAACTGGAAAATCAGGAAGCACAATTGATCATTTGCCAAGAATTTTACCTTTCTTCCTATCTCTGTAAGTGACATGTCCAGTATCAACCGATTCAAGTTCAGTCAAGAGAGATTTATTATCTATCATATGGCTTGAAGAACCACTATCTAGATACCAAAGATCATTTTGAAATGCAAGCAAAGAAGTGTGAGACACAAAACAGCTCACATTAGCCTTAGGTTTCCAAACTTTCTTGGAAAAAAGACCATTGTTAGAATTATGATTTATACTAGCAACAAAACTATGGTTTTTAAAAACTTTCTTCAAATAAGCAATGAATCTGAAGCATTTGGGTTTGATGTGACATTTCCTGTTACAAAAATGGCATATGGGAATGGATTTTGATACCTTTGTAACCTATCTCACAGTAGTTCTTTCAACAGGGGTTCTAGTGGCTTTCACAAACACGTTAGCACTAGCTGTCGATGTGCTAGCACCAGGACTGAAGCCCAAACCACACTGATCTCTAAAGGATTTCCCTTGACCAAGCACTTCATCAAGCTTAAGAGAACTTGCATTCAACTTATCAATGATGGCCTCAGCCTTAATCAGTTCAGCAGTAAGCACAACAATTTTTTCGGACAAGGCTTTCTTTTATTTCCACAAGGAAGCATTCTCAATACCAAGAGAATGCAACTTTTTCATAGCCTTTAGCCATTGGTCATACATCTTATCATATGTGTAATGCCCCGCTTGAGGTACGTTGTTACTGTTTCCTCTTTCGCTCTTATTTTGAGTTGATTTTGGTGTTATTGTTTGATTTAGTGTTGTGTTGAGCGTTTGCCTAAATTGGTTGAAAACGAAGAACTTGGATCTGCCATTCTTCGGCCAAGGGCGAAGAATCTTCGCCGCGGCGAAGAGAGGTTGAAGCCACGGGGGAAGCTGCTGGACAGTTTCGCCGCGGCGACAGAGGTTTCTTCGCCGCGGCGACAGGCCGAATAAAGTGTTGATGAAGTTTTAGATATTTTCTTCCTTAAGGACAATTTGACCTTTCTACCCCTAATTAGCAGGAAAAGTGGGGAGTTAATTGTAAGGAATTTTCATGGAGAATAGGTTGAGTTAGGGGTGAGTTTGTAAAGAATCAAAGGATATGGATGGAATTCCCAAAGAAGAATAAGGGCAAATTGGGAATGAGTGTGTTTATATTTCATTAAAAGGAATTAGAATCAAAGAAATCCCTCATTTCTTCTTTTCAAACGTGACTCTTCATTCTTCTCCTCTCAACTTCTCTTCTCTTTTGATCAAGGTTTTTCAAGGGGATTTTTGAAGTGATTTGGGGTGGAAAAGCAACCTAAGGCTTCCTAAGGTAAGGATTTCTCCTTAAGTTGTGTGATTTGTGAGTTTTAGTTCATTTTGGTATTTGAGGGTTTTCATTCTTTTGGTTAAGATTA
Source organism: Pistacia integerrima (assembly GCA_026225825.1). Classification (NCBI taxonomy): domain Eukaryota; kingdom Viridiplantae; phylum Streptophyta; class Magnoliopsida; order Sapindales; family Anacardiaceae; genus Pistacia; species Pistacia integerrima. Next base: position 7,840,626 of record CM047746.1, on the reverse strand, counting down.
GAGGAAAAGTCAAGCTAAGCAAGTGAAAGGAAGAATTTGTGAAGTCTCTACATAGCAAGTAAGTAAAACCCAACCCAAGTTGAGATTTATGAATTTTTCTTGATTAGGGTTTTGATAGAAATGATGTATGTATGTGATGTGCATGTAACATAGCATGTATGAAGGATTAAATAGAGATTTCTATGCTTTGTGATTGTTTATACCTTGCAAATTTGAGAAATGGGTTGTTGGTTTGGCAAGGTAGTTGAGATGGAATTTAAAGGGTATTATGGATCCCCTTTTTGGAAGTATTTTCTATGGCAGGTTTTGTGGCTTTGTGAAGGGGTTTTTCCCCATTTTGGATGGTTAAGAAAAGTTTTAGAATCATGGCTATGATAGAGTTTTATAGTGCACATGAGTTGTTTGATGAAATGCCTAATAGAGGTTTGAGTATGAGAAATGAACCTTAATTCTTGCAACATTGCATGTTGGCATCTCATAAGTGCATTGATGAAGATAAACCATCCATAGGCACTAGTTGCACATGGAAAAGTAACCTAAGAAAGTGTAAGGAAATGGTTTATGCAATTACCCTATGAGTAGAGAGCTTAGTGGGTAAAATTACTCTAAGGGTAGAGAGCATTGAAAAAATGCTACAATAGAGTGAATTAGAAGAAGTAGTATAGTTGGGATGATGCTTTGTGATCATCACCCGACCGTTATGGGAATCGGATTGATGCTTTGTGATCATCATCCGAATAGCCCTTTAGAGATGGGTCGATGCTTTGTGATCGTCACCCGATGAGTAATAGAAATGGGTGGATGCTTTGTGACCACTTACCCGGTTAGTTAAGAGATAGGTAAGTTGATGCTTTGTGATCATCATCCAACGGCTAGTAGAAGGCGGGTTGATGCTTTGTGACCATCACCCGATAGTGACTAGAGACGGGTAAATGCTTGGTGATCGTTACCCCAAAATTCATGAGGAGCGGGTAGGTGCTAGGTGATCTCCACCCGATAGTTAGAAAGAAACGAGTTGGTGCTTTGTGATCCTCACTCGGTAGTCACTAAGAACGGGTTGGTCTTGTGTGAATTCCACCCGATAGCCATAGAGAGTGAGATGGTCTTTGTGTGAAGAATGCCATCCGACCCGTACCTCCGGTAAGATGAGGCTATGATGTTATTCGAAACGAAATAGAATCGGAATAGCAAAAAGGAAAGAATTAAGAGTTATTCATACGGGGGAGACAGAGAGAGAGAGTTTTACTTACTTGAGCATTATTTTGTGCTCACCCCGTTATTTCCCTTTGTGGATGCGAGGTTCTAGGTGATGTTGCGGTCGGAGGGGCATCGGCAAGCAATGAGGAATAGCTACACTTGTTTCCCTGTTTTGTCTTTTTAAAATACATTTTTTTGTAAACGATTACTCTTTATGTATAAAAAGACACATACTAATGAAAAGAAAGTTTTGGGCCCACTTTTCTATTGTTATTATGCATGCATTGTACTAGTTTTCAGTAGTTGTTACATTTTTGGTATCAGAGCAAAGATTTTGGGATTGAACAGTGTACTATTCTCATCGCCACGACGTCCTCTAACCGACTGTGTGAGTAATTCTTTCCTTATAGCAATTGTTCCTTGAGTTTATTAGTGTGATCATTTTGTAGATGAGGCGTAGTTATCGAAATCGCGGTAAGGGTGTGGTGAATGAAGGAGAACCTTCTAACCCACCAGAGTCTACGCCCCCTCCCTTGGATGAAGCTAGAATCCGGGGAATTATTCAGCAAGTTATGGCAGAAACTCAGGGGAGAGTTGTACCCCCTGTTCAGATACCGCCAGTTACACATGTCGAAAGAGGACAAACGGTACCTCCCCGATGCCGAGCGAGTGGAACCCGATTTACGGTCTTTCCGGTCAGCTCAACCCATCGAGCCCCCTAGTTTAAGGGTACTACCGATCCAGTAGTAGCGAAGAGTGGCTTAGGGTCAGAGAGCGAGCCACGGGGTGGTTTATTTCCCATGTCGGGGACGGGAGAAGATCCGGTATGCGAGTTTCTTGTTTCGGGGTGATGCCCAAATTTGGTGGGAATTAATGGAAGAAACTCATGACGCGACAGTAATGACGTGGGAAGAGTTCAGGCAAGAGTTTGAGGCTAAGTATAGAACGGAGGACCAAGTTCATGAGAAGGTCCAAGAATTTATCGATTTCTGACAAGGGACTAAGCGGTTTGTGAAAGAGTACTCAGTGAAGTTCAATGCTCTTGCAAGGTTTGCACCGGGAATAGTTAGCACTCCGGCCTTGAGAAGGGATAAGTTTGTACATGGATTGAAGCCGGAGATAGCCTGGGATATAATGACAAGCTCCAACCCTCCTCGGAATTATAGTGAGGCTTTGAGGCGGGCGATGAAGGCGGAGATTTTTGAGAATAAAATCTTCCCGTAGGATCCTTGACAGGGAGGACCGAAGGAGCTACCCTCCGCTCCTCATAGAGAGAAACATGAGGATGTGAAGGGTAAAGACATGAAGAATCAGGAAGAAGAAGTTCCGGTATAGACGAGAATAGAAAAGAGTGGAAGAATAAACGACCTCGGACGGAAGGGTTTCCTCCTTGCCCTAAATGCGGGAAGAATCACCCGGGAGAGTGTCTGAGGGATCAGAGAGTGTGTTATAGGTGCCGGCAGCCAGGGCACATGATGAGAGGATTGTAAAGCTCCTCTTCCACCAACTACTCGGGGTTGAAGAGTGCTGCGAATGCGAGTTTTCTTGTGGCACAAAGGGAAGCAGAGGCAGGCCCATCGGCCGTTCTTGTCGAGTTATTATTTCATGCAGTCCCTTTATATGCTTTAATTGATTCAGGTGCTACCCATTCGTTCGTATCTTATGGGATGCTTGAGAGATTAGGTTTGAAACCTACTAGAGCGACTCAACCCATTAAGATAGAACTACCCGATGGGGTTAGTGTTGTGACTCAAGAGATTTTGTTAAGAGAGTCCTTAGTGATCCGGGGGTAGAGAGTTAATCATTGACTTAATAGTTTTCGATATGCCCGATTTTGATGTGATTAAGGGCATGGACTTCCTAGGGAGATATGGAGTAGAGATTGGTGTCGGAAAAAGAAGGCAAGGTTTAACCTTGATAGTGGAGATAAGTTTAGTTTTGGAGAAGGCCATCAGTTAAGCATGCTGATTAGTAATGTGAAAGCTAGGAAGATGTTGAGAAAGGGGTGTTCGGGTTATATTGCCCATGTAGTGCAAAGTGGTGATGTTCCCGGTTAGGGAGATTCGAGGGTGCCCGGTAGTTCGAGACTTCCTAGATGTATTTCGGAAGAGTTACCGGGTTTGCCTCCAGAGAGGGAGGTAGAGTTTAGTATCGAACTAACACCGGGGGACAGCACCAATATCTAAAGCCCCCTTATCGAATGGCCCCGTGAGCTCTAAGAATTAAAGAAGCAACTCCAAGAGCTTTTAGATAAAAGCTTTATCCGACCAAGTCATTCCCCTTGGGGAGCTCCAATCCTATTTGTGAAAAAGAAGGATGGGTCACTAAGGATGTGTATTGATTATAGGGGAGTTGAATAAAGTTACGTGAAGAATAAGTACCCACTTACCCGGATAGATGACCTTTTTGATCAGTTGAAAGGAGCGGCGGGGTGTTCTCCAAAATTGATTTGAGGTCCGGGTATCATCAAGTAAGAGTGGTTGAGCAAGATGTGGCTAAGGCGCCTTTCGTACGGATACGGGCATTATGAATTTGTAGTGATGCCTTTTGGTTTGACTAATGCCCATAGGGGGCTTTTTACACGATGAAGCAGGGGTATTCCATGAGTATTTGGATCAGTTCATTGTTGTCTTCATCGCGACATTCGATTTACTCAAAGTCAAGAGAAGAGCATGAGAAACACTTGAGATTAGTATTGCAGCGGTGAGAGAAAGAAGTTGTGTGCTAAATTCTCTAAGTGTGAGTTTTGGCTTAACCAAGTGATTTTCTTGGGTCATACCGTGTCGAAGGAAGGGATTTCGGTGATCCGAGTAAAGTGCAGGGCAATCGACGTAGGCGAAGAACAGAAAGAAATCAGGAGTTTCTTAGGCTTGGCGGAGGTTACTACCGGCGATTTGTAGCGGGATTCGCCCAGTTGGCTAAACCGTTGACAGCTCTTACCAAGCAGAAGACTCCTTTTATCTGGTCAACAACATGTGAAGAAAGCTTTCAAGAGTTGAAGAAGAGGCTAACATCAGCTCCTGTACTAGTGTTACCACAGGAGGGTGTAAATTATGACATTTATACTGGATGCCTCTTTGCGGGGACTTGGTCTTTGTGTTGATGCGGTTAGGTAGGGTTATAGCTTATGCTTCTCATCAATTGAAAGAGTACGAGACCAGATACCCTACGTATGACTTAGAGTTAGTAGCCGTGGTCTTTGCCTTAAAGATTTGGAGGCACTACCTTTATGGTGTGAAGAGTAATATCTACACCGATCATAAGAGTCTAAAGTACTTCTTCACTCAAAAGGAGTTGAATATGAGGCAGAGAATGTGGTTAGAGCTGGTCAAGGATTATGATTGTGAGATTAAGTATCAAGCCGGGAAGGCCAATGTAGTAGCCGATGCCTTGAGCGAAAAAGCCCATGTTTTCCGATTACTAGGCGAAAGAGTTAATAGAAGATTTGTCTAAGGAGCAAGGTCGAAGTGGTTCGGGGAGAACGGTTGCCCGACCTAGTGATGCAGTCCTCTTTACTAGAAATTAGAGAAAAGCAAATGGCAGATGAGTGGTGTGAGGGGAAAACAAGATCGGCAAGTGCGTGAGGGCAAGACATCGAGTTCTTTGTGAGAGATGGTGTCCTCTATTTTTAGAAATCGGTTGTGCATTCCTCCAAATGAGGAGTTGAAACAGAAAATTCTTATGGAGGCTCATGACACACCGTACACCGCTCATCCGGGAGCAACCAAGATGTATCAGGATATAAAGAAAGGCTATTGGTGGTCGAGGTATGAAGAAAGACATTGCGAGTTTGTGATTAAATGCCTAACTGTCACGGGTGAAACGAGAACACCAACGGCCGTCAGGGGTTGCTTCAACCATTGAGTATTCCAGGTGGAAATGGGAAGCATTTCAATGGATTTTTATCACGGGTCTCCCTAGTACAGAGAGGGTATAATGCTATATGGGTGATTGTGGATAGGTTAACCAAGTCAGCCCATTTCCTCCCAATAAAGGAAAGTACCTCTACAGATCAATTGGCCCAGATTTACCTCAAGGAGATAGTCAGATTGCATGGTGTGCCCAAGACTATAGTATCGAGATAGAGATTCGGTTTGTTTCAGCCTTACGGACAAGTTTCAGAGGAGTTTGGGTACCCGTTTAGCATTTAGTACTGCCTATCATCCCCAGACAGATGGCCAAACCGAGAGGACGAATCAGGTGCTCGAGGATATGTTGAGAGCCTTGTTGCATGGATTATAGAGTATCCTGGCATGAGATGTTACCATTAGTGGAATTTGCCTACAACAACAGTTATCAGTCTACAATTAGAATGGCGCCTTACGAGGCTTTGTATGGTAGACGGTGTAGGTCTCACTTCATTGGGATGAAGTAGGAGAAAGAGATGAGTTGAGTACCGCTCTTGGGCCAGAGATGACTCGGAAGCTAGTAAAAGATGTGAAGTTGGTCAGAAATAGAATGAAACAAGCCCAAGATCAGCGAAGAGTTATGCCGATTTGAAGAGGAAAGGAGGTAGAATTCCAAGTGGGGCGATAAAGTATTTCTGAAAGTTTCCCCCTATAAGCGAGTAATGCGCTTTGGAAGCAAAGGGAAGTTAGCACCGAGGTATGTAGGTCCTTTTGAGGTCTTGCAACGAGTGGGGAAGGTGGCCTATAGATTGGCACTACCACCTAGCATGGACAGGGTGCATGATGTCTTCCATGTCTCGATGCTACGAAAGTATGTAAGTGATCCCCTCCACATCCTGAGCGTAGAAGACGTTGAAGTAACAGAGAATCTAGTATATGAAGAACGTCCAGTTCAGATCTTAGATCGAAGGGTCAAAGAACTTCGGAACAAGAGTGTTCCGCTAGTGAAAGTCCTTTGGAGGAATCACAAAGTGGAAGAAGCCACTTGGGAAGTAGAGCGGGACATGAAGACTCGTTTTCCAGAGTTATTTGCGTGAATTTCGGGGACGAAATTCTTTTAAGGGGGGGAGAATTGTAACGCCCCGCTTGAGGGTACATTATTCTTGTTTCCCTCTTTCGCTCTTATTTTGAGTTGATTTTGGTGTTATTGTTTGATTTAGTGTTGTGTTGAAGCGTTTGCCCTGAAATTGGTTGGCGAAGAACTTGATCTGGCCGTTCTTCGCCGGGGCGAAGAATCTTCCGCCGCGGCGAAGAGAGGTTAGGGGCCACGGGAAGGTGGCTGGGCACCGCGGCGGCAGAGGTTTCGCGCGGCGACAGCCGAATAAAGTGTTGATGAAGTTTTAGATATTTTCTTCCTTAAGGACAATTTGACCTTTCTACCCCTAATTAGCAGGAAAAGTGGGGAGTTAATTGTAAGGAATTTTCATGGAGAATAGGTTGAGTTAGGGGTGAGTTTGTAAAGAATCAAAGGATATGGATGGAATTCTCAAAGAAGAATGAGGGCAAATTGGGAATGAGTGTGTTTATATTTCATTAAAAGGAATTAGAATCAAAGAAATCCCTCATTTCTTCTTCTCAAACGTGACTCTTCATTCTTCTCCTCTCAACTTCTCTTCTCTTTTGATCAAGGTTTTTCAAGGGGATTTTTGAAGTGATTTGGGGTGGAAAAGCAACCTAAGGCTTCCTAAGGTAAGGATTTCTCCTTAAGTTGTGTGATTTGTGAGTTTTAGTTCATTTTGGTATTTGGGGGTTTTCATTCTTTTGGTTAAGATTAGAGGAAAAGTCAAGCTAAGCAAGTGAAAGGAAGAATTTGTGAAGTCTCTACATAGCAAGTAAGTAAAACCCAACCCAAGTTGAGATTTATGAATTTTTCTTGATTAGGGTTTTGATAGAAATGATGTATGTATGTGATGTGCATGTAACATAGCATGTATGAAGGATTAAATAGAGATTTCTATGCTTTGTGATTGTTTATACCTTGCAAATTTGAGAAATGGGTTATTGGTTTGGCAAGGTAGTTGAGATGGAATTTAAAGGGTATTATGGATCCCCTTTTTGGAAGTGTTTTCTATGGCAGGTTTGTGGCTTTGTGAAGGGGTTTTCCCCATTTTGGATGGTTAAGAAAAGTTTTAGAATCATGGCTATGATAGAGTTTTATAGTGCACATGAGTTGTTTGATGAAATGCCTAATAGAGGTTTGAGTATGAGAAATGAACCTTAATTCTTGCAACATTGCATGTTGGCATCTCATAAGTGCATTGATGAAGATAAACCATCCATAGGCACTAGTTGCACATGGAAAAGTAACCTAAGAAAGTGTAAGGAAATGGTTTATGCAATTACCCTATGAGTAGAGAGCTTAGTGGGTAAAATTACTCTAAGGGTAGAGCATTGAAAAAATGCTACAATAGAGTGAATTAGAAGAGTAGTATAGTTGGGATGATGCTTTGTGATCATCACCCGGGCCGTTATGGGAATCGGATTGATGCTTTGTGATCATCATCCGAATAGCCCATAGAGATGGGTCGATGCTTTGTGATCGTCACCCGATGAGTAGTAGAAATGGGTGGATGCTTTGTGACCACTACCCGGTTAGTTAAGAAGATAGGTAAGTTGATGCTTTGTGATCATCATCCAACGGCTAGTAGAAGCCGGGTTGATGCTTTGTGACCATCACCCGATAGTGACTAGAGACGGGTAAATGCTTGGTGATCGTTACCCAAAATTCATGAGGAACGGGTAGGTGCTAGGTGATCTCCACCCGATAGTTAGAAAGAAACGAGTTGGTGCTTTGTGATCCTCACTCGGTAGTCACTAAGAACGGGCGGAGTCTTGTGTGAATTCCACCCGATAGCCATAGAGAGTGAGATGGTGCTGTGTAGGCCATGTCCGGCCGTACCTCCGGTAAGATGAGGCTATGATGTTATTAGAAAGCGAAATAGAATCAGAATAGCAAAAAGGAAAGAATTAAGAGTTATTCATACGGGGACAGACAGAGAGAGAGAGTTTTACTTACTAAGCATTATTTTGTGCTCACCCCGTTATTTCCTTTGTGGATGCAGGTTCTAGGTGATGTTGCGGTCGGAGGGGCGTCGGCAAGCAATGAGGAATAGCTACTCTGTTTCCCCTGTTTTGTCTTTTAAAATACATTTTTTTGTAAACAGTACTCTTTATGTATAAAAGACACATGCTTACTAATGAAAAGAAAGTTTTGGGCCCACTTTTCTATTGTTATTATGCATGCATTGTACTAGTTTTCAGTAGTTGTTACAATATGCTTCTTGTTGCTCAGCATAAATATCTTTAGTGTCGTTTTGAAACTTCACACTTACCATCTTCTTGATTCATAGTGAAGGCTAAAACATTCTCGTCATCACCCAAATCGTCATCATCACTCTCATCATGCTTACTCTTACTCAAAGTGGTAGCCATGGCTTTAGGCATGGCAATCTTCCCCGGGATTTCGGGGACCCGTCCCGGCTCGCCCCATATGGGGCGGGGAAGCCCCAGTTTCTTCGAGGATAGGGGCGGGGGTGGGTGATGCCTTTCTCCCGCCCCACCCCGTATATAATATATAAAATTAAAAAAATGTATATATATATTTACTTTTCACTAATATCCTTATATTTCACCTAATTACACAATTATCCTACCTATATAAACCCATATTTTCCTAATTTCTCTCACCCTAAACAATTGAACAAGAAAAAACCCTGACCATATTTATGTATAATTGATTATGTTTAAACGATTAATTTAAGTGTTTTTCATGTGGACGAGAATTAACTATTGTGTTTGGTAATGCTCAAATTAATTTATGTTTATATAAAATTAACGGGGCGGGGACGGGCCTCCAACATTCCCCCACCAGGGGCGGGGAAGGGGAATTCCTGTCATCCCCGTAACGAGGGGATGGGGCGGGGGTGGGGAATGATTTTGAGGGTGGGAATGGGTACGGTGAATGAGATCCCAGCCCCATTGCCATTCCTACATGGCTTTACCTTTCTTCTTTTTCAGTGTGTTAGCACACTTAGATTGTATGTGCCCGAAGCCCTTGCATTCAAAACACTTGATACCTTTATTTTTCTTTTCTTTATCTTTTGAAAATTTATTTGTAAAGGTACCAAGGTTTTGACGATCATAAGGCTTTTTCACAAAAGGTTTTTGGCCATAACCACTATTATGAGGCTTGTTCATGTTTTTCTTTAAAAACTTTGAAAAATTCATTGTAAGTAAAGTACAATTTTCATCATCCAAAGAGCTTAAATCACAGTCATCAAAATGATCAGAATCAACCTCATGTTTGAGAGCCAAGCCTTTGCTTGGTTTCTGTTTTTTCCATCGTTGTAGATTCAGCTCATAGGTTTAGAGAGACCTAATGAGTTCATCGATGTCCATAGTATCCAAATCTCGGCATTGTTCAATGGTGGTGACCTTTGACATAAATCTCCAAGGCAAAGAGCAAAACACTTTCCTGACAAGTTCAGCATTAGAATATGTTCTTCCCAAAGCAAAGCATTCATTAGAAATATCACACACTCTACCATAAAAATCAGTTATAGTCGCATCTTCTTCCATGTTCAAATTTTCAAAATCAATGACAAGTCTTCTAAGCTTATTTCATTTCACGATACTAGTTCCCTCATTCTTGACTTGGAGTCTATCTCAAACACCTTTAGCAAGCTCACAATTAGCTATGACTTTCATTTGGTTCACATTAGTAATATTAAAAAGAGCGTGAAGGGCTTTAGAGTTATAATTTGCCAAAGTTATTTCATCAGTAGTCCAACTATCAACAGGTTTTGGTCTAGAAACTTCATTTTCAACAATAATTGGGGCTGTCCAACCATTCACAACTATGGACCAGACTCTTTCATCCATAGACTTAAGGAAGGTATGCATCCTAGGTCTCCATGTGTAATAGTTAGGACCTTCTAACAGAGGAGGTCTATGAGTAGAACCACTTTTAGTAAAGAAACTCATGATGAAAAGCAATCAAATAAATGCTAACACACAAATTGAAGTGCACACAGAGAAAAACAGCATATCTATAGTAAAAACGCAATACAAAACAGGTTTTGTCCACTAGCCAGATCACTCACATACAAACAAAAATGAGTAAAATGGGTAAGGATCTATTGAAGTAACTTATCAAAACTCGCTCTGATACCACATGTTGGGGATTGGTTAAACCACTTTGGTTTGGATTACCCATTTTAAAGTGCAGTGAAATATTTACCAAGTAGATTAAGACATTTCCGGGTTTTAGCCACATCAAACACAAGTGCAGAAAGTAAAGAACACAGCCATATACCTAGTTTGGCTAAATCCACTTTTAGCCTACATCCATGGGACCTTGTCCAGATCGAAGCAATCCACTACGTTAAAAACACATTACAAGATATAGTTCAAAGTTTATCTAAGTTACAGTAAAAAGAACTCCCTGTTCAACTTTACACTCAGCACCACACTCTAAATCCTTAACGAGTAGCAACTCCTTAGAGCATCCTCTCGCTAGGAATGACCAAGCTTTAAGCATCGATGCCAAGAATCAGCATCAGCAAAAAAAACCATGTTCCAAGAGCCATCAAGTCTTTGTTTGATATGGTGAGGTTTTGGCACAAAATGGAAAATGAACCTTGAACATTAAGAGAAAGAATACTCTAAGAAATTCAAAGTAAGATGAAATGAAAGATCAAAAGGTTAGATACATTTACGCAAGAAAGAGTATTATGTAATGAAAGTTTTCTTGCTCAACAAAATAACACTACTTCAGCCAACAAAGAGGTGGCCTATGTTTGTCCAAATAAGGAAAGTATTCCCTCTTTTGGTTTGGACCACAAAACAAATTGGGAAAAACAACTTTATTCCCTAGGACCACTTAAGAAAAAAATGACACATGTAAAAAGGTCCTAAAAATCAAAAGACAAAGATAAACACAATCTTTTTCTCTTTATCAAACATGCAACTCGTGTCGGGTTGCAAGGAGTCTGAAGCAAAGTGTAAGCACGTACCATTGTGCACACACACTCTAGACGAAACAAGCCAAGACACATGTTTGGCAAACTATATGCACTAAGAATTGATGTGCACACACAAACAAATGAGACAAGCCAAATAAAACGATTGGCAACTAGTGTGCACACACACACAATTCATAAGTTTGACAAAAATAAATATTCTACAATGAGGATTGTGATACTTTAAAAGGGGAGAAAATAGCTACTTCGATCTTCTCAACACTTTTTAATTTTCAGATAATTAGAAAGAGTTTATTTAAACTTTTTAATATTAATCCTTTTGGGTTTGCTAGAGTGATATCATATCAAGAACCAATTCAATATGTTATTAATTAATTTTAGGTTTTGAAAAGTTGCTGCAGTATGTAATTTTGTTTTGGAGAATTAAGATGCAGCTCTACTTGGACTTTGAGATTTCTAAGAGCTTGCATTACTTGACAGGCTCAGTTTATATTACTCGTTTGCATCTTGTATTTTCTCTTCTTTACTTTCATTTTGTTTCAACCTTAGGTGTTTGAACTCTTGTTGTCATGATACCATAACAATTTATTGAAAATAATAATAATTTTTTGTGGGCTCATATTATTTTTGTAGCAAAGCTTGGCATTAATTGTGAGAAGTATTGTTGTATTACCAAATCTTGGTGCTTCTTGTGTTTAACACTCTAATTTTTTATTTTTTATCTCAAGGAATTGGTTAGTGATCCAAAACAAGAAATGTAAAATTGTGATGCATTCATTGTTTTATTAGATCCAAGGAAGTTTGTTCTTGACTAATTAACTAAATGCAAATTAAGAACAAAGAATTTAAGATATGTGATAAAAAAAAAATATATTAGTTTATGAACCAGGCTAGCTACTGCCATACACAAAAAAAAAGAAAAAAGAAAAATAGCATGCATATGGATTGAGAACAAGAAGGGAATAATCATGTAACACAAAGAGCACAAAATTTCAAATTACTCATCGATCTCCAAGAATTATTACATCTTAATTCAATAAGCACGATATGACAAGAAATAAAGTTCGTAGAAAACCTTCCCTCTATTATAAATACACTTATTAACGTACATTTATTATATGGGGTATATAGAGACCTAATAATATTACCAGATCCATCAAAACCTTTCTAGGTACATAATCAAACATCGTTGATCATGTATCAACCTAACTCTTATTGACCAATAACATTATCAGATGAATAAGGTAGTGAAACTGTTATTATAGTATGTGGTACATGACAAGGCAAAGATCGATGATAAATGGAGTCGATGTTTACAAGCATGTGACGCTTACCGTAACATTAACATTATTGCACTTTAAGAGTAAGCTCAAGCATAGCTCAACTCGCACAGTCATTTTACCATGGCCAATGAGATTGCAAAGGCATGTGCTGACCTCGACTTCAATACAAACCCTAAAAAGACTACAGCACTAGCATCTATAGGTAAACAAACCCAAATTAACAAATGCTGAAACCATTGCATCAACAATTAGAGGGCAGGTGGTTGCTGATGAGGAAGGGATAAATGAGATCAACAAAGCACTGATGAGAAGGAGAGCAGTTAAAGTAATAGCTTTCTTGCAAGCCATTAAGTTCAAGAGAGAGCTTGAAAAACCTTTAGGGTGGTTTGGCAACAGGTTTAAAGCTGGTTGATTTATGCACATGCAGAAACCCTCAACTTTGATAAATTTTTTGGTTTAAGGCTTGTGCATCGGGTTTTTGTAAAGGCAATAAATTAATCTGCTATATAATACTAATTGTAGACATCAAAATCTACGGTTGTAGAAGTAAGGTATAATCCTGTGAGGTTGAGGCCACTGACAATTTGTTGCACCTACACACACAAAAAGGGACTAGCATGAAGCAAATGAAAAACATTGGGGTGGTGTTTGTCGTAGGCACTCCAACGCTCAAGTCGGTAAAGATAATGGAGGCTTTTTAGTGAGGGTTAAGGGAAAGGAAGGGTTACCAACGACTAAGTAGAGAACTAAGACCACAGGGTCTGGGTATCACTCTCAAGAGTGTGAGAACTATAGGGTTAGAAGGTATAATGTTGGATGCCTAAATAGTGGGATGACCTTTGTTTATATAGTAGTCGTGGGATGTTTGTATCCTAGTAGGATTCAAAATCCATATAAGAGGAGATCTAGTGAATAAGGAAAACCTTGATTCACTTGCCTCATTAGCAACAAGAGTCCTAATTCATCCAAGATACGAAATCTTAGGTGGATTGGGATAGAACCGAAAAGGAAGAATCATACTTACCTTATTTCGGAGGCCTGGCCGTTAGTGGGCTATCGACAAAGCCCATTCTAGAAGGATGCTAGACTTAGGCCTTAGTCACAGAACTCAGCATTGGCCTAACCAGGACTGAAGCATGTCCTTAGGCCTTTGTGATAGAAGATGCAGGCTTAGGCCTAATAGAAGCCTAGGTGATTTTTGACCCCACAATTAGCCACCCAATCTCTAAGCTAAAAAGAGTAGTTGGTCTAGTAAGAGATTAATCATGCTGATAGGTGGACTACCAAGTCAAGCAAGTGCTTTCTTGATCAAGTAGATGTATAGTGACTTGGTGAGACGTAAAATGCTTCCACTAGTTGAAAACTTCATGCTCTTGCGCAGTTTGACTGCATTCGAGTGATTGTGTTGGATGTTAGGATATGAGATGCGGTCCTGGCAGCTGTGTTCACTCGGCTAACTGAGCCAAGTGACATGGTGCGAGATGGGTCCCTGAGTAGTATTCGATCGGCTGGTAAAACTGAATGCCTATGTAGCCTGAACATAAGACACTTTTGCACTGAGATAAGGTTGGCTCATCTAGATGAGCAGACTCTTGCTTGAGTGATTCGATGGCACTTTGGTAGCGGGACACATGTACTATAGGGTTTCACCGAGTTTGAGAAAGAGAATGAAGATCGCAGATCCTAAAGTGACTATGCCACACAACATGTGTACAACAGAGATCCGTTTCTTATTTTTTGAGCGAGAATGTGAAAGGTCATGCCAAATCGCCAAGCACCACGTGGTTCCTCTAATAAGATGGGCGTACGGACGAAGGATAAATCCTCCAGGCACCTCTTTGTTTTTTCATCTTGTTTTGCCGTTTAAACTTTCTCAACATTTTGGAAAAAATCTTACACTGCGGCAACGATTCAGATGAAATTTTCTTTTTTTTCATGGTAAAATCTCTGTTCTTCTTTAAATCTGAGTTTGTTTTCCTTGTTTTTCTATTCTTCACATTCTTGCAGCACAATTTTGATGTGTTCAGGATAGTTTTTAGAGAGATTTCGAGGGAGTTTAGAGTTTTTATGTTTTTCTCTAGTTTCTCAATTTTCCTTCTCAAGAAAATGAGTCTAATAAGTCTTAGAAGTGTATCAAACAGTGTGGGATTTGGTAAGTTTTTTGGTCAGCGTTTGGCAAAATCAATGTTTTTACATGTTTTTTGTGATTTATGGGTTTTTGGGCTTTCATTGGGTGTGTGAAGACAAAGTCGAATTACTCAGGGTATCCATTCGGCTCATGTTGCCATCATTGTCTGAACTGAGAGAAATGTTAGCTTGGGTGGAAATCATTGACGTTAGGTTAGACTCGATCATCCTGTCGGTCTGCCAAACCGAATCAAACGTTGAGAGTTGTTTGAATCATCACTTGATGTCGCATTCCAAGTCGAGCGAGGAGGATCATATGGAGATGGATGCAAGGGGCGAGTACGAGCAAGCTCCCACCATGGTCGTAATGCCCGAAGAGGGCAATGTCCTAGTAGGCATTCCTAGAGGGGTGAACGTAGCGATCCCTTAGCCAGGTGATACTACCGAATCGAATGGTAGTAGTTCGGATGGGTAAGGCATAAGTGGGGAAGAGTCGAAGGATGAGTCGAAAGGCTCCGAGAGTGACGCTTCATCCAATAGTGTCTCAGCAGAGGAGCCTAGCCGACCGAGTAGTAGGATCCTAGGTGCTGACTATCCATCTTTGCTTAAAGAGAATGATCAGTGGTGGATTCAGATGTAGTACTACATCCCTAGTTCAGTGGATATCAGGATCCCGAAGAGTCACGAGCACGTCGATTAGGAAGCTACGAGATGGTTAAGTGCGTATGAGATATGGTTTCATGATGGGTTGCACTTCCCCATACCTCGGCTCATTTGGGAAGTATTTAATCATTTTATATCATGCCAAACTCCTAGAGACTGCTATTTTGCTTGGGTGTGTTGTGTGTCCAGAACTGAGTCATCTTTGGTCTTCATGAATTCCTGTACTCCTATTATCTGAAGGAGCATGACCAAGAGAAGGGTAGATACTCAATCACCTGTAGGCACAACCGATGGTACTTGGTGACAAACTTGAGGTCGAGCGAGAAGAACTAGAAAGAGAGGTTCTTCTTCATGAAGGGCGAGGCTATATTCGACAAAAAAGGCCAGGGGGAGATACCATATACATGGAGAGCCACAGGTGAGAACTGATTCTAGCTTAATACTTGTGATTACTAAGTCTTATTCTTTCTGTCTTTTGCAGATCTCGACTTCAATCGAGCTAGACAAAGCTCAAACGGTCTTGACATAACAGTGAGGCAAGTTCTCGCCATTCCACAGGAAGAGAGGGATTAGAGGGTGATCTTGAAAGAGTCCAACCTAAAGATGAGTCATCTGTGGGCCAGAGTGAAGGTTATTCAAAGAGGTATCCCATTTCCCTCGTCAAAGCACTATTGGCATCTGTTATTGATCCGCTACAGTAATCAGATTTTATTTGGCCACTTGTTTCTTCATCCACTAACACTTGAGGGGTTTGCCATTGCAGAAAGGCTGATAAGGAACTTGAAGGTGGATATCCCAGATACGAGTGACGTGGCCACACGATGTAAAGCTAAGAGAAAGAAGCAGCTGGCCTCGAGTAAGGCTCAGGGTCAACACACTAAGTCAACTCCCGCAATCGGTTAGTCATCGGCTAGAGTCAGATCATCCAAGGAAGTTCCTTTTGAAGAGGATGAAAAGGTGACCATCACCCTTCCCAATACGGCCTCGATTTTACTCTAATGCAGCTAAGATGGGTAACTTGGCAAAATCATTCCTATTATCGTCTGACGAGACCCGACTAAACCAAATGAGTGTGATTACTGCAACGAAGTGGCAGAGACTCGGCCGCTCTAGGTACCTTCCAATTTTCTAACCTTTTTCTGCTAAGTTATGGAACTAACACTTGGGATTTTTTGCAAGCATTAAGTGGAACACGTTACTTGAAGAAGGTCGCGGTCGCTCAAGACACGTGGATTCAAGAGTTAACCAATTCCAACACCAGTTTAATGAATCAGGAGGCTCAAGCACTAAAAAATGCCAAGGAAAGTCTGGCAAACCAGAAACAGGCCGAGTCAGACTCAACTGAATTGAAGAGGGCATTAGCTAAAGCTGAGAAGGCGCTATCAGATAGACTTATAATTTTACATTTTTATTATCCTTGCATTTAGTTTATTTGGCATGTTTAATATCTTTTGGAGCCCACTTTTGATGATTTTTATGTATAAGGCACTTGTTGTTAAGAGTTAGTAAAATATACTTAAAATCAGAAGTTTCCAGCATTTTTATTTTTGGATGTTTTGGGCTGTTTGTAGATTTTTGATGGGCTTAGGGTTAAAGTAAACATCTTAAGCTTTCCAAGTTGGGATGGAACATCCAGAGACGACTTCATTTGGGCCTCCAATTGTTGGTGTAAATTCAGAGCTGAAAACTTAAATCGAATCCTAATTGGAGTAGGACTTTTGTCTGACCACTGGAGCTTTAAAGGGGCATATCTGGAGCTTCCAAAACTCAAATGAGACCATTCAAAAGCCAAAATCAAAGTACACATCCTAGTTAAAAGTGTAGAAAGCTCGTTGTCCTATCCAAAATTGGCCTAGAAGTTACGGCTTCAGCCTAGAAGCTTTAATCCTTAGCTCATTTGGATTATTTTTGTATGGTTCGTATAAAGACTTGGCCCAACTTCAAGAGGGAGTTCAATACAAGTCTGGAGGGTTGGAAATTCATGTGTATGAGCTTGAATTTCACTTGCACAAATTAAGAGCAAGTTTGAAGAGAGAGAAAGAAGTGTTTTCCTAAAAGGGTTTAGTTATTTGCCTTAATTTTGGGAGTTGGCTTTTAAAGGGAAGCTTTTATACGTTTCTTAGAGATAGAAAATAGAATTTTTAGGCTACTACGGTTTTGGAGGTTGGAGACAGAACACGATTTTATTTTTCCTTTTCTTTTTGCCTTTCATCTCATCATGTCGGGCTAAATTCTTTAGTTCGATTCAAGGAAACACCAATCCGGTTAGCATAATTGTGAGACTTTGTTCTTAATCTTAATTATTCTTCTATTCATATGTAGTGTCTGCTTTATACTAGGGTACTTGTAAAAATATATAAAGTAGGATATATGTATAGTAGCAAAAGTAAAGAGGCCCAAAATTTTCTTTTATTACATATAAACATTATTTATACAAAACAGAATATCTTTTACAAAATGATATTAAAACAGTGGACAGTGTAGCTATTGCTCTTCATTTGCCGGACCCGTCCCAATCCGGCGTTCTCACCTAGATCCCTGCAATCACAAAGAAAAACAATGGGGTGAGCATGAAATAATGCTCAGTAAGTAAATCCTCTACTCGACTGTCCCCGTAACTCACTCTAATTCTTTCCTTACACTCATCTTAGCTTTTGCTATATGTCACGGCCTCATCTTACTGGAGGCACGACCGGGTGGAGTTCACACAGCACCATCCCACTCTTCGTGACACTTTCAAGTGGAGATCACAAAGCACCAACCCATTTTTCACAACTGTCGGGTGGAGATCACAAAGCACCAACCCATTTTTCACAACTATCGAGTGGAGATCACAAAGCACCAACCCATTTTTTCATAACTATCGGGTGGAGATCACAAAGCACCATCCCGCTCTTAATACTCTTCTCATTCTTTCTAATCTTAGAGTAGTTCATTCACACAGTTCTCTACTCTAGTGTAACTTAATGCTTAGAGTAGTTTATTCACAAAGTTCTCTACTCTCAAATGTACAATTAATACATATAGATGGTTCATGCTCATTAATGCACTTAGGAAATGCCAATATGCAATGTCGCAAGAATTAAGGTTCACAATTCATGCTCCTACTTCTCTTAGGCATTTCATCAAACAACTAATGTGCATACACAGACTCTACTTTATCTATATTTCTATCCCTCTCTTGACCCATCCAAAATGGGAGAAAACTCCCTCACCAAGCTATAATTCTTGCCATAACATAACACTTCCAAATAGATTTCTCAATCTCCTCCAATTTCACAACAAACTACATTCTCATCACACATCACACTTCTCAATTGAAGTATAATAACTACTCATCTCAACCCAAGTTCTCAATACCATAACATATATCATGCATACATAATTTCTATTCAATCTCTATTCAAGAGAGAGTTCATAAGTCTCAACTTGGGATGGGATTTACTTACCTTGTAATGGAGAGATCACACTTGCACTTTCCTTTCCTTTAAATGCTTGTCCCTTCTCTACAACTTTACACAATCAAATCATAAGCCTTCAATGTACACATATATGTAAAACTTCACATCTAAGCAAAAATCTTTACCTTAGGATGCCTTAGATCAATTCTCTACCAAGATCCAACTAAAAACCGCTCAAAAATCCTTGAACGCTTGAAGGAAGAATTAAGAGGAAATAGAGAATGGAAGAGGCGGTGGAAGAAGGATGAATGAAGGGTTTACTAAACTTAACCCCTTTTTAGCTCAAATTATCTTCATTCATTCCCATTTTACCCTTGCTCTTCCTTGGGAATTCCATCCTTGTCCTTTAAATCATTTCACTCACACCACCACACTAACCTATTCTCCATGAAATTTCCTTGCATTTTACTCCCCACTTTTCCTGCTACTTAGGGGTGGAATGGTCATTATGCCCCAAAGGAAGAATTCTCTAGAAACTTAATAAACATTTTGTTATACCGCGGTGAAGAATCTTTCTTCGCCCTGGCGAAACCTTCCAGAACCTACACCGTAGGTTGCAGGACATCATCGCCGCGGAGAAGCTTCTTCTTCGCCCCGGCGAAGACTGAAAAACAGGAATTCGCTAAGTCTTTATAAATTTCAGGGCAACCACTCAAACAACTCACAATATCCATTCAACCAAGAACCAACCAAACAATATGAACAATATACCAACTCAATTAAGAGCAAAACAATAAAGATTCAAGCAATGCAATGCAAATAAGCGACATACCTCAAGTGGGCGTTACAACTCTCCCCCTTAAAAGAATTTCGTCCCCGAAATTCACATAAACAACTCCGGGTAACGATTCTGCATATCTTGCTCTACCTCCCATGTGGCCTCTGCGACCTTGTGATTTCTCCAAAGGACCTTCACTAACGGGATACTCTTATTCCGGAGCTCTTTAATTCTTCGGTCTAAAATCTGAACTGGGCGTTCTTCGTAACAAGGTTCTCAGTTAACTCAACAACCTCTACACTCAAAATATGGGAGGGGTCACTTACATACTTCCGCAGCATCGAGACATGGAAAACATCATGCACCTTGTCCATACTGGGTGGTAGTGCCAATCTGTAGGCTACCTTTCCCACCTGCTGTAAAATCTAAAATGGACCTGTGTATCTCGGTGCTAACTTCCCTTTATTCCCAAAGCACATTACTCGCTTGTAGGGGAAAACTTTCATAAACACTTTATCACCCACTTGGAACTCAATTTCTTTCCTCTTCAAATCAGCATAACTTTTCGGTCGATCTTGGGCTTGCTTCATTCTCTTTCTAATTAGCTTGACATCCTCTATCATTTTCTAAGTCACTTCTGGCCCAATAACTGTATTCAACTCATCCTTTTCGCCGATCTCATCCCAATGTAGTGGAGACCTACATCGTCCTACCATACAAAGCCTCGTAAGGCGCCATCTTAATTGTAGACTGATAACTGTTATTGTAGGCAAATTCCACTAAGGATAACATCTCATGCCAGGATACTTTATAATCCATACAGCAAGCTCTCAACATATCTTCAAGCACCTGGTTCTTTCTCTCTGTTTGGCCATCTGTCTGAGGATGATAGGCAGTACTGAATGCTAAACGAGTACCCAAATTCTTCTATAAACTCATCTAGAAAGCTGAAACAAAGCTGGAATCTCTATCTGACACTATTGTCTTGGGCACACCATGCAATCTGACTATCTCCTTAATATAAATCTGAGCCAATTGATCTGTAGTGGTGTTTTCCTTTACTAGAAGGAAATGGGCTGATTTGGTTAACCTGTCCACAATCACCCATATAGTATTATACCCTTTCTGAACTCTGGAAAGACTTGTGATAAAGTCCATTGAAATACTCTCCCATTTCCACTCTAGAATACTAAGCGGCTGAAGCAACCCTGACGGCCGTTGGTGTTCTGCTTTCACCAAACCAGACATTTAGCTACAAACTCTGAAATATCTCTTTTCATACATGGCCACCAATAGCCATTCTTTACATCTTGATACATCTTGGTTGCTCCAGGATGAGCAATGTATGGTGTGTCATGAGCCTCTGTTAGTAGGCTCTTCCTCAACTCACCCTTCTGAGGGATACATAACCGATTCCTAAAATAGAGGACACCATCTATTACTTGAAACTCTGTTATCTTGCCCTCAAGCACTTGTTGAACCATTTTCTGACACCACTCATCAGTCACTTACTTATCTCTAACTTTTTCCAGTAAAGTAGACTGAACCTCTAACCTGGCAATCCTTCCTAGAATCACTTCTATCTGTTCTCTACATAATTCTTCTATCAACTCTTTCTGCTTAGTGAGCCGAGACAGATAAGCCTTTTCTACTCTAGGCATCGGCTACTACATTGGCCTTCCCCGGTTGATACTTGATCTCACACTCATAGTCCTTAACTAGCTCTAACCACCTTCTTTGTCTCATGTTCAACTCCTTCTAAGTGAAGAAATACTTTAAACTCTTATGATCGGTGTAAATATTACTTTTAGCACCATAAAGGTAATGCCTCCAAATCTTTAATGCGAAGACCATAGCTGCCAACTCTAGATCATGCATAGGGTATCTCGTCTCATACTCTTTCAATTGCTGAGAGGCATATGCTATCACCCTACCCAACTGCATTAACACAGCACCAAGCCCTTGCAATGAGGCATCTGTATAAATATCATAGTCTACACCCTCCTATGGTAACACTAACACAAGAGCTATCGTTAATCTCTTCTTCAACTCGTGAAAGCTCTCTTCACAGGCTTGTGACCATACAAAATGAGTTCTTTGTTTCGTAAGAGCTTTCAACGGTTTAGCCAACTGGGCAAATCCTGTTACAAATCGTCGGTAGTAACCTGCTAAGCCTAAGAAACTCCTGACTTTTTTCACTGTCCTCGGTCTTTACCATTCCAGGATTGTCTGCACTTTACTCGAATCCACCGATATACCTTCCTTAGATACAGTGTGGCCCAGAAATATCACTTGATCAAGCCAAAACTCACACTTAGAAAATTTTGCATACAACTTCTTTTCTCTCAACCGTTGCAACACTATTCTCAATCGTTTCTCATGCTCTTCTCTTGACTTAGAATAGACCAAAATATCATTAATAAAAACCATTATACACCGATCCAAATAATCATGGAACACTCGGTTCATCAAGTCCATAAAGATTGCTGGGGCATTAGTCAAACCAAATGGCATCACTAAAAATTCATAATGCCCATACCTTGTACAAAAGGCAGTCTTAGCTACATCTTGCTCAGCCACTCTTACCTAATGGTACCCTGACCTCAAATCAATTTTAGAAAACACTACGGCTCCTTTTAATTGATCAAACAAATCATCAATGCGAGGTAATGGGTACTTATTCTTCACTGTCACTTTATTCAACTCTCTATAATCGATACACATCCGTAGTGACCCATCTTTCTTTTTCTCAAATAAAATTGGAGCTCCCCAGGGAGAATGACTCGCTCAGATAAAGCCTTTATCCAAAAGCTCTTGAAGTTGCTTCTTTAATTCTTGAAGCTCTGCTGGGGCCATTCGATAAGGGGCTTTGGATATTGGTGTTGTTCCTGGTGCTAGTTCGATACTAAACTCAACCTCTCTTTCTGGGGACAAACCCAGTAACTCTTCCTGAAACACATTTTGAAACTCTCGAACTACTGGCACCCTCTGAATCTCTGGCTGGGGAACATCACCACTCTAAATTAAATGGGTAATATAGCCCGAACACCCCTTTCTCAACATTTTTCTAGCCTTCAGACTACTAATCAACATGTTCACCTGATAGCCCTCTCCAAAACTAAATTTATCTCCATTATCAAGATTAAATCTTGCTTTCTTCTTCCGACAATCAATCTCTATCCCATATCTCTCTAGGAAATCCATGCCCAAAATCACATCAAAGTCGGGCATATCAAAAACTATGAGATCAACCATTAAATCTCTACCTTGGATCACTACAGACTCCCATGACAATACCTCTTGCGTCAGAACACTAACCCGATCGGGTAACTCTATCCTAATGGGTTGAATCACTCTCGTAGGTCTCGAATCAATTAAAGCTTACAAAAGAACAGAATGAAGTAATAACTGACTAGTAACGGCTGATGGACTAGCTTCTGCTTCACCCTGTGCCACTATAAACACTCTGGCATTTGTAGTACCTCCAAAACTCTGTGCGGGTGGTGGAAGAGGAGCTTTACAATCTCTCATCAAGTGCCCTGGCTATCGGCATCTATAACATAACCTCTGGTCTCTCATACACTCTCCTGAGTGGTTCCTCCCACATTTAGGGCAAAGAGGAAACCCTTCCATCCGAGGTTGCTTGTTCTTCCACTCTCTTCTATTTCGTCTAAACTGAAATTTCTTCTTTTGATTCTTCATATCTTTACCTTTCACACTCTCGAACTTCTCTTTCTGCGGGGCGGTGGGTGGCTCACTTGTTCCTCCTATCGAAGAACCTACTAAGGGAATTTTGTTTTCAAAGATTTCCGCCCTCATTGCTCGCCTTAAGGCCTCACTATAAGTTCGAGGGGGATCAAAACTCGTCATTATATCCCGAGCTATCTCCGGTTTCAACCCATGTACAAACTTATCTCTTCTTAATGCCAGAGTACTGACTATTCCAGGTGCAAACCTTGCAAGGGAGTTAAATTTCACTGAATACTCCATCACGGTACTAGATCCCTGTTGCAAACTAATAAATTCTTTGACCTTCTCATGCACTCGGTCCTCTGTTCTATACTCGGCCTCAAATTCTTGTCTGAACTCTTCCCAAGTCATCGTTGCCACATCATGAGTTTCTTCCATTAATTCCCACCAAATTCGGGCATCACCCTAAATAAGAAACTCGCATACCGGGATCTTCTCCGTCTCGTCATGGGGAATAAACGTGTACGCACTGGATCTAAACCACTCTTCTGCTATTACTGGATCCGTAGTACCCTTAAACTCTGAGGGTTGATGTTGACTGGGAATACCATAAATTGGTTCAACTCTATTCTATATTGGGGGAGGTACCAGTTGTTCTCTTCCTACATTCATAAGCCGGTGGTACCCTACCACGGGGTTACAACTCCTCTTGGGTTTCAGCCATAACTTGCTGTATAATCCCCCAAACTCTAACTTCATCCAAGGAAGGGGGCGTAGCTTCTGGTGGGTTAGAAGATTCTCCTTCATTCATCACACTTTTACCACGCTTTCGGGTACTACGGCTCATCTACAAAACAACCATATTTGGTCAACTTGAGAAACACGTATAGTAAGGAAAGAATTAACTCACACAGTTGGTTATCGGACGTCGTAGCGATGAGAATAGTACACTGTCAAATCCCAAAATCTTCGCTATGATACCAAAAATGTAGTGACTGCTTTATACTAGGGTACTTGTAAAGATATATAAAGTAGAATACATGTATAGTAGCAAAAGTAAATGGGCCCAAAATCTTCTTTTATTACATATAAACATTATTTATACAAAACAGAATATCTTTTACAAAATGATATTAAAACAATGGATAGTGTAGCTATTGCTCCACTTGCCGACACCCATCCAACTGCGTTCTCACCTAGATCCTGCAATCATAAAGAAAAACAACGGGGTAAGCACGAAATAACGCTCAGTAAGTAAATCCTCTACTGACTGTCCCTGTAACTCACTCTAATTCTTTCCTTACACCTCAAATCTTAAAAAAGCCTTCGCTTTATATGTCACGCCTCATCTTACCGGGAGGCACGGCGGGTGGGAGTTCACACAGACCATCCCCACTCTTCGTGACACTTTCGGGTGGAGATCACAAAGCACCAACCCATTTTTCACAACTGTCAGGTAGAGATCACAAAGCACCAACCCATTTTTCACAACTATCGGGTGGAGATCACAATGCACCAACCCATTTGTCACAACTATTGGGTGGAGATCACAAAGCACCAACCCATTTTTTCATAACTATCGGGTGGAGATCACAAAGCACCATCCCGCTCTTAATACTCTTCTCATTCTTTCTACTCTTAGAGTAGTTCATTCACACAGTTCTCTACTCTAATGTAACTTAATGCTTAGAGTAGTTTATTCACAAAGTACTCTACTCTTTCTTAAGCTGCTTCTCAAATGCACAATTAATACATATGGATGGTTCATGCTCATTAATGCGCTTAGGAAATGCCAATATGCAATGTTGCAAGAATTAAGGTTCACAATTCATGCTCCTACTTCTCTTAGGCATTTCATCAAACAACTAATGTGCATACACACACTCTACTTTATCTATATATCTATCCCTCTCTTGAACCATCCAAAATGGGAGAAAACTCCTTCACCAAGCTATAATTCTTGCCATAACATAATACTTCCAAATAGATTTCTCAATCTCCTCCAATTTCATCACAAACAACATTCTCATCACACATCACACTTCTCAATTGAAGTATAATAACTACTCATCTCAACCCAAGTTCTCAATACCATAACATATATCATGCATACATAATTTCTATTCAATCTCTATTCAAGAGAGAGTTCATAAGTCTCAACTTGGGATGGGATTTACTTACCTTGTAATGGAGAGATCACACTTGCACTTTCCTTTCCTTTAAATGCTTGTCCCTTCTCTACAAATTTACACAATCAAATCACAAGCCTTCAATGTACACATATATGTAAAACTTCACATCTAAGCAAAAATCTTTACCTTGGGATGCCTTAGATCAATTCTCTACCAAGATCCAACTAAAAACCGCTCAAAAATCCTTGAACGCTTGAAGGAAGAATTAAGAGGAAATAGAGAATGGAAGAGGCGGTGGAAGAAGGATGAATGAAGGGTTTACTAAACTTAACCCCTTTTTAGCTCAAATTATCTTCATTCATTCCCATTTTACCCTTGCTCTTCCTTGGGAATTCCATCCTTGTCCTTTAAATCATTTCACTCACACCACCACACTAACCTATTCTCCATGAAATTTCCTTGCATTTTACTCCCCACTTTTCCTGCTACTTAGGGGTGGCATGGTCATTATGCCCTAAAGGAAGAATTCTCTAGAAACTTAATAAACATTTTGTTATACCGCGGTGAAGAATCTTTCTTCGCCCTGGCGAAACCTTCCAGAACCTACACCGTAGGTTGCAGGACATCATCGCCACGGCGAAGCTTCTTCTTCGCCCCGGCGAAGACTGAAAAAGGAATTCGCTAAGTCTTTATAAATTTTAGGGCAACCACTCAAACAACTCACAATATCCATTCAACCAAGAACCAACCAAACAATATGAACAATATACCAACTCAATTAAGAGCAAAACAATAAAGATTCAAGCAATGCAATGCAAATAAGCTACATACCTCAAGTGGGGCGTTACATCATATATCTGTGTTTCTTTGTTTTATTTATTATGGTTGCATGATTTAATTGATTAAAAAGGCCTATTAATTGATTGATTGTGTGATTGATTGCTAAACTGAATTTGTAATTCATAATTGTTATAATGTTCAGTTAGAGTAGTATTTAAGAAAAACAATTGTAATACAAGTTTGTGTTGATTGTTTAAAAGAAACATAGAACGAATTAAATAATCTGACGCTTGTTCAAATGTTACTCATCTATAGCTACTTCCTAATTCGTAATGCTATTAGTAAATTCATAAGGATTGCATAATACCAAGTGGTTTATTGATAAGAATTAATTTGTGTGCTAGGCTCAGATTAATGAACTTAGGGTAGATAAAGATTGTCTAGCTTCTTGATAATCTTTGGTTAAATATTAAAGAATAATATCTATTAGAAGTCAATGATTAGTTTGCAATCGTGGGTAATTTTCCTTGAGTCGAAATCATTTTTAATAAAATTCTCTTCATTTAATTATTGTTAGTAGTAATTACTCTTGTGTCAATTAATTTTTGAAGTAAAATTTCTCCCTTTTTATTTCATCAATTCATTGTGATATTAAGTTGGGTAATCTAATTAGCTAGTCTATGTGGATCGACTTGTACTTACCGGGATTACAAGTTATGAGTAGAGTAATTTAATTTTTCGTTGCGCTCAGCAAGCATCACTCTCCGATGCGAGGAGAGAACTGTTTGAGAAGGAGGAGGAGTCGACTGCTCTTCGAGAGCATTGCAAATCCATTGCAGAGGATGCTATGATCAACGCCTATACCGAGCTGATGAAAGAATACAAGGCCAGGAATATTTCCTAATGGGATCTTAATGGCGACATTGAGCTTTGGGAGGAGATAGAAGCTGAAACAGCTAGTGTTGACAACTAATTGGATGGTGATCGAGTCAAATTTGATCCAAAAAATCAAACAAAAGTCGTTCAAAATAAGGAGGAGACTTTGGCGGGTTCTACTAAGTCTATCAAAGATACGATTATTGCTGGTGGGTCGGCCAATCAAGAAAAAGAAGTTGGGCGGATTGGAGATCAATCGACTTGAGGGGATTAGACGGGTCTTACCGACCATTAATATTTGTAATTTCTGACTATCTTAAGACTTTTCAGGCGCGTGGCACCTTGTTCACTTTTGTTTGTGTAATTTTTTTCCGATCAGGCTTCGAACTTTAAATAGACCAGCTTCTATTTATCTTTTTACTGAGTGTTCTGGTTTCCTTATATTGTCGATTTGTTTTGCATGCTTGGAATGTTTTTTTATTTTTCAAGAATCTGAGTGCTTGGGATGAGCACCTGAATCCCTAGGCTTATGTGCCCAAGGATTAGGTTTGCCCGGCCGTTGTTGTTATAAGTCAGTGTAATTCATGTTTTGTGTTTCAGTCAACCAGGTCCATGTCGACTGTTTATGAAAGTCGTCATGGCTCTGTAGATCTGAATAGACATGAACATATGAGGCTCGGTTGGCATGGCCGACTAGGTACTAATTTGAGTTCAACAACTATAGTTGGTGCTTCGTGTGCTAGGCCTGGTCGGTGTGTCTGACCATTGATGTGGTTTAGGCTTCGCAACCTAGCTGATGCCAAAACACTTAGAAAAATTTGTAGATGTTAGTGTCGAGGCCCCATCGATGTGGCTGACTGTCGATGTAATTTGAGCCTCGCAGCTGAGTCGATGTAAATTGGAGTTGGATAAATTTGTAGATATAGTGTCGAGGCCCGTCCAGTGTGACCTACTGTCATTGTAAACTGGGCCTCGCAACCAAGTTGATGTAAATCAATTAGAGTTGAATAAATTTGTAGATGTACCGAGGCCCTGTTGGTGTGACCAACTATCGATGTAAACCAGACACTATCAGTGTGACCGATTGTCGATGTAAACTGAGCCTCACAACGGTGTCAATGTAAATCAATTGGGGTTGAATAAATTTGTAAGTTTAGCGCCGAGGCCCTATTGGTGTGACCGACTATTGATGTAAACCGAGCCTGGCAACCAAGTTGATGTGAATCCATTGAAGTTGAAAAGTTGTGCTCGCTAAATAGTATTTATATTGATACTGGCTGAAAGGCCGATTGACTAGAGGGGGGGTGGACAGGCCGACTCACCCTTTTTTAAACAAACAAAGCAAAAAGGGAACATAAAACTAGATCGCTAAAAATAGTACCATTTGAGGTGGATGGCATTCCAGTTGTTATTGACTTTTTTAGCCTTAAGGGTTTGGAGCCTATAAGCGCCCTTGCCCATTGCTTTGGTTATCTTGTACGGGACTTCCTAGTTAGGGTTAAGTTTTCCAATGTTGACTTCCCTGGTGTTTTGAAAAAAAAAATTGAAGCACCCAATCTTTTTCTTTGAAAGTTCTCACTCAAACATTTCGGTTGTAGTGCCAAGTAACTTATTGCTGATAGATGACATTCCTTATATGAGCCTGCTCCCTTAGTTCGTCAGTGGTATCCAGGTTGTGACAAAGGTTCTCATCATTGGTTTGTTGATCCATCCTATTGGAATCTGGTTGAAGGGATAGGAAACGCTTAGTCGGGGATGGAGCGCCTCGGAATCCGTATCCCTAGTGAGAAGGGTCTCTCCAGTGGATAAGCAGACGGTAGTTTGGCAAGACCATAGTACCCAAAAGTCTACCTAGGCTCCCTTAACTTTCTAGAGGCATTTCTTGAGTGTCTAAATCACCGTTTTATTGGAAGACTCTGCCTACCCATTTGATTAAGGATTGCGGGGTGTTGAGAAACTCAACTTGATACCATTTATCACAGAAGTCCCTAAACCCTGACCTGAAGAACTGGGACCCATTATCAGTGACCAACTTCTTCGATACACCAAATCTACATATCACATTCTTCTAGATGAATCCCTTCACTTTTCTATCCCGTACTTGGGTGAATGCCTCGGCTTCTATCTACTTGGTAAAGTAGTCGGTGATTGTCCCCACTTCATGAATGGCCAGGGGGTAAGGATCGAATTAAGTTTTTTGGGAAGCAGGTGTGAGACATTTATGGACTTATAGCAACTATCACACCCCTTGACATAGCCTACTGAATCAGCTCTCATGGTAGGCGAGTAATAACTGGTTGCAATCACTTGATGGGTGAGTCTGCATCCCTCGGCATAGTTCCCACACTCACCTTCATGTATCTCAACGAGGACATATTTGGCTTGCTTCAGGGTGATGCATTTGAGGTACGGGCCAGAGAATGACTTTTTCAATAGCTGACCTTCAAAGATTGTGAACCTACCAGCCTTGGTTCCGAGTCAGCAGGCTTTGTTCTTGTCAGGGGAAGCTTGTCATTTACAAAGTACCAGACGATGGATTCCATCCATCAATCGACCGAGCTGATGTCTAACACTTCTGACACCTCTTTGGGGGTGTGAGTGTCTTCTGTCTAAGGATCTTTCTAGTCTGCTAGCCACTATAGAAAGAGAAGCGAGATGGTTGCTGAAGATGATCCTTGAAGAGCTGATCCAACGTTGGCCAGGGCGTTTGCGTGGGTGTTCTCTGTCCGCGGTACCTACGTGATTGTAAATTTTTCAAAGGAAGATTGGAGCTCTCTCACTATGCTAAGGTATGAATTGATCTTTGAATCCAGGGCCTCGGATATTCCTTGGAGCAGATTGACCACCATTTGGGAGTCGGACTTGACTTCTAGTTTCTTTACTCTTATGTCTTTCACCAGCCTGATCCCAGCTATCAATGCCTCATACTTAGCCTCATTGTTTATGCACTTAAAATCGCATCTGACAGTCCTTTGGATGATGTCTCTCTGGCATGATCCATACGATGCCTAGGCCGTTTCCGTTCAAATTGTTGGATCCATCGACTGAGAGAGTCCACCTACGGGATCCGGCATCTTTCATGCATAAAACTTTTTTTCTGCTTGGAAGGAGGTGTTGGGTGTAAAGTCTACTATGAAATTGGCCAATGCTTGAAATTTAACGGTTGTTCGAGGTTCTTAGGACACATCAAATTCGATTAGCTCAACTGTCCATTGGGTGAGTCATCTTGATAGCTCCGGTTTCTAGAGGATCTTTTTTAGTGGGAACGTTGTGAGGACGACTATGGAGTGGCATTGAAAGTATGGGCGAAGCTTTCTGGAGGCATGGATGTAACGCCCACTTGAGGTACGTAGTTGTTGTTCCTTCCTTTGCTCTTATTTGAGTTGGTATTTGGTAATATTGAGTGTTGTGTTGTATACCCCTTGCCCACGGGAAATTGGTTGAAAAACAGAAGAAGTTCGTGCTGCCGTGCTTGGGCGGGCGAAGAATCTTCGGCTGCGGTGAAGAAGGTGTTGAAGCCACGGGGAAGCTCTTGGGACAGTTTCGCGGCGCGGGCGAGTTGCCTCGCCGCAGCGGCACCGAGCCGTTTTAAAATGTTTGTTAAGTTTTAGATATTTTCTTCCCTAAGGGCAATTTGACCATTCTACCCCCTAATTAGCGAGTGGGGAGTAAATTGTAAAGAAATTTCAAGGAGAATATGTTAGTTTGGGGGGTGTGTTAGTAAGGAATCAAAGGATATGGATGGGAATTTCCATAAAAGAGCAAAGGGCAAAGGGGAATAATGAGAATTGAGAGATATTAAAAGGGTTTAGCCTTTGAAAGTTCTTCATTTTCCCAATTCCACCGCCTCCTTCATTCTTCTTAAACTCTCTCAAATTTCCTTCCAATCTTCCAAGGATTTCCAAGAGCCTTTTTTGAGTAACTTTTTGTGGGGTTTTAATCTAAAGCTTCCTAAGGTAAGGATTTGTACTTTAGATGAGAGTTTTCCTATGTTTTGATTAGAATCTCATGTTGTGATTATTGGTTAAGTTGTAGAGGAAAAGCAAGCTTCCAAAGGAAAGGAGAAGTGTTAAAGAAGCCAATTTTCTCATAAGGTAAGTAAACTCAACCTAAGATGAGATCTAAGAACTCTTTTTGAGTGGATTGAAATACATATGTGTTTTCTTTTAATTGTTGAATGAGAGTAGTAATTATGTTTGAGTTATGAGTTATGAGAAGTGTTGTATTTTGCTTGATGTTGGGTTGAGTTTGATTGGAGTTTGAGGAGGTTTTTGAGCAAGATTATGGAAGTGTTTCTCTTTTGATAGGGATTTTAGGGTTTATGAGGGGAGTTTTCTCCCATTTGATTGATTAAAGAAAACAGAAAAGTTAGAGTTAGAGTAGAGTTATTTATGCACATGAGTTGTTTGATGAAATGCTCAAGAGAATCATAAGTAAGGGTAGAGAGCCTTAATTGTTGCTACATGTCATAGTTACTTTTCATTAATGAGTATGAGTCATTGATGTGCATTAATTATGCTCTACTTATGCATTAGAAAAGAGAGTAGAGAAAGAGTAGAGACTTTTGAGTTTAGACTACTCTAAGAAAGTAGAAAGAAAGAGAATGAGCACTATAGAGTAAAGCTAGAGTAGTGCTTAATAAGAAGAATAGAGTAGGTTGTGTGATGGGAACCTGAGTACGGGTAGTTAGTATCCCCGCATGTGCGCGCATCGATGCGGCGAGTGTGAAAGAGAAGTGGTGTAGCCCGTAGTGTACATGCGGATGAGGCTATACCCAGTGCCGAGAGAGATTATACACTCACATGGCCAAAGGTTCCCGAATCCATGCATAACCAAGTCGATCGGCTAGAATGGGAGTAGAAGTCACCTGGGAGTGGGAGCGGGAGTCCCGGTTGGTGCCTCCCGGTCGATGGGGCCGTGACTTTCTAGAAAGAAAGTTAGTATAGAGGAGCTATGAGAAGAGCAATTAGCTAGTGATTAAAGAAAGAGTTACTGAGATACTTGAGTTCAGGGGTTTACTTACTGAGCCTGTTTGTGCTCATCCGATTGCTCCTATGTTTTTGCGGGTTCCTTAGATGAGGGACACGGTTGGATGGAACATCGGCACCACGAAGAGAAATGGCTACACCTTGTCCACCCTATTTTGATAGTTTTGCATATGTTACAAACCTTGTATATATTTGTATAAGAATGCATATGTTTAATGAAAAGAAAAATTTTGGGGCCCAACTTTTTATATTATGGTTACGTGTATTTTCCCACCGTGCATGTTTTACAAGAATCGAGTCGTTACATTTTTGGTATCGGTTAAGCAAAGAATTTTGGGATTTGACATTGTACCATTCTCATCCCGGCTTACCGATGTCCAATAAGCCCATTCGTAAGTTAACTTATTTCCCTTATGTCGAGTGTTCTCTTAATTGATCCAATATGATCGTTTTGTAGATGAGGCGTAATGCTTAGAAATAAGGGTAAAGGAGGGTGATGAATGAGGAAGAATCCTCACAACCCCCGACAACCAAACCCCTTACTCTTGATGTGACATTGATTCGGAATATTATTCAAGAGGTGTTAAGCGAAAGAGAAAGTCGGGGAGGAGGTTGTACCGAGAATCCGAGACCCCTAGTAGAGGGACCGGCCCCGCCAGGAACAAGAACGAGAGGGGCCGGTGCCTCTAGTAAGTACCCGAATCGAGTTGATCCGGTCCGGGGGCTTGCAAGTCAACACCGGCCGTCGAGTTTAGGGCACAGGGATCCATTTGGAAGGCGAAAAGAAAGTGGTTTAAGTCCTAGTAAAGCGGATAGTGGCCTTGTTTCCATGACGCAGAGAGAGTTCAGGATATGCTAGTTTTCTGTTTCGGGAGATGCCGGGAATGGTGGGAACTAATGGAAGGAGGAACTCACCGGAACCTGGCTTTAATGGACTTGCGAATTCAAGGAAAAGCTGTTTGAAGCCGAATATCGAACTTAAGACCGAGTACATGAGAAAGTCTAAGAGTTCATTAATTTGGAAACAGGGGACTAGTACGGTGAAGGAGGTATTCGGTAAGATTCAACCCTCGCCCGATTTGCACCGGGATAGTGTACACCTCCCAAGGCCTTTTGAGGAGGGGACAAGTTTGTTACAGGGGTTAAAATCCGATATTGCCGAGAATGTGATGACGGGGAGGCGAGCCTCTCCATTACCTACAGTGAGGCTTTAACAAGGCGTTAAGGGCGGAGATTTATGTTGAATAAGCACATTCTACCGAAGAGTCATCTTTACAAGTACTTTTCGGTGAACCCATCCCCTGCATTGCGGAGGGAGGGAGAGGGTAAGATGCAACAAGGAATAGAGAAGTAAGGGTCAAAAAGAAGTTCCAACCCAAGAATAACGGGGAGGGATTGGCCGGAGAACAAGCGACCCAAAGCCGAAGGGTTGCCTTTGTGCTAAATGTGGAAGGAACCATTCGAATGTTTAAGGGATAGAAATGTGTGTTACAAGTGTCAAAGTCGGCCCGGGGCATCGAAGAAGGATTGTAAAGCTCCGGTTTACGCCGGCTCCCGAGTCAGAGGGTGCTAATGCGAGTTTTACGGTGGCTCGGGGGTGGCTTGAGGCCCGAGTCCATCCCAGGCTATGGCCCTTGGTCGGTTGCTATTCCATCTTGTTTCTTTATATGCTTTAATTGATTAAGGCTACCCATTCTTTTATATCGCATGGGATGATCGGGAGATTAGGTTTTGAAACCTAGCAGATGAGTCAACCTATTAAGATTGAGTTACTGATGGGGTGAGTGTGTTGACTCGGGAGATGTTGTTAGGAGAATCTATAGTGATCCATGGTCGGGAGCTGGCCGGTCGATTTAATAGTCTTTGATATGCCCGACTTTGATGTGATTTTGGGCATGGATTTCCTAGGGAGGTATGGAGTAGAGATCGATTGTCGAAAGAAGAAGCCCGAGATTTAATCTCGATAATGGGGATAAATTTAGCTTTGGAGAGGGCCATCAGTTGAGTATGTTAATTAGTAGTGTGAAGGCTAGAAAGATGTTAAGAAAGGGGTGTTCTGGATATATTGCGCATGTAGGTGCAAAGTGGTGATGTTCTTGCAAGACGGAGGGATTCGAAGGTGCCTATAGTTCGAGAGTTTTGGATGTGTTTCGGAAGATTTACCGGTTTGCCGCCGGAAAAGAGAGGTTGAATTTAGTATCGAACTAGCACCCCAGGGTGGGGACAAAGGAAACCTGGGACAAACACCAATATCTAAAGCCCCTTATCGAATGGCCCAGAGAGCTTCCAGGGGAGTTGAAGAAACAACTCAAGAGCTTTTGGACAAGGGTTTTATCCGGCCGAGTCTTTCTCCTGAGGCCCCGAATTTTGTTTGTCAAAAGAAGGGACGGATCCCGCCTTGGATGTGTATTGATTACGAGAGAGTTGAATAAGGTAAGCGTGAAGAATAAGCACCCCTTACCCCGAATAGATGATTGTTTAGATCGGTTCATAGTGGTTTTCATAGGACGATATCCTGGTTTATTCTAAGTTAAGAGAAGAGCATGAGGACATTTGAGAATAGTCTTTGCCAACAAGGAGGAAGAAGCCGGATTGTATGCTAAGTTTTCAAAATGTGAGTTTTGCTCGATCAAGTGATATTTTGGCCATACCCCGTATCGAAGGAAGGGATCTGTGGGCAGACGAAAGTAAAGTGCAAGCAATCCTCGAGTGGCAAGGCCGAGGGACAGGTAAAGGAAGGTCGGGAGTTTCTTAGGCTTGGCAGGAGGCTCACTACGGAGCCCGATTCGTGGAAGGGTTCGCTGAGTTAGCCAAACCATTGACAACTCTTACCAAAGCGAGGAAGACTCCTTTTGTTTGGTCGGAAGGCTTTGTGAGGAATGTTTCCAAGAATTGCGAGAAGAGGTTAACAACGGCCCCGGTGTTAGTGTTGCCGCAGGAGGGTGTAGATTATGATATCTATACGGATGCCTCTTTGCAAGGACTTGGTTCGGTGTTAATGCAAGTAGGTAGGGTTATAGCATATGCCTCTCGGCAATTGAAAGATCATGAAATGAGATACCTACGCATGATTTAGAGTTAGGCGGCCCGATTGGTCTTTGCCTTAAAGATTTGGAGCATTACCTCTATGGTGCAAAGAGCAACATCTATACCGATCATAAGAGTTTGAAGTATTTCTTTACTTTTCGGAAGGAGTTGAATATGAAGGCGAGATGGTTTAGGGAGGGCTGGTTAAAGATTATGAGTGCGAGATCAAATATCAACCCGGGAGGGAAAGCCAATGTAGTAGGCGATGCCACGAGTGAAAAGCCTATTTATCCCGACTCACTAAGCAAGAGAATTGATAGAAGAGTTGTGTAGAGAGCAAATTGAAGTGATTCGGGAGGGATCGTTAAGGTTAGAGAATTCAAACTACTTTAAACTTTGGGGGAAGTGAAAAGAAAAGCAAGTGGGTCGATGAGTGGTGTCGAAACAAAGTTCAACGAGTACTTGAAGGTAAGGACAGCAGAGTTTTGTGTGAGAGATGGTGCTCTTTACTTTAGGGAATCGATTGTGTATTCCTCCGACGGTAGATGGAGGGCAGAGAATTCTTTTGGAGGCTCATGACACCACCATACCAACCGCTCATCTGGGAGGGCAACTAAGATGTATGGGAAAACGTAAAGAAAAGTTATTGGGTGGGAGACGGTATGAAGAAAGACATTGCGAGTTCCGTAAAAGGCTAAATGTCTAACTTGTCCGAGAAGTGGCCCGAGAACACCCTACGCGTCGGGGTTGCTTCACCATTGAGTGTTCCAAAGTGGAAATGGGAGAGTATTTCAATGGATTTCATCACCGGTCTCCCTAGAAGTCCAGGAAGAGGGTATAATGCTTTATGGGTGATTGTGGATAGGTTAACCAAATCAGCCCATTTTCTTCGATAAAGGAAAAAAGCACTACTACGGATCAGGTGGCTCAGGATCTACATTAAGGAAATAGTCGGGAAGGGTTACATGGTGTGCCCAAGACAATAGTGTCAGATAGAGATTCCAAAGTTGTCTCGCTACGGATGAGTTTACAGAGGAACTTGGGTACTAAATTGGCATTAAAGACTTGCTATCATCCCCCTGAAACGGGATGGCCAACCCTGAGAGGACAAATCAGGTGCTTGAGGATATGTTGAGAGCCTCTTTGTATGGATTATAGAGCATCTTGACACGAAATGTTACCCTTGGTGGAGTTTGCCTACAACAATAGTTATCAACATAATTAAGATGGCGCTTATGAGGCTTTGTATGGTAGACGATGTAGATCTCCACTACATTGGGATGAGGTAGGTGAAAAGGATGAAAGCTTTGATCGACTCTTGGGGCGAAGGTGACTCAAAAATTGATAGAAGATGTGGGGTGATCGGGGAAAGCGAGGATGAAGCAGCTTTCAAGAAGATCGACAAAGAGTTATCTTGAGGCTTGAAGAGAGAAAAGAAGTCGAATTTCAAGTGGGTGATAAAGTGTTTTTGAAAGTTTCCCCCTTCAAGCGTGCAATGCGCCGGAAGCAAGGGAAGTTAGCACCGCGATACGTAGTCCCATTTGAAGTCTTGCAACGGGTAGGAAAGGTGGCCTCACAGAATTGGCCACTTACCGCCTTTAGTATGGATAGAGTGGGGGCATGATGTCTTTCATGTCTCGATGCTACGGAAATACGTAAGTGATCCCCTCCCACATCTTGGAACTTGTAGAGGGGCGTTGAAGTAACAGAGAATCTTGTATATGAAGAACGTCCAGTTCAGATCTTAGATCGAAGGAAGGGTTAAAGAGCTCCCAACAAGAGTGTTCCGGGTTAGTGAAGATCTATGGAGGAATCACAAAGTGGAAGAAGGCCACTTGGGAGGTAGGAAGCAACGGGACATGCGAATCGTTCGGTTTGAGTTATTTTGTATGAATTTCGGGGGACAAAAATTCTTTTTTAAGGGGAAGAATTGTAAGCGCCCAGCTTGAGGTACGTAGTTGTTGTTCCTTCCTTTGCTCTTATTTGAGTTGGTATTTGGTAATATTGAGTGTTGTGTTGTATACTTGCCACAGAAATTGGTTGAAAAAGCGAGAAGAAGTTCGAATCTGCCGTGTTCTTGGGGCCGAATCGCGGCGGTGAGGTGTTGAAGCCACGGGAAGGCTGGTAGGGACTGGTTCGGGCCGCAAGTACTTCGGCGACGAGCCGTTTAAAATGTTTGTTAAGTTTTAGATATTTTCTTCCCTAAGGGCAATTTGACCATTCTACCCCCTAATTAGCGGGGAAAAGTGGGGAGTAAATTGTAAGGAAATTTCAAGGAGAATATGTTAGTTTGGGGGTGTGTTAGTAAGGAATCAAAGGATATGGATGGAATTTTCATAAAAGAGCAAGGGCAAAAGGGGAATAATGAGAATTGAGAGATATTAAAAAGGGTTTAGCCTTTGAAAGTTCTTCATTTTCCCAATTCCACCGCCTCCTTCATTCTTCTAAACTCTCTCAAATTTCCTTCAATCTTCCAAGGATTTCCAAGAGCCTTTTTGAGTAACTTTTTGTGGGGTTTTAATCTAAAGCTTCCTAAGGTAAGGATTTGTACTTTAGATGAGAGTTTTCCTATGTTTTGATTAGAATCTCATGTTGTGATTATTGGTTAAGTTGTAGAGGAAAAGCAAGCTTCCAAAGGAAAGGAGAAGTGTTAAAGCCAATTTTCTCATAAGGTAAGTAAACTCAACCTAAGATGAGATCTAAGAACTCTTTTTGAGTGGATTGAAATACATATGTGTTTTCTTTTAATTGTTGAATGAGAGTAGTAATTATGTTTGAGTTATGAGTTATGAGAAGTGTTGTATTTTGCTTGATGTTGGGTTGAGTTTGATTGGAGTTTGAGGAGGTTTTGAGCAAGATTATGGAAGTGTTTCTCTTTTGATAGGGATTTTAGGGTTTATGAGGGAGTTTTCTCCCATTTGATTGATTAAAGAAAACAGAAAAGTTAGAGTTAGAGGTAGAGTTATTTATGCACATGAGTTGTTTGATGAAATGCTCAAGAGAATCATAAGTAAGGGTAGAGAGCCTTAATTGTTGCTACATGTCATAGTTACTTTTCATTAATGAGTATGAGTCATTGATGTGCATTAATTATGCTCTACTTATGCATTAGAAAAGAGAGTAGAGAAAGAGTAGAGACTTTTGAGTTTAGACTACTCTAAGAGTAGAAAGAAAGAGAGAATGAGCACTATAGAGTAAAGCTAGAGTAGTGCTTAATAAGAGAATAGAGTAGGTTGTGTGATGGGGAACTCGTGAGTACGGGTAGAGTATCCCCTCGCATGTACGCCCGCATCGATAAAGCGGCCGGAGTATCAGAGAAGTGTGTATAGAGAAGTACGGTGGATATCATGTACGCGCATCAGTAAAAAGCGGCGAGTATCAGAAGAGAAGTGGGTCGCAGCCGTGTGCACATGCGGATGAGGGCTATGCCCAGTACCGAGAGAGATTATACACTCACATGGCCAAAGGTTCCGAATCCATGCATAACCAAGTCCGATCGGCTAGAATGAGTAGAAGTCACCGGGAGTGGGAGCGAGTCCCAGCCGTGCCTCGGTCAGATGGGGCCGTGACTTTCTAGAAAGAAAGTTAGTATAGAGGAGCTATGAGAAAGAGCAATTAGCTAGTGATTAAAGAAAGAGTTCTTGAGATACTTGAGTTCGGGGTTTACTTACGAGCCTTGTTTGTGCTCATCCGGTTGCTCCTATGTTTTTGCGGAGGTTCTAGATGAGGACACAGTTGGATGGACATCGGCACACGAAGAGAAATGGCTACTCTGTCCACCCTATTTTGATAGTTTTGCATATGTTACAAACCTTGTATATATTTGTATAAGAATGCATATGTTTAATGAAAGAAAAATTTTGGGGCCCAACTTTTTATATTATGGTTACGTGTATTTTCACTGTGCATGTTTTACAAGAATCGAGTCGTTACAATGGATGAGTGACAAGGCTAATTTCTCTAGCTAGCTATATCGGGTCTTAGTATCAAAAAGCGACTTACTTACATAAGACATAGGCAACTGCTTTCCCTTCTCCTCCCTAACTAAGATGGCTGAGACCGTCGTTTCCGAGACAGCCAAGCATATGTAAAACATGTTAAGAAACGATCATCTATGGTAGCGGAAAACAAAAATAATTTACATGATAGATCGTTCCTTAGAACCAAGATCCGGGCACAAAAATTACAGTTTATACATTATAATAGAATCTGCAGAAAAATTAGTTTAACGTTTAAGAAACCATACCCACGTTTGGAGGCTCCTCCAATTTGTCTCGAAATGGGTTTTGCTACCGACCCAAGTGTAGGATCGAACCAATGTAGTCCACACGAAGACAACCTCAAGAAACTAAACAGGGATTTGCTATATCCTCTTTAGCCTTTAACAACCAAGATGAAAGTCAAATGAAATATTTGATTCAAGCAAAAAGAAATCTGGCATGGGAGAGAAGAAAAGGGGCTGGAATATTTTGCTTTCAATGATTGAATGAATGAATTAAATAATTCACAAACCCAAACACCCCTTGTATCCAAACAGCCCCTTTAAGATATTTTAATTTTAATTATTATTGTTATTTCAGTTAAATTCAATTAATATATATATTTCATAAATTAACATTTACCAATAACAATAACAATAATTCATTTAAATATATGCGAACACATATTTAAATATAATTTCACTTATTTAATTTAATTAACAAATTAAATAAAGGCTACGACCTCAACAAATTTAATTGCCAGCGTGAAATTACCAAAATACCCTTTCACCTAAAAAGACGAAAACGCCCTTCTTACAAACTGGTTCTTAAATTATCTTCTATGTGTGTGACCCGTAGGCTCATTATCATACCGGCAGTGTGTAGCATTGCGACTGTTAGTAAACTATCCCATATACGCAGCAGAAACAAAAATATAATATAAGGATCGTTTACAAGAGCCAAGATCAAGGGTATAATTTTTACAATTTATATTAAAGTAAAATCTACACAAAAGGCTAATCATGAGTTTAGAAATACATACGCACGTTTGGAGGCTCCTCCAAATTTGTCAATGAACATTTTGCTACTGACCCAAGTATAGGATCGAACCCACGTAGTCCACATGAAGACAATCACAAAGAACTAAGGAGGGATTTGCTAGATCCTCCTTAGCCTTAAGAGTTAAGAAGACAAATCAAATGAATTGATTTTGGGCAAAAATGGATTCTACCGTGGGAGTGTAAAATGGGGCTATGTGTTTTGTTTTTCAAAGAGAAAAATAAACTAATGAAAAACTCTCTTGTTTTACAAATAATCTTTTTCTTTTATAGTAAAACTTTAATGCCCTATTCCCATATGTAATAGGTTTGGGCTCCAACCCAAACACCCCATGTTACCAAACACTCCCAATTACATATTTTATTTTTTATTTCATCATTATCTCAATTAAAATCAATTAATATATATATTTAATCATATATAGAGGTGGAAAAGTAACCCGCCCGGCCCGACCTAGCCCGGCTCGCGACGGGTTACTTAATTAGGCAGGTTGGTCTTAACCCGCCTGCCAACAAAGGCAGGCCGGGTTAGGCCCACCATTTTTGGGAAAGTGGGTGCTGGCAACCCTGCTCCAACCTAACCCATTTCCCGGAAGGGTTAGCGTGGGCAGGGCCCGAGTTAAGCCTATTTTTTTATTTTATTTTGTTTTATTTATTTAACCTTTCAAATAAATAATTAACAATTTATAAATGAATAAATGTAATTGTTTTTAGTTAACTTTTCAAATATCAATAATTCAATTAAATTAATTTTTTTTTTGTTAACATTTCAAATATTAATTCAATTTTAATACAATAAAATTGTAGTATAAGAAAAATTAGATTTATTCATTCAATTGATGAAATTTTAGCAGAAGAATGAATTATATTTTATATAAGACATGGAAATTTGAGAATAAGACTTTAGTATTTTTTTTTTTTTTTATTTTACGTACCATAAAAAATAATAATAATAATATGTCTAATATTACAAAGTTTTATACATTTTAATATTTATGATTTAGAAGTATAGTTTAATATTATTGTGTAAAATTATTTGTAAGAGTTCAATCATAATAGTTTAATTAAAAGAATTAAAAAAATGGGGGAAACTTGAAAAAAATAATTTATTTTTTATTTTTTTTTTAGGCCAACCCACCGGGCTGGCTAATGCAAACAAAATAGCAACCCGCCGGGTTGGCGGGTTGCCATATAGCAACCCGGCCTGCCCGGGGGTTGCATGCGGGTTGGGTTCAACCCAGCCCGCCTATAAGGCGGTCAGGGTTGAACCCTCTCTAATGCGGGCCGGGTTAGGGTTGACCCGCCTAACCTGGCCCATTTGTTCCACCTTTAATCATATATTAACATTTAACAATAATGATGATTTAATTAAATATATGCGAACATATATTTAAACGTAATTTCACTTATTTAATTTTTCTAAAAAATTAAATAAAGGCTACGACCTCAGCAAATTTAATTGCACTGTAAAATTACCAAAATACCCTTTCACCTAAAAAGACGAAAACGCCCTTCTTTCTTCCGGAGTCTTAAATTATCTTTTATGTGTGTGACCTACAGGTTCCTCATCATACCAGTAGTGTATAGTATCGCGATTAACACCAATTAATCGTCTCACTAATACACATACCAAGATTGGCCCCTAGCAAGGCATCATGGCCACCCAATAGATTCGGATTTAGCAAAGTAGCTACCTGTCAACGATATGGTTACCGTACAATTCGATCCTTTCAACATTTGTTATCCTGACGAGACGAAGGTTTAGAAATAGTGTCAACCTTCGGTTACTCTCGATATTATGTATTCAGTTTTTGGACCAATGACCCGTATTATAAACTGGATAGAAGCAACAACTCAATCTCACTGTGGCCACAGTTTTAGTTTCATTGCCATATAATGAATTGCGCCGTGAGATAACTTCTCTCATACTCGGGAGTGATGAATCCTCTGTCAATCCACCATAGTCTTGATACACTCATTGATGCAGCCAATCACCACCGTATTGATAGCTCTGAAAAGAACTACGTTAGGCTAGTGTCAAACTACACCAATCGGTGCACAAGGTGCTCCAGTGATCTCAAGTCTAAGGATCA
Organism: Pistacia integerrima; assembly: GCA_026225825.1. Lineage (NCBI taxonomy): Eukaryota > Viridiplantae > Streptophyta > Magnoliopsida > Sapindales > Anacardiaceae > Pistacia > Pistacia integerrima. The sequence goes on along the minus strand of CM047746.1, from coordinate 7,798,664 downwards.
CATGCACCACCATTCGTTAGAGGATTTGTTCCACAGACAATGGGGTTACAATCCATATGGAATCCTCTGATGGGTCAGCCAGTGAACTTGCTGCGGTGTATTCACCTACAGCAAGCACCCATGTGTTGCACCAGGTTGTCACCAAACAACCTTGACAAGTGAGATCAGTCATTACCTTTTGACAGGATCGTTCAACACTATGATAGCCTTACCGTATTATCTGTGCCCTTACTTTAGAATAATACTGGGGCTACGGACATTTCTAAAATTCTAAGGACATATACCAATACATTTTGCAATAATAATGATTTACGCGATATAGAATAAAATGCCTTTTATTATTGATTAATGAACATTATTACAAAGAGTCAATTCTGCAATAATTGATTGGCTCTAGGGCACCTACTCCAACGTCGATTAACACCAATTAATCGTCTCACTACACACAAAACAAGATTGGCCCCTAGCAAGGCATCATGGCTACTTGATAGATTCGGATTCAGCAAAGCAGCTACCTATCAATGATATGGTTACTGTACAATCCAACCCTTTCATCATTCGTTATCTCAACGAGACTGAGGCATAGAAATAGTGTCAACCTTTGTTACTCTCAATATTATGTATTCAATTACTGGACTAATGACCTGAAATATAAACTGCATAGAGCAACAACTCAATCCCACTATGGCCACAGTTTTAGTGTCATTGCCATTTATTGAATTACGCTGTGAGATAACTTCTCCCGTACCTAGGAGTGATGAATCATCTATCGATCCACCATAGTCTTGATACACTCCTTGATGTAACCAATCACTATCGTATTGACAGCTCTGAATAGAACTACGTTAGGTTAGTGTCAAACTACACCAATCGGTGCACAAGGCACTCTGGTGATCTCAAGTCTAAGGATCACATGCACCACCATTCGTTAGAAGATTTGTTCCATAGACACTGGGGTTACCATCCATATGGACTCCTCTGGTGGGTCAGTCCAGTGAACTTGCGTACAAGAAGCACCCATGTGTTGCACCACAAGTGAGATTAGTCAATGCTTTTTGACAGGGTCGTTCAACAGTAAGATAGCCTTATTGTATTGTTTGTGCCCTTACTTCAGAACAATACTGGGGCTACGGATGTTTCTAGAATGGCCACCTTATGTGCTCATAGGGTGCTCACTATCAAGATTTGAAACACTTGATACCCCTGTCACGATTCTACCATTCTAAGGACATATATCAATACATACAATGACAATTTACGCGATATAGAATAAAATGCCTTTTATTGATCAATGAACATTATTACAAAGAGTTAATTCTATAATAATTAATTGGCTCTAGGGCATCTACTCTAACAATCTGTCACTTGCACTATAGCCAATCATTCATGCACTCAACATTGAATGACCCAAGTGCCCATCATGCTTCTGCTATGACAGAAACTTCAATAGTGGGTTAGTAGATATTCTGCAAATCTGCACATTCCCTTTCTGATCGATCTCTTAGATCATATTGAATCAACTAAGTATGTGTTTGGATTGCTGGTGAGATCATGATTCCTCAGCCACAATAATGGCTTAATTGTTATTATAGTAAAACTATACTAGATCAGTAATGCTTGGAACCACATCAAGTTCAGTAATGAACTTCTTGATCCAAACCGCCTACACGGCTACATTAAATAATGCGATATGCTTAGTATCATTTGTAGAATTCGCTGTAGTACTCTGATTCGAGCTTTTCCAGCTCACTGCAGCTACATTGAGATAAAATGTATAATCCTAAATTGCGAACTATAATCATCTTTGTCCGTTTGGAAACAACATCACTGTATCCTATTACAGTGAGCTTATCTTCCCCTCCATAAACCAAGAACATATCCTTAGTCCTCTTGGTGCCAAGAATATTCTTGGACCGACCATCCGGTGGCACTTACCTGGATCCGATTGATATCTACTACAAGTGTTCAAAACACATGAGATATCAATCCGAGTACATAGCACAGCATACATGATGGATCCAATTGTTGATGCATATGGGATCCTGTTCATCCTATCTCTCTCATCTTGTGTTTTAGGACATAATTCCTTAGAGACATAAACACCATGTGACATCAGAAGAAATCCCTTCTCGAATTCTTCCACACTGAATCTTTTTAGTATTTTGTCAATATATGCACTCTGACTTAGGCGAAGCAATCTACATGATCTATTACGATAGATCTTTATTCCAAGGGTGTAGGCTGTTTCCCCTAAGTCCTTCATGGAGAAGCACTTGGATAACCAAGTCTTTATCAACTACAAGTTCGGTATATCATTCCCGATCAGAAGTATGTCATCGACATACAACACTAGGAATGCCACTGCGCTCCCACTCACTTTGTTGCAAGCATAGGGTTCATCTTCGTTCTTGATAAAACCGAATTCTTTTACAGCTTCATCAAAACGAATGTTCCAGCTCCTTGAAGCTTACATGAGTCCATAAATGAATCTCCACAACTTGCATACCCTATCAGCTTGCCCATCAAGAATGAAACAATCTGGTTATGTCATATACACATCCTCTTCGAGGTTTCCATTCAGGAAAGCTGTTTCGACATCCATTTGCCAAATCTCATAGTCATGATATGCAGCAATCACAAGTATAATCCGGATGGATTTTATCATGCCAACGGACAAAAAGGTTTCTTTATAGTCAATGCCATGAATTTGTTTAAAATCTTTGGCAACCAGTCGTGCCTTATAAGTATGCACCTTGCCATCCATGTTAGTCTTCTTCTTGAAGACGCATTTACCCCCTATGGGTTTTAACCCGTCAGGTGGTTCGACTAGAGACCATACTTGGTTTTGGTACATGGAGTCCATCTCAGATTTCATGGCTTCAAGCCATTTAACGGAATTTGGATCTGATATAGTGTCTTTGTAGGTTCTGGGTTCATCGTCTTGGTAGACTTTACGTCATCTTGATGAGTCACGAGATAATCATATCTCTCGGGCTCATGGCGTACTCTTCCATATCTACGTAGCTCTTGTACGACCTGAGGTAGTTCACTTTGATCCACAGTTTGTGGAGTAACCTCCTCATGGTGTTCAACCACTTTCTGTGGCACATCATCCCGTCCTTTTTCTAGTATAACTTATGGTTCTAGAACTTCATTGAGTTCTACTTTTCTCCCACTAGTACTTCTTAGAAAAAAATTCCTTTTCTAAGAAGACACCAGAACAAGCAACAAAATTTTTTCGCTCTTCTGGGTGGTAGAAATAGTATCCTTTAGTCTCCTTTGGATACCCCACAAATATACATTTACAGGATTTTGGGTCCAGCTTGTTCGAAGTTAATTTTTTAACATAAACTTCCCAACCCCAAATCCTTACATAAGACAAGCTGGGCTTTCGCCCACTCTATAGTTCATATGGAGTCTCGTTTATAGACTTTGACGACACACGGTTCAAAACATGAGTCGCAGTTTTTAGGGCATAACCTCAGAATGATGCAGGTAAATCACTAAAACTCATCATGGACCTAACCATGTCAAGTAAGGTCATATTCCTCCTTTCAGAAACTCCATTGTGTTGGGGTGTATATGGAGGTATGAGTTGTGATACTATCTCACATTCCTGCAGGTATGTTTAGCTCAACTTGCTAAAGTTTTCATTTTGAGATTATCCTTATTGTCTATCTTAAGGACATATTATTATGAAACAGTTCCATAAAGAATATTATTTACACTCAAGGATAATAATCCATTAGTAAACTAATATTCTCATTTGTCCTAAGTGGACATAGAAATATAAGTGCGAAACTGAGGAAAGATCATAATAATCTACAAGTTCCAAGAAACAAGCCCATCGGCAAAATCAGATGATAAGATCCTATAACAAATGCAGCATCACGTGCTTCATTTCCAACTGGTAGGTCCACCTCTCCCTCAGTGAGCAATCTACTCTACCATAGTTCCTACACATCAGTCAAATGTAAGTACCACATCTTGTGTCAACCAGATGTTTACGGGATAAGTTAATCTCAGGAACGTACTTGATGAAGAAGTAACATTCTTCTTCCTTTTTGCTAGGAAGGCCTTGCAATGTTTCCTCCAGTGGTTGGGATTCCCACAGTAAGGACAAACGCCTTTCCTTTCTGCAACAGTTCTTTCCAATGACTTCTAAGCCCTTTCCTTTCACTTGAGCTGGCTTCAACCAACATCAATGTTTCTGACATTTTCATGCCTGACTCAGTAGCCTTTAATGTATCTAGAAGCTCGAAAAGGGTGTTCTTTTTATCTTCCTCAGCGAAGTCATAGACAAATTAAGAATAAGAACCTGGCAAAGATTATAATATTAGGTTTATCGTTAAACCTTTATTAAGTCCACATCCCAAAATCTCAAGCTTGTTCATATACTTGGTCAACTTGAGTATATGATCACCAATTTTGGTACCCTCTTCCATCCTACATTTATATAACAACTGAGACACCATATGCTTCTCATTTCTATGAAGAAAATGAATAATGGAAGCTAAATCCATTTTCCAGCTCTGTTGTCACAGTAATGGTGCCATTGATGCAAGCACAATGTATCTAGTCATTTTTGCTTTTGCATCATGTGTATGCTTCACATATAATACCCAGTCTCATGGATAGAATATCAGCAGGCTCTGCTGATAGAGCTTGCTCAATGGTGTGTAATATATCGCTTGACTGAAGTATATTGTTTATACTTCTATACTAGTCAACAAAATTTTCACCATTCCATTTCTCTCCTAGATCGATGATTTGTCGCAGCAATGTTGGGATCATTTTGCTCACTCTTAAGTGAATCTACAAGTGCAGAATTAGTAACCGTTATTACAATGTTCATTATTATTTAATATGGTCTTTTATTTAAACGATGCTCCCACTATTTTCCTCAAGTCAATAGCCCTCACTATTAACTCGGTAATGCCCGTTGGCTTTCCTAGTGGACTGAGATCCCATCCTGCCCATTTCAAACCTTCACTTTGTCGAACAAGCCAAAGTGAGTTGATTAGGTAGGCCAACAAACTTAATCCACACCAGTTGATAGCTCTTACTATCAACCTCAAATGTGAAAAAGCCAACAAGCCAATCATACAATCCAATGGCCCCAACCATCGTCCTCAAGTGTGATTCTCAGCATCAGTAGAGTGGACGCTATATGCCACCACGTACACACAATATGTGTACTTCTCTACTATGCCTATGACGCGTTTATCAACCTTCGCTTTGGCGAACAAGCAAAACCGTCATTTTAAGTCAACCCATCACCATTAAGGAAAACTCCAATGAATCTTAACCTCCCACTGGTAGAAGTTTACCCTTCGCTTTGGCGAATAAGGTTCTGACAAACAGTGGTTTGATTAAAACCACGGTGACAGAAGGCATACGTGACTTAATATACTTTAATTGAGGGTTTATTATTTAATGTCTCAAAAGATTATTATCTTTGTTAAAATGGCATTGTTTGGCATGTTATTAAACAGTCAACCTTAGCATGCATTCTATACAAAATACTAAAAAGTGTCGATACATGGCCCAACTAAAACCAATTTCCTCGAGCCTAGAAGAATATGTAGGTCACCTAAGGGTCTTGTAATAAATATCTTGAGTCTTCAAGTACGATTGCCTCGTCCTTTGCTCCATCTCAAGTACATTACAGAAACATCATACTGAATTTACAATAAAACTAATCTCAAACTAATTTTATATCAATAAATTTAGAAACCCCGATTTACATTCGAAGGGAATGAGATGAGAAGAGAATGTACAGGGAGAAAGGGAAAAAGGCAGGACACGTAGGTCCTATTTTAAAATTTACAACCATACATACCCAAAAATAATTTAGAACATTCACCATAGGTCATAAGGCTCATGTACCGGGCACCATGCAATATACCAACAAATACATAGCATACATTTCAAAAACAATCATTTTTTAATTGGGTGGGTTAATTATTAATTACCCTTTTATATGTGCAGAATGATTATTGGCTTTATAGGCTATTAAAAACTGCAGTTTGGTCCCTTTGCAAAAAAGCACAAAATTGGGTAGCAGCTTCATCGCCGCAGTGAAGTTTTATTTCACCGAGGCTAAAAATTCCAGTATGAACGCCACTGCAGTGATAGATCCAATTGTTGATGCATATGGGATCCTCTTCATCCTATCTCTCTCATCTTGTGTTCTAGGACACAATTCCTTAGAGAGATAAAACACCATGTGACATCAGAAGAAATCCCTTCTCAGATTCTTCCATACTGAATCTTTTTAGTATTTTGTCAATATATGCACTCTGACTTAGGCCAAGAAACCTACGCGATCTATCACGATAGATCTTTATTCCAAGGATGTGGGCTCTTCCCTATCTCCTTCAAGGAGAAGCACTTGGATAACCAAGTCATTACCGACTGCAAGTTCGGTATATCATTCCCGATCAGAAGTATGTCATCAACATACAACACTAGGAATGCCACTGTGCTCCCACTCACTTTCTTGTAAACAGAGGGTTCATCTTCGTTCTTGATAAAATCGAATTCTTTTATAGCTTCATCAAAACGAATGTTCCAGCTCCTTAAGGCTTGCTTGAGTCCATAAATTGATTCCACATCTTTTCTCTTTAAATTTGCATAGCTCTTTTGTCTATCTTGAGCTTGTTTCATTCTACGCTAGATCAACTAAATATCTTCTATTATTTTCTGGGTTATCTCTGACCCAAAAGCTGTATGTAACTCATCTTTCTCTCCTACCTCATCCCAATGCAATGGAGATCTACATCGCCTACCATACAAGGCTTCATAAGGAGCCATCTTAATTGTAGACTGATAACTGTTATTATAGGCAAACTCCACCAAAGGTAACATCTCGTGCCAAGCCATTCTATAATTCATACAACATGCCCTCAACATATCCTCAAGTATCTTATTTGTTCTCCTAGTCTGGCCATATGTCTGAGGATGGTATGTTGTACTTAATGTTAATTTGGTACCCAAGTTTCTCTGTAGACTAGTCCAGAAAGCTGAAACAAATCTGGAATCTCTATCTGATACTATAGTCTTGGGTACACCATGGAGTCTGACTATCTCCCTAACATAGATCTAGGCCAACTGATCTGAGGTAGTGATATCCTTTACTGGAAGAAAATAGGCTGATTTTGTTAATCAGTCTACTATCACCCATATGGCATTAAACCCCTTTTGAACTCTTAGAAGGCCTGTGATAAAATCCACTGATATATTTTCCCATTTCCATTTAGGATTCTTTGAGTGAAGCAAACCTGATGGTCTTTGGTGTTCTGCTTTCACCTGTTAACAAATCAAACACTTAGTCACATAATCTCCAATATCTCTCTTCATATCTGGCTACCAATAGCTTTTCTTTAAATCTTGATACATCTTGGTTCCTCCAGGATGAACAGTGTATGATGTATCATGAGCCTCCATAAGAATCTTTCTCTTCAACTCAGCATCTTAGGGAATGCATATACGATTCCGAAAACGGAGGACACCATCTAACAGGTGGAATTCTGATATCTTGCCCTCAATTACCTGTTGACTCCTTTCTGACACCACTCATCAGCAACTTATTTTTCTTTAATCTCTTCTAGCAAAGTGGGCTGAATGTAGAACCTGGCAAGCCTTCTTAGTATCACCTCTATCTAGTCCTTGATCAACTCGCCCAACAACTCTTTCTGTCTTGTGAGTTGAGACAAGTAAGTCTTTCTACTCAAAGCCTCAGCTACTGCATTGGCTTTTCCAGGTTGATACTTAATTTCACAGTCATAATCCTTTACCAGCTCTAACCATCTCCTCTGCCTCATATTCAGCTCTCTTTGGGTAAAGAAATACTTCAAGCTTTTATGATCTGTATAAATGTTACTCTTTGCTCCATACAAATAATGCCTTTATATTTTCAGTGCAAAAAACTACAGCAGCCAACTCTAGATCATGTGTAGGGTATCTCGTCTCATACTCTTTTAACTGACGATAAGCATAGGCTATTATTCTACCCAACTGCATCAATACTGCACCAAGTCCCTTAAATGAGGCATCTGTATAAATGTCATAATCTACACCCTCCTGTGGTAACACAAGAATAGAAGCTGTGGTCAATCTTCTTTCTAACTCCTGAAAACTTTCTTCACAGCCATTCAACCAAATGAAAGGAGTTCTCTGTTTGGTGAGAGCTATAAGTGGTTTAGCCTACTGAGCAAACCCTGCTACAAACCACCTATAATAGCTTGCTAGCCCAAGAAACTTCTAACTTCCTTTACTATCTTTGGCTATTGCCATTCTAGAATTGCTTTTATCTTACTTGGATCCACTGATACACCCTCCTTTAAGACGGTATGGCCTAGAAAGATAACTTGATCTAGCCAAAACTCACACTTAGAAAATTTGGCGAACAGCTTCTTATCTTGCGATCGCTGCAACACAAATCTTAGGTGTTCTTCATGTTCCTTTTCTATCTTAGAATAAACCAGGATATCATCAATGAATACCACTATGAATCGATCAAGACAATCCTAAAACACCCTGTTCATTAAATCCATAAAGATTATTGGGGCATTGTTTAACCCAAAAGGCATCACCACAAACTCATAATGCCCATATCTAATCTGAAACCTAGTCTTGGCAATATCTTGCTCTGCAACCCTTACTTAGTGATAACCCGACCTCAAATCAATCTTTGAAAACACTCCTGCTCCTTTTAGCTGATCAAACAAATCATCTATATGAAGTAACGGGTGTTTATTCTTCACTATCACTTTATTTAACTCTTTGTAATCTATACACATCTGTAGAGATCCATTTTTATTTTTCATAAACAAAATTGGAGCACCCTAGGGAGAATTGCTAGGTTGAAGAAAACCCTTGTCTAAGAGTTCCTAAAGCTACTTTTTCAATTCCTGAAGCTCAGTTGGGGTCATCCGATAAGGGGCTTTAGAAATTGGTGCAGTCCCTGGTGCTAGTTCAATACTGAATTCTACTTCTCTT